>CM059190.1:6560615-6624376 GCA_030323885.1 Branchipolynoe longqiensis
TGGTGTTGGAGGTTAAAAATCCCTTGGGTCGGTAAAAGTGTAGGCTCGGGCTTTCTAGCGACCAGCAGTGGAATGAGGAAGACCAGTTGTCTATGACTGAAATTTCCCCTGCTTAAACAACTAATCAACAACAACAACAACAAAAAATTAGGTGCCCAGTCACGTTGGTATTGGGAGTAATGAAGAGGCAGAACTGGCTGCCAAGGCTACTTTCATATTGCCCCATGCCAACATGGGCATACCATATACAGATCTTAAATTTCACATTGACAAATACATCGTGTCTAACTGGCAGGATGAATGGAATGATGCGGGAGCGAACAAAGTTTGTTCTGTGAATCCATTCTTTTGAGACTGGTTCGCAGTTCTCCTACAGATGGTCGAGATGGGACAAGGTTATCCTCTGTCGCTCCCGTATTGGTCATACTTTCTTGACGCATAGCTTTATTTTGGCTGGGGACCATCTGCCTCAGTGTGAGCACTGCCATTGTATAGTGACAGTGCGTCACATTTTGGTGAGATGTCCTCACCTACAACCAGTTAGAGATGATGTGTTTGGAAATGAGGGTGTGATGGAGTCGTTCCGATTCCATCCACAGCTCATTATTAAATCCTTGAGGGAAACTGGTTTTTTACCAAAAGTTCATTTTTCATTTTTAACTTGAAAAGTTATTTACTGCTGATTTTATAGCTCATATACCACTTCTGATTTTACCACAGTTGTATGCTGTTTGGCATACATTTCTGTGCTCTATTTTTCTTGTTTGAAATATATTAATTTGTTTAATTCGGATAAACCAAAAAAACCAAAGTAGTTCACATCGACATGTTAAATACGTTTCCACCATATCAACATTTTATAAAATGATAAAAGTCATACTTGACTAACCCCCCCCCCCTCCGCTCCTTTCTCAATGTGCGTACTGATGCTATAACTCTATGGACTAACGCCAACATGCTGTGATGTCGCTGCTTGAGTTGATATAATATCGGGAACTTTTTACGTGTGTATAATAACGCTATTAACTGTATCGACTGTATTGACTAAGGCCTCAGTCACACTATCGCTTGCGACTAAAAGCCGGCGACATCCTTGCGACTAAGACAACAAAAAAGGTGTGGGAAACAATGGTCAGCGACTGGTCGGTGACCGGTCACAAGCGCTGAAAATGGTCGGTGAATGTTTTGGTAGCAAGGAGGTTTTTGGTGCAACATCAGCAACCTCCTTACGACTAAAATGGTCGCCTGCACGTCGCTGACCACTTCACGATCACCCTTTTTTGATAGTCGCAAAGTGGTCACAATTGATCGCAGGGATATTGCGACTGGGGTATAACACCATCAGGCTGCCGTGTTGCTGGATGCGTTGACATAGTATCAGCAACATTTATACATGCATACAATAACTGTTTTGATTAATGACATCAATCGATCGAATAACCGTCATGAATGTCACTGGCTGTGTCCACATAGTATCGGCAGCATTTATACATTTGCGTTCAATAACTGTTTTGACCAGCGCCACCAGGCTGTCGTGTCAATGGCTGCATTCACATAATATCAGCAACATTTATACATGTGTGTACAATAACTATATCGACTAACACCATCAGGCTGTTGTGTCGCTGGCTGCATCCACATAGTATCAACAACATTTATACATGTATGTACAATAACTATATCGACTAGTACCACCAGGCTGTTGTGTCGCTGGCTGCATCCACATAGTATCGACAACATTTATACATGTGTGTACAATAACTATTTCGACTAACGCCATCAGGCTGTTGTGTCGCTGGCTGCATCCACATAGTATCGACAACATTTATTCATGTATGTGTTTACAATAACTATCGACCAGCGCCATCAGGCTGTTGTGTCACTGGCTGCATCCACATAGTATCGACAACATTTATACATATTTGTACAATAACTATATCGACTAGTACCACCAGGCTGTCATGTCACTGGCTGCATCCACATAATATCAGCAACATTTATACCTATGCGTATAAACTGTATCGACTAACGCCACCAGACTGTCCTGTTGCTGGCTGACGGGTTGAGTTGGCTTCATATAGGCAACATCATGTACTATAGGGCCTCTCTATATTGACTATCTAGCTAGGGTGAATGCTCGGGCAATTTGTTCGGGCAGTGTGAGGGCGCTGTATAAGATGGGGTCTGGGAGGGGGGGTGGAATCAATAATCGTGGGGGGCGGGGGGGGGGGGGGGGGGGGGGGCTTACTGCGTCTGCGCGGGTGGATGGAGAGGTCGACAGGCCTGGAAGTGGCCAGCACTCTGCATTCATCTCAGACCATATTAATCAAGCGGTTAATTGGTGTTATTGCAGCATTAGTTGTGGTAAATTTATCTTATGGCCGAATCATTGAGCGTCCGCCTCCCGTTGTGGTAGGTTGTGGGATTTGAACCCCCGGGCTCGAACCCTGGCCGAGTCAAACCAATGACTTAAAAATTGATACTTGTCGCTAACTAGCCTGGCGCTTGGCATTATTAGGATAGGGCAAAGAGCAGTGGAATGAGGAAGACTAACTGTCCACTATTGATATTTCCGCTGCTTAATCAACTAATGTACCAACAAATAAAATAAAAATGTAAACTATGGTAAATTCATCTTATGTAATGTAAACTATGGTAAATTCATCTTATATGATGTAAGCTAAACTGAATTCATCTTATTTAATATAAACTATGGTCAATTCATCTTTTGAAACGTAAACTATGGTCAATTCATCTTATGAAACGTAAACTATGGTAAATTCATCTTATATAATGTAGACTGGTAAATTCATCTCATCTAATTTAGACTATATGGTAAATTCATCTCGTATAATGTAAGCTATGGTAAATTCATCTTATATAATGTAGACTATGGTAAATTCATCTTATATATTTTGGACTTTCGAAAATTCATCTCATATAATGTAAGCTATGGTAAATTCGTCTTATGTAATGTAAACTATAGTATATATATTCATCTCATATAATATAAACTATGGTAAATTCATTTTATGTAATGTAAACTTTAGTAAATTCATCTCATGTAATGTAAACTATGGTAAATTCATCTTATGTAATGCAAACTATGGAAAGTTGATCTTATTTAATATAAATTATGGTAAATACATCTTATGTAATATAAACTATGGTAAATCCATCTTATGTAATGTAAACTATAGTAAATTCATCTTTTGTAATGCAAACTATAGAAAATTGATCTTATTTAATATAAATTATGGTAAATTCATCTTATATAATATAAACTATGGTAAATTCATCTTATATAATGTAAACTATGGTAAATTCATGTAAACTATGGTAAACTATCTATTATGTGCCATCAAAGTCTCTGAGTAATTCTTGTTTTATTAAGAAAATGTAGATGTAAATACATCTTTGATGCCGACATGGTGTAGAATCATTACTCACTTAATTTTCATCTTTTAATTTGAGGATTTATTTGTAATGGTTTATTGGGCAACCTCGTAACGGTCAAACTATTAACATTGTGTGTGTGTGTGTGTGTGTGTGTGTGTGAGTGCTGTTGCTCTTACGGTGGTGGGTTGTTTCTGGCGGAATGGTGATATTTATGTTCTCCAAACAGTGATAGAGAATGGTGTGTGGAGTGGCAGAGGCATGCTATCGCTACTTATCAGGTACAGGAGGAGCTGGGATGGCTAGACCTGACCTGAGATAGCAAGCGGCTTGATGGTGTCCAGGTGGTTGTGGGTACTGGTGAGGTGAGCAATGAGCTAACAAACACCACTTCCGGTATGTATGTTGTTGGTTGTTGGAATTTTATGTCCTGGCAACATCTAAGGTCATGACGGGGTGGCCGAATGTTTGTTTGTTTGTTGTTTTACGTCCTAGCAACATCTAAGGTGATATCAGGACGGGTACCGACTTGTGACAGTGCGCACTCATGGCGACTTTATAGTGCTGTCCCACTGGGAAACCAGGCCGCCGACACCATGACCTGATATCCCACTTAGTCACATTATCCTGACACTGAGCCAACCAGTCCTTGTCCTATCCTAATAATGCCGAGCGCCAGGCTAGGAAGGGACTAGTATCAATTTTTAATTCATTGGTTTGACTCGACCAGGGTTCGAACCCACGAGCACAGGAGACGGACGCTCTAACTCATTCGGCCATCCCGTCTGGTGGCCGAATGAGGAGAGAGTCCGTCTCCTGTTTAGGGAGATTGAGAGATCCGAACCCATGAGTTTGTGGGTTCGAATCCTGGTCGAGTCAAACCAGTGACTTAAAAATTGATGCTTGTCGCTTCCTAGCCTGTCGCTCGGCATTATTAGGATATGGCAAGGACTTGTTGGCTCAGTGTCAGTCTAATGTGACTGAGTAGTATATCAGGACATGGCGCTGGCAGACGTAAAACAACAAACAAACAAATCTAAGGTCATATCAGGATGGGTACCGACTTGAGACAGTGTGCACTCATGGCGACTTTATAGTGCTGCCCCACTGGGAAATCAGGCCGACAGTACCATTGTAAAATATTTAGACTTTTTAGGTCTGGTTCATAAATAAATAATACTGTTCACAAAACTCATGTGAAGCATTAAGAAAACTGTTTTAATCATATTTAAATCATCCAGTTATTTCTACAAAGTCATTATCATAATATTCCAATTATATAAGTAACACTATAAAACCTCTCTAATAATACCTAATTCATTCTATCATGTTGGTAAATACATATATATGCATAATCTTCAAAGCAAGTTGTGAAACCATGGTAGATTATGTATATTAAGTGAAGTGATAATTAATATCAGATGTTCTAAGGTTCTACATCAAATATAACCACTGGAGATAAGAACTCTGGAAAATGATTACTGTGTTGGTATATTTACATGTATTACTGAATTGAAGTCTGTTGGTATTATATATTGTATGAAAGGAGGTAAATGCTGAAACTAAGGACAGCATATACAGTTGCTGCAGATTGTGGTTTCTTCACCCAGACAAATAGTCTGTAAAGAACGCCACAGAATGGGTACAATAATTAAGTTAAGAAACTTGAGTTCTGTGTGCCTGTTATGGCATGATTTACAGATGCCAGTATCTGAGGGAGTGTTAGCACACAGGTGACAATACATGGGGGATGTGTGTGTGTGTGTGTGTGTGTGTGTGTGTGTGTGTGTGTGTGTGTGTGTGTGTGTGTGTGTGTGAGAGTGTGTGTGAGTGAGTGTGAGTATTTGCAGGACGTGCCAAATCCAAGTGTCAGGCTGGAGGTGGAGTGTGTGTTTTGTGTGTTTGTGTGTGTGTGGTGAGCCCTCCCTGCCCCACCTGGTGGCAGTTTGCTGAACTAAAGATGATGCAATATATAATTCTCAAAGTAAGGCATGTAGAAACTCCTACTATTTTGGAGTTGTCCCAATCTAAGGGACTGGTGACCACTGGTGTTATGTACAGATAAATAGGCTAAGTGTGATTGGTGAACTTGATGGAAAAATATGTATCCGACTTGGGGTGGGTGGGTTGGCCCCCCCCACCCCCTTACCCAGAAGGGGGAGGGGTGCTGGTGGGAGTGTTGGGGGTCCACCCACTCCCACCATGCCTCCCCCCACCACTTACTGGAGGAGTTCAGCCAATGAAATGCCATGTTACTGTCTCTGACTGAGGAGACTCCCAGCAACTGTGTACCTGTATTTTGAATGTGTTCCATCTGAATAAAAGAGCTGGGCAGGGGGTGTGTCACACAGATGACCTAGAGACAGTGCAGCAGGAGGAGCTAGCCACCCCTCCCTACTAGACTTAACCACACTTAATTTCTGTTGGGTTACTATTTCTTGAAACTGATATAGTAAGCAGATATAGTAAGCAGATCATCGCTTGAGTAATATCATACATTAGTGCTTTCCGGCCTCCATACAAAGAAGTTAGGGTTCTATTTCCTATAAAGATTCTAGCGTGTAATACTGTCATGGGGGTGATGTAAATGGGAAATATTGTGCCTAGAGCGGGACTCGAACCCACATCTCTTTGCATTCCAGGCCAGTGTGCTAAGCATTACACCACCTAGGCTCCCTGATATCAACACACTACCCACGCCTACCTGTCTATGCGGCTCCTTGCCTGAGAGGTCAGTGCAGACTGCTGCACTACCGTTAGTTAACACCATGATCTGATATCCCACTCAAGTCACATTATCCTGACATTGAGCAAACCTGTCTTTGCCCTCTCCTAATAATGCCGAGATTTTGTTCTTTTAATTTGAGGATTTATTTGTAATGGTTTAATAGACAACCTCGTGATGGTCAAACTATTAACATTGTGTGTGTGTGTGTGTGTGTGTGTGTGGTGGTGTGTGTGGGTGGGTGTGGGTGTGTGTGTGTGTGGGTGTGTGTGTGTGAGTGTGTGTGTGTGTGTGTGTGTGTTGCTGAGATTTTGTTCTTTTAATTTGAGGATTTATTTGTAATGGTTTAATAGGCAACCTCGTAACGGTCAAACTATTAACATTGTGTGTGTGTGTGTTGCTGAGATTTTGTTCTTTTAATTTGAGGATTTATTTGTAATGGTTTAATAGACAACCTCGTGATGGTCAAACTATTAACATTGTGTGTGTGTGTGTGTGTGTGTGTGTGTGTGTCTGTGTTGCCGAGATTTTGTTCTTTTAATTTGAGGATTTATTTGTAATGGTTTAATAGGCAACCTCGTAACGGTCAAACTATTAACATTGTGTGTGTGTGTGTGTGTGTGTGTGTGTGTGTGTGTGTGTGTGTGTGTGTGTGTGTGTGTCTGTGTGTCTGTGTGGCGCTGTTGCTCTTACATTGGTGGGTTGTTTCTAGCTGCAGGCGGAATGGCAATATTTATGTTCTCCAAACAGTGACGGAGAATGGTGTGTGGACTGGCGGAGAGGCATGCTATCGCTACTTACCAGGTACAGGAGGAGCTGGGAGGGAGGAAAGGTGGGGGGAGCCTGATTTCCCAGAGGGACAGCAATATAAAGTCGCCATGAGTGCGCACTGTCACAAGTCGGTACCCGTCCGGGGATGACCTTAGATGTCGCCAGGCTGTAAAACCCCAACAAACAGCAACAGTTCATCCGGGGGACTCACCACTCACACCCACCACCACCATTCACCATTACCACCTGGTGCACCACCACTCAGAACCACTAACACCACCACTCCCACCCACTCCCACCACCACTCACCACACTCACCACACCACAACCACTCACCACTACTCACACCCACTACCACCACCACTCACCACCACCACCAGGCGACACAACATGTTACAGTGAGAAGAAAATGGCACTATGAATCGTTCTCGAGCATGTAATTTATCCACACGTTGCAACAAGTGCTGCCAATCAATTTAGTTTGTTGCAGAAAACATAATGCAACTGTGTCCAAAGAATGTGTTACAAACGGCCACTGTGGGTGTACCTAACCTCCTCATGTTGTAGTGATGGGGGCCAGTATATGATCTTAGATGTTGTAAGGACGTAAAACTCCTGTTGGGATGGGACAAACAAGGGGAACATTGCACCTAGAGTAGGACGCAATCCCACACTCTGCCATTCCAGGGCTAGCGTCCTACCTGTTAGGCTATTTAGGCTCTTCATCAATAAAGATAAACACTTGTCGCTGGAACCAGGATGGCCACAGCTTGCTTACAGTTGATTCATACCAAAGCGGCTTTTACTCAGATCGAATAAACATGGCGGTTGTTCCCCATCTCATACTTTAATATCGTCTTTTTGTACCGGTCGCGGTGGCTAAATCCGTAGAGCGCAGGCTTCCCCATGTGGAAACATGGCTGAGTCACCAATGACTTATAAAATTGATACTTGTCACTTCCTAGCCTGGTGCTCGGTTTTACTAGGATAGGATAAGGACTGGTTTGTGCAGTATCAGGATAATGTGACTTAGTGGGAAATTTGCCCATGATGTGGGTAGCCTGGTCTCCATTAGGGCAGCACTATAAAGTCACCAAGAGTGGACACTTGTCACAAGATGACCTTAGATGTTGCTAGGACGTAAAACAACCAAAGGCTTGCATCCTACCTGTTAGGCTATTTAGGCTCTTCATCAATAAAGATAAACACTGGTTGCTGGAACCAGGACGGCCCCAGCTTGCTTACTGTTGATTCTTACCAAAGCGGCTTTTAGTCATATTTAATAAACATGGCGGTCGTTCCCCATCTCATACATTAATAGAATCTTATGTACTGGATGTGATGGCTTAATTTGTAAAGTGCAGTCTTCCTGTTTGGAAGGTGGGAAGTTCCAAACCTGGCCAAGTCAAACCAATGACATACAAAATTGATACTTGTTGCTTCCTACCCTGGCGCTCGGCATTAATAATAGGATAGGGCAATGACTGATAATATCAGTGGGATATTGGGTCATGGTGCTCGTGGTCTGATTTCCCAGTGGGGCAGCACTATAAAGTCGCCATGAGTGAGCACTGTAACAAGTTGGTACCTGTCATGATATGACCTTAGATGTTGCCAGGACATAAAATTCCAACAACCAACCAATAACCGTTATGCTTGTGAGACATTCCACTCATACCGCTGTATTCACAAAGTGGTGCCACCATATTGGATTGGCCGGTTAGTGTTGCTTTGCAATATGGTTACATTAACCGCAGTGACACAAACCATGGTGACACTAATGCTAAAAATTGCCTAATGTGGTTATTCCCAGTTCCGCCGGTCCCTCAGGACGAACTGAAGCTGAGACCCACAGCATGCCAGGCCGCCGTTATGGTCTACACGGCGGAAGATTGGGGAGGTGGTGAATACACATACGCCATGATACAGGAAGTGGTGTTTTATCTCATGTAAAGTAATTGCTGTGACAATTTCACTGCGATCTGTATTTGAAACAAATGTATGGTCCTACCAAGTTTGGTCATCAGGAGGTTATATGGGCAATGTTATGGCCCTGTCACATTATAACGCATCTCGCCGGCGTGTCAACAACGTGGAAAATCACTTTTTTACATCGAGATGCATCAAACCTTTCAGGGGGGGAAGGTGGACGTCAGCGCAACGTAGTAGACATAAGCGTAGCGTCCGTCCGATGTTGTGGTAACGTATAGCGACGCATGATAGAGAAAAAAAGAAAAAGAAGAAGTTTGGCACAACATGTGGCTAACGTGCCTCTCACGCGCGCTGCGTTTGCCTAGCGTTGGCATAATGCGCTCCCAACGTTCCTCTAGCGACCGTCAAACGTGTTGCACAACGTATGAGAGCGTAGTGCTAGCGCATGAATGACACATGTCCAATGACAGTGCCGCGCATCTCGGCATTGCACCAGCGTGCCCCCAGCGCGCATGACATTGCCTTAACGTGTGAGTAATGCATGCCAACGTGCGGGGGCAGCACCCGACCACCCGCCCCTTGGGTATAAATAAGGCTGCAGCAAATTGTTGGACCTATAGTGAAGGATAGCGCAAGGCGTACATAGTGTGGAACGAACCCCAACATCCGCTGTGTAAGTTGAAACTGTGTGACCCGGTGTGCTGGGTCTCAGATTTAAGCTAAGATTCCGTATATGCGGTATGCGAATGCGGCAATATGGAAAAGCTTGTAAAGACACAGTAGTGCTCCATATGTCCGAATGCGAATGCGGCAAATGGATCGACCCATGGATCGATCGGTGCGAATGCTGCTGCGTTCGCCATAGACAACAACAGTGACTGACTTTCTTTCACAAATTTGGAACAAGAAAACAAACAACCCAAAATGGCATGGTTATCTATGCCGCATTCGCATGCCGCATACCGCGTATATGGAGTCTTAGCTGCCTTGAAGGCCCTGTCACACTATGACGTCAGCGTAGACACAACGTGAAAATAATTATATTACGTCTAAGTTCTCGGCGTAGTATGCAAATTGCGGCACAAGTTGGACGTCGATGCAGCGTAGTTGACGTGGGTGTGACGTTGGGCTAGCATATTGTGTAAGCGTCGGACTGGTGACACTCGAGCGCGCGCGACGCCGGGCTAGCATGACTTTAACGGTGCCTTAGCGATGGCCTGGCGTAATCACGCCCGCCCCAACATTGCCACATCCGACTCGACCGTTATATCTCGACGTCGGTCGACCGAGAGCCTAACGTCACGCAAACGTCGTCAGCGTGATCACAGCGCGTGGCTGACGTGCTCGACGTAACGGGAATATGGGCCGACGTCAGTCAAAGCACCTGCGCCTTGCGTATATGTTCACACCACGTTCAGAACACGTTCGAATGACGTCACCGACATTACGAGCATGCTAAAAGGTCGCCAACTATGCCAGGACACGTTAGCGAAACATTGGAGCGACGTTCGCCACGCGCCACAGACTCGTTCGGCCGACGTTAGAGCAACGTTGACTTAACGCTGGCCGCGCGTTCCTCCCCGACTGTGCGTCGCTCTGATGTAACGGAACGTAGATCTAATGTCACCGACGCAGCTGTAACGGTCATCTAACGTCGGCATAACGTCATCCCAATGTAACGGCTTCACGTCGAGCTACGTCGAAAGTTTTGGACATGTTGAAAACCTTGACGCGCGACAACGTAACGTTATGTAGCTCGACGTCAGTCTAACGTCATTCTGACATCATCATAACGTAACCCAACGTACCTCAACGTAATGACGAAAGATCAGGCTTGCGTTGGCTCTTACGTCGTAGTGTGACAGCCCTTTGAGTCTTACTGAGGAACCAGCGGAACTCGGAAAACCCATATAAATTAGCAATCACAGTCCCTAATTACATTGCTGGAAGTTGGTAGATTGTGGACTACGTCCACACACCCATCACCCCCCCCCCCCCTACACACACACATTTTATGCACACTAACGTCTCCGCACCATCACACACACGGTACATACCAGCACATGTACACACTGTGCATCCACTAATACACTCACAATACACATACCATGCCATACACATACCATACCCACACAATACACATACATACCCACACAATACACATACCATACACATACCATACATATACCATACACATATACCATACACATATCATACACATACCATACACATACCATACACATACCATACACATACCATACACATACCATACACATACCATACACACACCATACACATACAATACACATACCATACACACCATAAACATACCATACACATACGATGCCATACACGTACTCTCATGCATGCACATCAATATATATATAGGCATACATGCATAGACATACATATGAAGTCATAAATATACACATACATGTATACATGCTAAACATACATACGCGGTGGTGGAATCGGTAGAGTGCGGGCTTCCCATGGGCGTAATCGATTAACACGACCCGGGCGACTCAGGTCACGCGAGTTGCTATAATTTCAAATCGAACACCGCAAGTGGAGTTGACAAAAACACGTGCCGTGTGCAAAACGATCCGACCACAGTAACCCACCTCTTGGCTGGGGTTTGCTGGTACCTGTAGGATAATAGCTCCCAGCACGGGTCCTATGTGTTGTTTTTATGGGTTTTTTAAAAATAACCTAGATTGTCAGCTTCTACAATCAGAAGATACTTTAAATCCTATTTTGTTGTACTTATATCGGTTATTGAATAAAAATATTAAGTTTTATATTAAGCCACCATTTTTTCCACCCTGAGTGTATTCGTTTATTCAACCCGAGTCTGTAGGATGTGCGCATGCGCCAAAAAGTGGCTCGAGTGACCCGAGTTGATTAATCGATTATGCCCCATGTGACGTGGAAGGTCGGGAGCTCGAATCACAGTCGAGTCACACCAATGACATTCAAAATTGATACTTGTCACTACCTAGACTTGCGCTTGGCACTAGTAGGATAGTGCAAGGACTGGTTAGGACAGTATCAGGATAATATGACTGTGGGATATCGGGTCATGATGCTGGTGGCTTGGTCTCCCAGTGGGGCAGCACTATAAAGTCACCATGAGTGCGCATTGTCACCCGTCCTGATATGACCTTAAATGTTGCCAGGATGTACAACAATCCAACTAATAACACCTGTTGCTGCTGAAACTTATGGGTTCAGGGTTTTGACAAGCACGCCAAAATAAATTGTCATGCTTTAATGCAGTATAGACATTTGAACTGAATTGAGTCTCAAACTGTCTGCTCTGATTCCTCTTGACAGATCGACTTCACCACCCGTAGCTTAGATTAGATGTGTCATGCTTTAAAAATAGTTATGGTCGTAGTGGTCTCTCCAGTATTCACGAAAGGGATGGTGGGAATAGGTAGAGCTGGTAGGAAAGGGATGGTGGCAATAGGTAGAGCTGGTAGGAAATGGATAGCGGGAATCGGTAGAACTGGTAGGAAGGGGATGATGGGAATCGGTAGAGCTGGTAGGAAAGGGATGGTGGGAATCGGTAGAGCTGGTAGGAAAGGGATGATGGGAATCGGTAGAGCTGGTAGGAAAGGGATGATGGGAATCGGTAGAGCTGGTAGGAAAGGGATGGTGGGAATCGGTAGAGCTGGTAGGAAAGGGATGGTGGGAATCGGTAGAGCTGGTAGGAAAGGGATGGTGGGAATCGGTAGAGCTGGTAGGAAAGGGATGGTGGGAATCGGTAGAGCTGGTAGGAAAGGGATGGTGGGAATAGGTAGAGCTGGGAGGAAAGGGATGGTGGGAATCGGTAGAGCTGGTAGGAAAGGGATGGTGGGAATCGGTAGAGCTGGTAGAAAAGGGATGGCGGGAATCGGTAGAGCTGGTAGGAAAGGGATGGTGGGAATAGGTAGAGCTGGTAGGAAAGGGATGGTGGGAATAGGTAGAGCTGGTAGGAAGGGGATGATGGGAATCTGTAGACCTGGTAGGAAAGGGATGGTGGGAATCGGTAGAGCTGGTAGGAAAGGGATGGTGGGAATAGATAGAGCTGGTAGGAAAGGGATGGTGGGAATAGGTAGAGCTGGTAGGAAAGGGATCGCAGGAATCGGTAGAACTGGAAGGAAAGGGATGGTGGGAATCGGTAGGGCTGGTAGGAAAGGGATCACAGGTATCGGTAAAACTGGTAGGAAAGGGATGGTGGGAATCAGTAGGGCTGGTAGGAAAGGGATCACAGGAATAGGTAGAGCTGGTAGGAAAGGGATGATGGGAATCGGTAGAGCTGGTAGGAAAGGTATCGCAGGAATCGGTAGAACTGGTAGGAAAGGGATGGTGTGAATCGGTAGAGATGGTAGGAAAGGGATGGCGGGAATCGGTAGAGCTGGTAGGAAAGGGATGGCGGGAATCGGTAGAGCTGGTAGGAAAGGGATGGTGGGAATCGGTATAGCTGGTAGGAAAGGGATGGCAGGAATCGGTAGAGCTGGTAGTAAAGGGATTGTGGGAATCGGTAGAGCTGGTAGGAAAGGGATAGTGGGAATAGGTAGAGCTGGTAGGAAAGGGATGGTGGGAATCGGTAGAGCTGGTAGGAAAGGGATGGCAGGAATCGGTAAAGCTGGTAGGAAAGGGATGGTGGGAATCGGTATAGCTGGTTAGAAAGGCATGGCGGAAATCGGTAGAGCTGGTAGGAAAGGGATGGGGGGAATCGGTGGAGCTGGTAGGAAAGGGATGGCGGGAATCGGTTGAGCTGGTAGGAAAGGGATGGCGGGGATCTGTACAACTGGTTCCACTTATAGGCAGTATTTGTGAGTTGTGCAACATATGGCTGTCAACGAATGGCGGACTTACTGAAATAAGTCAACTTACACTGCAACAGATGGCGGGCCATGTCATCCCTTATGCTATGTAGCGTGAGCCCTGAGTAGCATAATAAGTAATAGAGGCTTTAGATATACAACACAATTAATTGAGGACTGCAAGGGCTCTCAATGACACGGGAGTTCAGGTAAAATATGTGTGATGCCATGTATTTGACACACGGTGGTAAAAAAAACAAAAAAACTTAGTCTCAGTGATGCATATAATTAATTTTTAAAAATTTATGCTTTAATGTACATTATGTATTATGTACATTATGATTTTTAAACCAATTATTAGTCTTTTTCATTTGATTCATCCCTTTTTAATTTGGTCCAGCTTAAAGCGCACACTTACATAGACAACTACCGTAGGCGGTGGCCGAATCAGTATGAGCGCAGACTCCCTATGTGGAAGGTCAGAAATTTGAATCCCGCCCGAGTCAAGCCAATGACTTACAAAATTGATACTAGTTGCTAAATAGACGAGTGTTGGGTGTTATTAGGTTGGATATGGCGAGGACTGGTTAGTTCAGTATCAGGATAATGTAACCGAGTGGGAAATTAGGTCATGGTGCCAATGGCCTGGTCTCCCAGTGGGGCAGCACTATAATGTCGCTATGAGTGCGCACTGTCACAAGTCAGTACCCATCCTGATATGATGGTAGATGTTGCTAGGACATAAAACTACAACAAACATTTGGGTTATTTTGCCTATCCTTTTCGCCTCTACTGTCTCGACCCTTGCTGCTTGGTCTCGGTTGGTTGGTTGGAATGTTATGTCCTTGCAACATCTAAGGTCATATCAGGACAGATACCGACTTGTGACAGTGTGCACTCATGCCGACTTTACAGTGCTTCCCCACTTGGAAATCAGGCCGTCGGCACCACAACCCGATATCCCACTCAGTCACATTATCCTGACACCAACCAGTTGTTGCCCTATCCTATTAATGCTGAGCGCCAGGCTAGGAAACGACAAGTATACATTTTTATAAGTCATTGGTTTGACTTGATCGGGAACCGAACTCCGACCTTCCGCACGCGAGGCCTGCGCCGTACCGATTCGGCCACCGAGTCCGGTGCTTGTTTTCGGTGTGCTGATGATTACGAACAGAGACGCTACTGACCCCTGGCTTAGGGAGGTGTGGCATGACCCAAAACGAGGCTATCCATCAACCCCCACACACACAACACCAACACCAACCACCAACAACCAAACAAAACAAAACCACACCACAACCAACCACACACAAAAACAACACCAACCATTAGGGCTGCGCACAGCCTTGTGACAAGGGCAGTCAAAGGCATCACCAAGGTCTTCTCAGACGGGATGCCCGAATGAGTTGAGCGTCCGTCTCCCGTTTTGGTAGATCGTGGGATTCGAACCCACAGGTTTGAACCCTGGTCGAGTCTAGCCAATGATTTACAAATTGCTTCCTAGCCAGGCACTCAGTATTATTAGGACAGGGCAGGGACTGGTTGGCTCAGTGTCAGGATAATGTGACTGTGTGGGATGTCGGGTCATGGTGCTGGTGGTTTGGTCTCCCAGTGGGGCAGTGCTATAAAGTCGCCATGAGTGCGCAGTCGCAAGGTTTTTTTGCTTTCTGCCGTATTACAGTATAACCCCGTTAAACCAAACTTGAAGGGACCCTAGAAATGTGTTTGGATTAACCGATTATTGGTTTAACCGAGCTTTGGTTTGGACTTTGACTTGGCTTTGGCAAAAAAGTGGGTGCATTATGAATGCAATATACAATGTATGTGGACACTTTGATTCATATTTTTATGTATATACAGTATAACCCCGTTAAACCTAGCTCAGTCAAACCAAACAATCGGTTAATCCAAACTTTTTTCGGCGGCCTGTCAAAATACTACCATTTATCATATAAAAAAAGTCTCAGATGACCTTATAACCACATGAAAGTTTGGTTTAACCCAACCGGAAGTGGCCGGGCCGCCGAAAACTGTTTGGATTAACCGATCTTTTGGTTTAACCGAGCTTGGTTTAACGGGGTTGTACTGTATTATTAACATGGTATATTGGTTGGTGCAATGTGTTTTACTTGACTGGATGGGATGGGATGGCTTAGTCGGTAAAAGCGCTGGCTGGCTTGGCATGTGGGAGGTCGTCGGTTGGAAGCCCGACCAAGTTAAACTAACGACTTACCAATTTTATACATAGCCTGGTGTTTGGCATTAATAGGATAGGACAAGCTCAGTCATCATCATCATCATCATGCTGCTTTTATTTCTTAAGCGCCGCTATTTTGTGCGGTTGTGCATTTCATAAAAGCTGCTTGCAAAGTGTTGAAGTGCTGCTGGCTTTTGCAGCACTCTCTTGCGGAGCAAATAGAGGTCTCACACCGGCAAGAACACGTCAAGACAGGCACAAACTATTTGTCCCTGCAGTGGCCGGTTGGGAGTTCCATTCATCACCACCCATAATCCTGCCACGGAAGCATGGTTTTCTGTTAGGGTTTGCTCCCTTAGCCTTTGGTTCTATCAAGAACCTGTACACCACAAGGCAGTGGTTTATAACTTTGCAAGGCAGGGGCGGCAAACTCCCTGAGGTATTTTAGCAGGTAGGTACTGCAATACCCGCATACCCAGCTCAGTATCAGGATAATATCACTGGGTGGGAATTTGAATCATGATGTCAGCGGGTCAGTCACCCAGTGGGGCAATGTTATAAAGTCACCATGAGCATGCACTTTCACAAGTCGGTACCTTTGATGGTAGTGGTGAGTACTAATGTTGCGGGTAGCAGCTCACTGTGCAGCATACTCTGTGGAAAAGGTCTCATAGATGATTTTCACCACCAACACGCCCTCTGATATTAGTTGAAGAACTAATGTTGTGGGTAGCATCACTGTGCAGCGTGTTCTGTGGAAAAGGTCTCATAGAGGATTTCCACTATCAACCCGCCCTCTGATATTAGTTGAAGAACTAATGTTCAAGGATGACAGATCTCCGCGATTTCGCGGATTTCCGGGATTTTCCTGTAGCTATAAGTGTATACTAATAAGTTGCACCCGTCCTGATATGACCTTAGATGTTGCAAGGACGTAAAACTCCACCAACCAATACATTGTTTCACACTGCAGCACCATCGGTGTATACTAATATGTGGTGCAAACCCCGCAGCACTATCAGCGTATACTACTAATAGGTACTCCAAAGTGATTTTTTTTTTCAACAGGTCAGTATTATAAATTATATATCTGTACAGATCTTCTAAATCGGATCTCAATGATATAAAAATCACTTAGATCGATTGGATAGCTGCAAAGTTGTTTAAAGATTGATTTTTTTACCCCGATTTGTGCACATTTCCAAATTAGCCAAATCTTGGTTTTTAGGGTCCCACCTGGAAGCTATTTTGCATATGATCTGTCCAATATTAAAGAATCTCACTCTCTATAGCACAAATAGCAGGCTCAATTTTTTCCAGACCATTATCTTTGTTATTCTTTCAGATATTTCATGCTAAACTTGCTAGATTCCTTAATTTCTACAGAATATCAGCAGGGTCAATGATAAATTCTTGAAAACGTCATAACTTCTGTTCTACTTACACTATCACTCTAATTTTTATTCCAAAATAATCTAAATCAAAAGCTCTATATGATCGTACATGTTTTGAATCAATATGAGGCAAAAACTAAAAGTTCACTCGACGCCATATTCGGTGCTCCAGTGCAGAGATGGGAATACACAGTCACTTCTCAGTCGAGGCTTGATGTGCATGATATAAATCTCAACCAAATATTGGTCTGGTTAGGTAGAGAAAGACTTGAGCTTTCTGATGATATAATTTTCAGGATGATCCTGATTAATTTTCAAGGAGGATTAATGTCTTAATGTTTTCACTCCTTCAGTTCAATCAAATTTCCCACTCAGAAACACTCACGCTTGATATGCTAATGAAGCCTAGATTCTTCTCTATCTTTTATTGGTGGTTATTTTTAGCTCAGGTCAATGTACTCACCAAGCCATCAAGTTTAGGGAAGGGAGTAGCCCAGACTGGATGAAAACAAAATCGGTGAGCATGCTCAGAGCTGCCGATGGTACCCGCCAACAAGTGTCCATTGACTGTGATTTATTTCATACTGATGATTAAAAATCAGACACCCTAAAAGACAAAAGAATAACCTTTAATTTGATATAATTTTTATTTCAAACCAAGCAGAATTAGTGGAGATTCAAGCCTTTTTAAAACGGTTAAAATAGGTCAAATTTCGCGCTGCGGACACCGTATACATTCACTTTGGAGTACCTACTAGTACTAATGCCTTCACGGCGCAGCACTATCAGCGTATACTACTAATCAGGGATGAAAGATCTCCGCGGATTTCCGAGATTTGTCAGTCCCGCAGCACCATCAGCAAATTTTCCGCGATTCCCTGACAGTGCTAAACCTATAGGAGAATATCCACATTTCCGCTTTTTTCCCCCGGAGACCACTTTCATCCCTGAATGTTGTGCGTAGCAGGTCACCGTGCAGCATGCTCTGGTGAAACTGTCTCATAGAGGATTTCCACTACCATTACCAACCCGCCCTCTGATATTAGTTGAAGAACTAATGTTGTGGGTAGCATCACTGTGCAGCGTGTTCTGTGGGAAAAGGTCTTATAGAGGATTTCCACTACCAACACGCCCTCTGATATTAGTTGAAGAACTAATGTTGTGGGTAGCATCACTGTGCAGCGTGTCCTATGGAAAAGGTCTCATAGAGGATTTCCACCACCAACACGCCCTCTGATATTAGTTAAAGAACTAATGTTGTGGGTAGCAGCTCACTGTGCAGCGTGTTCTGTGGAAAAGGTCTCATAGAGGATTTCCACCACCAACGCACCCTCTGATATTAGTTAAAGAACTAATGTTGTGGGTAGCAGCTCACTGTGCAGCGTGCTGTGTGGAAAATGTCTTGGATGGGATTTCCACCACCAACCCATCCCATGATGGCAGTAGTGAGAACTAGTGTTGTAGGAAAAGGTCTTATAGACGATTTCCACAACCACCAACTTTCCCCCTGACGTTAGTGGTGGGAACTAGCATTGTGGGTAACAGCTCACGCACTACACACCAACTGAGGAAAAGATTTATTTATAGACCGTCTTGGGGGAAAAAAAAAAAAAAAAAAGCACTTGCGTTGGAATGTGCATGGGAGAAAGTTTGTTTTATTTAAAGACGCCTCTAGAGCCCATTAATTTTCATATCATCGGCTATTGGACATCAAGTATATGGTCATTCTGACATATTTCTTTGGAGGAAACCCACTGCCGCCACATAGGTAGTGCCAATGATTTTCCACGATCGCGGAAAACGGATGGAAATCGTGGATTGTCAAGTTTGAAACGGAATTCATAAGTTGGAGCGGAATTCCGTTATTTTCATGTCAAATCCATTATTTTGAACTAAAAAGTGACAGAATATAGCCTAAATTGATCAAATACCACTTCTCCGTAGTCATGATATCCAATCTAACATCAGTATTTATTTTAATTTTATTTGTCATTCTTTTGTGTGACAATCATGTTGCGATGTGTTACATTATTAGTTCAATTAGTATCATTATAATAAAAGTGCAGTGTCAAGTTGAATGCTAAAGTCCCCGTCAATTAATTCTAACATGATAGCAATACATAAGTAACATAATCAAGCATAAAATTAAACAGTGTGGAATGGAATTTGTTATTTCTCTCTGAAACGGAATTTGCTATTTGGTGAAACGGAATTTGCCTTATTTTGAAACGGAAAATCATTGGCACTACATAGGCTACTCTTTTCGATAAGCAGCAAGGTTTTTTTGTACATGCACTTTCTCACAGACAGGCGAGCACATAGCACACAGCCTTTTGATGAACCAGTTGTGGACCATTGGTTGGGACGGAAAATAGCCCAAACTGGAAATGTGTCCATGGAGCAGGATCGATCGCATGACCCACACCTTCACAGGTGGACACTCTACCACCTGAGCTACGTCCCGCTCCAGGAATGTGTAAGGGAAGCCTAACTGGTCTCTGCTTGACCTGTGGTCATTAATAATAAGCAGCTGAGGCCACAACCCAAGAACGTGCCCAGGCCAATTCTGTAAAGGTGAACCTGATTTGATTCTTCTGCTGGACTCTCAGTGAAAATTAAGATTAGTTGGCTCTGTTCTCAAAGCATTGTTCCATAAACCAATGTCGATGACCAATCAGATTATGTGTTATAGACATTAGCAACGGGGAGCCCTCTGACTAAATCCCGCTACCGGGACTTACCCTACTTGACCTAATTCCTATTGAAACCAACGCGACATGGTGTTGACTAATTGCCAGTCGCCATGAGTCCGCACTGTCACAAGTCTGTATATGTCCTGATATGACCTTAAATGTTGCGAGGATGTAAAACTCCAACAATCAACCAAGCACTATAAAACCCACCATGAGTGTACATTGTCACACAAATCAGTACCAGTCCTGGTATGACCTTATATGTTGCTAGAATGTAAAGTCTCAACAAGCACGCAAACACACACCCACATAAGGCACTTTTCTATAAGGCGACATAGCTGGATGTGTGCTGTAGATATTTAGACATTTCTATTTTTATTTGTTAATTAAATGGCTTTTTAGGTCTACAGCACTGTCAGCGGAGTCATTGCGAGGCTAGGTGTATTTATGTAGTATCCAGTGAGACGTCTGGGTGTGTGTGTGCGTGCGTGCGTGCGTGTGTGTGTGTGTGTGGGAGTGTGTGTGAGGGAGTGAGTGTGAGTGAGTGAGTGTTAGGGAGTGAGTAAAGGCAGGTTAGAGGTAAAAGTCTAGACAGTCTAGTCTGGAAATAAAGCTCTCATGTATATATATATATTTATATAGCATGAGAGGGTTATATATATATATATCTATATATATATATATATATAATATATATATATATATTATATATATATATATATATTATATATATATATATATATATATATATATATTCGCATAGATGAGAATCTTTTAGATTTATCCGGACTTCCAGAGTTTTTTTTATCTGCCCGATTTTGTCCAGATGTGGTCAAAATTTGCGGCCATTCCGGCTTCTCCCGTCACTTTAGAAGTCCCAAAAATTCATAAAATATGATCCTGCTTTTTTTTTGTTTCAGGCCATTCTCATATATTATTCGAATGACCTACAAACGTATCTATCTAAGAGATACACATTCTGACATTTTGTTGCAGTTCTAGCGGAGGAGGCGACCGATTTATATTTAAAAACTACTTTTCCTTTATTAGAGCTTTATATTATTATTATTATTATTATTATTATTATTATTATTATTATTATTATTATTATTATTATTATTAGTGGTGGTGGTGGTGGAGGAAGAAGAAGAACAGTGCAGTGACTGCAGTATAATAATTATTACATGAATGGTTGCAGTATAACACTGTTTGTAGTATAACAGTGGTTGCAGTGTAACAGTGCAGTGACTGCAGTATAATTATTACATAATGGTTGCAGTATAACACTGTTTGTAGTATAAAGTGGTTGCAGTGTGTTATTGGCTGTGGTATGATAGTTATTACAGTATAAAAATGGCTGTTGTATAACAGTGTTATGGTATCGCAGTGGCCGTCATATAACAGGCTGGATTATAGTAGAGGCTACAGTATAACAGCAGTTGTACTGTAACAATGGCTAGTATAACAGTGACCAGCATAGCAGCAGCTGCCGTATAACCGTGGTTGTACTGCAACAATGACTAGTGTAGTAGTCTGCACTGACCTCTCAGGCAAGTAACCACATATAGGGATGAAATATCTCCGCGATTTCCGGGATTCTTCCTGTAGGCTCCTACTGCAATCCCGCAGCACAATCAACGTATACGACCAATAAATGCTTCAAACGGCGCAGCACTATCACTGTATACCAATATATATGAAACCCGACTTCCGGGAATTTTCTGCGATTCCCTCACAATGTTAAACCTATGCGAGAAAATCAGCATTTCCGCTTTTTTTCCCCAGAGACCACTTTCATCCCTGCACATACACAGGTAGGCGTGGGTAGTGTGGTGATATCGGGGAGCCTAGGTGGTGTAATGGTTAGCACACTGGACCGGAATACAAAGAGATGTGGGTTTAAGTCCTGCTCTAGGCGCAATATTTCCCATTTTCATCACCCCCGACAACACTAGTTTCCATGACCATGATCCTGTACAAGCTAAGCGCTGTATGGTTGTTGAACCTACCCTGGGTATATATATGTGTTAGTGCATTGCCTGTATGTATGTAATTGTAAGCATTAAAAGACTTACAATTCCAGGGGGACGAGTGTAGTTGTCTGCACTGACCTCTCAGGCAAGTAACCACATAGACAGGTAGGCATGGGTAGTATGGTGATATCAGGGAGTCTAGGTGGTGTAATGGTTAGCACACTGGCCTGGAATACAAAGAGATGTGGGTTCGAGTCCCGCTCTAGGCGCAATATTTCCCATTTTCATCACCCCCATGACACTAGTATAACAGTGACGAGCATAGCAGCAGCTGCAGTATAACAGTGGATGCTGTAGTATAAGTGGGTGCAGGGGAGGATGCACTGGCTGCTGTAGTATAATAGTGGCTGCAGTATAACAGTGGATGTAGTATAACTGTGGATGCTGTATAGCAGTAGTTGCACTGGAAGTGGTTATGATATTTATTACCATTTTTAACATATTTTGTTGGGGTACATTAGTTGATTGAGCAGAGGAATTTTAAATTGTGCATGATTGGTCTTCCTCATTCCACTGCTCCTTGCCGAGCGCCAGGCTAGGAAGCGACAAGTATCAATTTTTAAGTCATTGGTTTGACTCAACCAGGGTTCAGACCCATGATCTACCACCATGGGAGATGGACGCTCTAACTCAGTCGGCCATCCCGTCTGGTGATACATGTCCTGATATGAACCTCAGATGAGATCGGGTTCGGTGGCCTAATCGGTAGAGCACGTGCCTCGCGTGCGGGAGATCAGGAGTTCGGTTCCCGGTCAAGTCAAACCAATGACATAAAATTGATACTTGTCGCTTCCTAGCCTGACACTCTGCATTATTAGGATATGGTAAGGACTGGTTGGATCAGTGTCAGGATAATGTGACTGAGTGAGATATCAGTTCATGGTGTTGGTGTCTTGGTCTCCCAGTGGGACAGCACTATAAAGTCACCATGAGTACACACTGTCACAAGTCGGTACATGGCCTGATATGACCTTAAATGTTGCCAGGACATAAACATCACAACCAACCAGGTGACCTCAGATGTGTCAGCGCTGAAGCACTGGTTTTACGACAATAAGATATGTTTGCTAATTAATATATAAAATGGCAGCCCTGTGTGTGTGTATATAATATATACACACACACCAGACGGGATGGGCGAATGAGTTAGAGCATCTGTCTCCCGTGCTGGTAGATCGTGAGGTCTTGGGTTCGAACCCTGGTCGAGTCAAACCAATGACTTAAAAATTGATACTTGTCGCTTCCTAGCCAGGCGCTCGGCATTATTAGGACAGGGCAAGGACTGGTGTGCTCAGTGTCAGGATAATGTGACTGAGTGGGATACCAGGTCATGGTGCCAGCGGCCTGCTTTCCCAGTAGGACAGCACTATAAAGTCGCCAAGAGTACGTTCTGTCACAAGTCGGTACCCGTCCTGATATGACCTTAGATGTTGCCAGGACGTAAAACTCACAACCAACCAGGTGACCTCAGATGTGTCAGCGCTGAAGCACTGGTCTTTCGACAATGAGCTATGTTTGCTAATAAATAAATTATGCACATACATGTATCAATAATCCACCAGTACTTACAGGCAATGCACAGAGAGAAAGCACAATAAAACTACATCTGGGTGACGTTAGACGTTTCTACGCAGGGTACTTCATCCGATAGGAATCACTTATGTTCAGTGGACCCCATTAATCAGAAACGATCTCATCCCTTGATCAACAATCAGTCGGCACTTGTCGGTAATGCACAGACAAAAAATGTGTTAAAAAACTAAATGTGGATATAATTTGGTATTTAACATATATGTGTGTCTGTGTATATATTTGTGTATATATATATATGGGTCGTTCTCAGAAACTGTACCACTTGAGGTAGTTTACTTGAAATGCATATTACAATAAATATATATATTAAAAATGTCATTCTCCACTTGCACTCTTACTGGTGCATGGAGGGAACATTTCACCAAACATTAACCGTCTCTCACATAGGAACATCACTTCATAATCTTGGGCACGATGTATTAACATATTTTTCACATAGCCTAATATGTCATACAGGGAGTGGGGCACCCATTGCTTTTCTATTACATAACCCTGGTCCCGACTCCGTCGCCCGAGAATAATAATGCTCTCTGCCAATATATAATTCCGAACCGAAAATCCGTATATTTTTACACATAGCAATGAGGTTTCAAATTATTATTACTACTGTTTATAAAGCAAGTGGCATGTGAAATGTCCTAAAAATGTCAAGCTTTGTGTGGAAAATATTTGATTTTGGAGTCAGATTGGTTTCCATACTATACTGCTATTTACTGGGTGTGAGCATCATTTGACCTACTTAAGAATGTCAGAATATGTTTATTTTCAATTATTCAGATGCAAAAGGACATACACATTGAGGAAGCTTGTGTATAGGACTTTGACAGATTATTGATTTTGTGGTACTGATGTCACAGTATTGGTACACAACTTCTGAGAACGACCCAGATCAGTTTTGCAGATCCTGGTCGAGTCAAACCAATGACTTAATAATCAATACTTGTCGCTTCCTAGCTTGGTGCTCGGCATTAATAGGATAGGGCAAGGACTGGTTAGCTCAGTGTCAGGATAAAGTGACTGAGTGGGATATTGGGTCACAGTGCCGGTGTCCCGCTCTCCCACTGAGACAGCACAAAGGAGGTGAGGTTTCTGGTAATGATTGGTTGGTTTTACGTCCTGACAACATCTAAGGTCATATCAGGATGGCTTACTGACGGGTGACCGTTGTACACTCATGGTTGCTTTATAGTGCTGCCCTTCCCCACTGGGCACTGGTAAAGAAACTCGGCGTGTTGTTCAGGGATGAAAGATCTCCGCAATTTCGCGGATTTCCGGGATTTTCCCTGTACCTACTGCAATCCTGCAGCACGATCAAAGTATAGGCACTACTAATACGTTTTTTTTTACGCTGCAGCACCATCAGAGTATACTAATATGTGGTGCCAAGCCACAGCACCTTCAGCGTATACTACTAATAAATGCTTCAAACGTCGCAGCACTATCAGCGTATACCAATATATATGAAATCCGACTTCTGGGAATTTTCCGCGATTCCCTGACAATGCTAAACCTATGGGGCGTAATCGATTAATCAACTTGGGTCACCCGAGTCACTTTTTGGCGCATGCGCACATCCTACAGACTCGGGTTGAATAAACGAATACGCTCGGGGTGGACAAAATGGTGGCTTAATCTAAAACTTAATATTTTTTTTCAATAACCAATATAAGTACAGCAAAATAGGATTTAAAGTATTTTATGATTGTAGAAACTGACAATCTGGGTTATTTTTTAAAAAGGCATTACAACAACACGTAGGACCCGTGCTGGTAGCTGTTATCCTACAGGTACCAGCACAGATGTGACGTCATCTTTCCTAGCCAACCCCAGCGAAGAGGTGGGATACTGGGGTCGGGTCGTTTTGCACACGGCACGTGTATTTCTCGACTCCGCTCGCGGTGTTCGATTTGAAATATTGACGACTCAGGTGACCCGAGTCGCCTGGGTCGTGTTAATCGATTACGGCCTATGGGAGAATATCAGCATTTCCGCTTTTTTTCCCGGAGACCACTTTCATCCCTGGTTGTTAGTGTCGCGGTGCCATGGATCTGCTTACAGTTAGTTACGTGGGTGACACTGACAGAGACTGGGTTGTCTTCATCTAGTGTTTATACAGAACGGTTATACACTGTCCTATGTGGGCCCCTCCTTCTTGGCCAGTTCTACTAACAGTTTGCCGTTCACTTTTCGCCAATTAAAGCAGCAGGGGACAGATTTTCTGTATTTTTCGCTGATTGTCGTGGTTTTTCCCTCGTGGGGTGTGCACTGCCGCGTGAATCGTGGACAATTTAAACACCTCAGTTTCACAGATTTGCGTTTCTGGACCAGACGGGATGGCCGAATGAGTTGAGCGTCCGTCTCCCACTTTGGTAGATCGTTGTATTCAAAGCCTGGTCGAGTCAAACCAATGATGTAAACATTTTTTTTATAGCCAGGCCCTCTGCATTAATAGGATAAGGCGAGGACTGGTTGGCTCAGTGTCAGGATAATGTGACTGAGTGGTGCTGATGGCCTGGTCTCCCAGTGACTACTGAGTGAGGCAGCACTAAAAAGTCACCATGATTGCGCACTGTCACATGTCGGTACCTATCCTGATATGACCTTAGATGTTGCTAGGATGTAAAGCAACTAACCAACCAATCAATTCACTCACTGTCCTACCACAACATCGATTCACCGATACTATAATATATAATATATATTCAGCAATACAGCTCTACCACAACATCGATTCACCGATACTATAATATATAATATATATTCAGCAATACAGCTCTACCACAACATCGATTCACCGATACTATAATATATAATATATATTCACCAATACAGCTCTACCACATCATCGATTCACCGATACTATAATATATAATATATATTCACCAATACAGCTCTACCACAACATCGATTCACTGATACTATAATATATAATATATATTCACCAATACAGCTCTACCACAACATCGATTCACCGATACTATAATATATAATATATATTCACCAATACAGCTCTACCACAACATCGATTCACTGATACTATAATATATAATATATATTCAGCAATACAGCTCTACCACAACATCGATTCACTGATACTATAATATATAATATATATTCAGCAATACAGCTCTACCACAACATCGATTCACCGATACTATAATATATCATATATATTCACCAATACAGCTCTACCACAACATCGATTCACTGATACTATAATATATAATATATATTCACCAATACAGCTCTACCACAACATCAATTCACCGATACTATAATATATAATATATATTCACCAATACAGCTCTACCACAACATCGATTCACCGATACTATAATATATAATATATATTCACCAATACAGCTCTACCACAACATCGATTCACCGATACTATAATATATAATATATATTCACCAATACAGCTCTACCACAACATCGATTCACTGATAATATAATATATAATATATATTCAGCAATACAGCTCTACCACAACATCGATTCACTGATACTATAATATATAATATATATTCACCAATACAGCTCTACCACAACATCGATTCACTGATACTATAATATATAATATATATTCACCAATACAGCTCTACCACAACATCGATTCACCGATACTATAATATAATATATATTCACCAATACAGCTCTACCACAACATCGATTCACCGATACTATAATATATAATATATATTCACCAATACAGCTCTACCACAACATCGATTCACCGATACTATAATATATAATATATATTCACCAATACAGCTCTACCACAACATCGATTCACCGATACTATAATATATAATATATATTCACCAATACAGCTCTACCACAACATCGATTCACCAACACATGGGGTGCAGCGACCAGACGGGATGGCCGAATGAGTTAGAGATTCCATCTCCCGTGCTGGTAGATCGTGGGGTGGTGGGTTTGAACCCTGCTCGAGTCAAACCAATGACTTAGAAATGTATACTTGTCGCTTCCTAGCCAGGCGCTCGGCATTAATAGGATAGGACAGGGACTGGTTGGCTCAGTGTCAGGATAATGTGACTGAATGGGATATCAGATCATAGTGCTGGTGGCCAGGTTTCCCTGTGGGACATCACTATAAAGTTGCCATGAGTGCGCACTGTCACAAGTCGGTACCCGTCCTGATTTGACCTTAGATGTTGCTAGAACGTAAAACAACAACAACAAACAAACAAACATGAGGTGGGATGGCCGAATTCGTTTGAATGCTGGCTGGCATTTTATGCGGGAGGTTGAGGTTTCGAATCCCGACCGAGTCAAGCTAATGACTTCGAACATTTATACCTGCCGCTATCTAACCCATGCGCTCAGCATTAATAGGATAGGGCACACCCTGGTTTTGGTCAGTATCAGGATAGAGCGACTGAGTGGGATATCGGGTCACGGTGCTGGTGGCATCAGTCTCCCAGTGGGGCAGCACTATAAAGTCACAATGAGTCTGCACAGTCACAAGCCGGTAAAGTACCCCGTTTTGGTATGACCTTGAATGTTGTTGGGATGTAAAACCCCAACGAACAGCAACATGCTTTATGGGGTGGGGGTGGGGGTGGGGGTGGGGGGTAAGTGTTGAGTAGTAAATGGACCCGTATTGTCATGCCTCCATTTCCGTGCGTGACTGGCTGTGCTGGGAGAGACATTTTCCCGCCATTTTCTCCGCACATTGGGACTGCTGCACTAGCGTCAAATGGAGTGATCCCTGAAATACTTACACACAGAGAAAGATTGCATGCAGTGTATAGCTACACAACAACTGAAAGTAATAAAACGAGGGGAACCATGAGACTATTACTGTCTAGCTGCGAAAACAAGTCATTACAGTTAGCCATTATGGGCAGCATAAATACACCGTCATGAAAAGAAATAAAGTGCTACCAGTCTTGTGGTAATACCAGCATTACAGTTATCGCAGCATTGCGATGATACCAGCCTTGTGGTAATACCAGCATTACAGTTATCCCAGTATTGCGATGATACCAGCCTTGTGGTGATACTAGCATTACAGTTATCCCAGCATTGCGATGATACCAGCCTTGTGGTAATACCAGCATTACAGTTATCCCAGCATTGCGCTGATACCAGCCTTGTGGTAATACCAGCATTACAGTTATCCCAGTATTGCGATGATACCAGCCTTGTGGTAATACCAGCATTACAGTTATCACAGTATTGCGATGATACCAGCCTTGTGGTGATACCAGCATTACAGTGATCCCAGCATTGCGATGATACCAGCCTTGTGGTAATACCAGCATTAAAGTTATCCCAGCATTGCGATGATACCAGCCTTGTGGTAATACCAGCATTACAGTTATCCCAGTATTGCGATGATACCAGCCTTGTGGTAATACCAGCATTACAGTTATCCCAGTATTGCGATGATACCAGCCTTGTGGTGATACCAGCATTACAGTTATCCCAGCATTGCGATGATACCAGCCTTGTGGTGATACCAGCATTACAGTTATCCCAGCATTGCGATGATACCAGCCTTGTGGTAATACCAGCATTACAGTTATCCCAGCATTGCGATGATACCAGCCTTGTGGTAATACCAGCACTACAGTTATCCCAGTATTGCGATGATACCAGCCTTGTGGTAATACCAGCATTACAGTTATCACAGTATTGCGATGATACCAGCCTTGTGGTGATACCAGCATTACAGTGATCCCAGCATTGCGATGATACCCGCCTTGTGGTAATACCAGCATTACAGTTATCCCAGCATTGCGATGATACCAGCCTTGTGGTAATACCAGCATTACAGTTATCCCAGCATTGCGATGATACCAGCCTTGTTGTAATACCAGCATTACAGTTATCCCAACATTGCGATGATACCAGCCTTGTGGTAATACCAGCATTACAGTTATCCCAGTATTGCGATGATACCAGCATTGTGGTAATACCAGCATTACAGTGATCCCAGCATTGCGATGATACCAGCATTACAGTTATCCCAGTATGATACCAGCCTTATGGTGATACTAGTCTGGTGGTGATTCCAGCCTTGCAGTGAATCCAGCCTTGCAGTGATACCAGCCTTGCAGTGATTCCAGCATTGCAGTTATACCAGCATTGCAGTGATACCAACCAGCCTTACGGTGATACCAGCATTGTGGTGATACCAGCCTTGCAGTGATACCAGCGTTACAGTGATACCAGCCTTGCGGTGACACTACCCCTACAATGATACCCACCTTGCGGTAATACCAGCATTGCGGTAATAATACCAGCCCTGCGGTGATACCAGCCCTGCGCCTTGTCTGTGACCACATGTTTCCTGAGGGGGTGGTGACCCAGCTGGTGGTTACCACCCGTTGCCATAACAACAAAAGCAACGCCCAGTAGCCATGGTTGCCACAAAGGCGCACCACGTGGTGCGGCTGACATCTCGTCACGTGACGTGAGCGCGTCGTAGTTGAACGTAGTGGAGGCTAATGTATTTGAACGTAGTTGACTGTGGTGGATCGTACCAGAGAAGTATGGATGCCAGTACATTCAACTACGTTCAACTACGTTCAACTACGTTAGCCTCCACTACATTCAACTACATCCACTAACGTGTATGTGACTGGGCCTTAGCAGTTTTCGTCGACGGAAAAATCAAACAAATTCAGAGCGGGCGATTTTTCAGGTACGGGTGGGGACGATCACCAATTCTTTTTTTTATTTGGCCTTTTTAGGATAGGGCAAGGACTGGTTGTCTGAATCATGTGACTGAGTGGGATATCAGGTCATGGTGCTGATGGCCTAGTCTCCCAGTGGGGCAGCTCTATAAAATCACCATGAGAGTGCACTGTCACAAGTCAGTACCCGTCCTTATATGACATTAGCTGTTGCCAGGACGTAAAACTCCAACAACCAACCAACCAATTCCCTATCCCCAGTAATTTCAGAAAGATCTCTCCCACACCCACCCGCCCAAGACGCAGGCATCCTAAATCCTCCCCACACACACACCACACACACACCACACACCTAGTACCTACTTACTTACCCCACTCACCCACAACAGAAATCTTGTTTATGGAATATGGACTTTAGCTGTTAATACAATATCCAGAATCCCCAGGACCCCACCCCATCCCAACACCCGCCCTCCTCTTCAATCAACCCCCCCACTTCCCACACCCAACTTAGTTTGTTTTGGGGGAGTTTTCAGTCGCATTGGTGTGCTGAAGGCTGCAAATCTGCAGCACTGTATGGGCACCTCTGAAAGCGGTCCCATGTGGTCGGGAGTTGGCTTTTGATGGGTAATGGTCAGAGAAATTGGGGTGTAGGGGGGATAGGGGGAGGAAGGAAAAAGGCAGCCTAAGAGCCCAACCACAGTCCTCTGACAGGGCCGGGGGAGGCTGGGTGGTTGGTGTAGTTTTACACCCCAGTAAGTCCATAGGCCATACCAGGACGTGCACCGACTTGTGACAGCGCGCACTCATGGTGACTTTATAGTGCTGCCCCACTGGGAAATCAGGCCGCCGGCACCATGACCTGATATCCCACATAGTCACATTATCCTGACACTGTGCACCCAGTCCCTGTCCTGACCTCATAACGCCAAGCGCCGAGCAGCAACAGGTACCTATTTTATAAGTCATTGGTTTGACTCGACCAGGATCCAAACTTCAGCCCCTCCAGATTCACCGGTATGCACAGTAAGTCCGGCCAAGGCCAGAGGAAGAAGTGAAGTGAGGATGGAATGAGTTAGGCAGTGGGTGGGGTTACCTGTTAGTTGTTACTGGAAATTATTGGTGAGTTGGTAGTGGTGTCAAGTCAGGTATGGGGACGAGGAGGGGCCTGCTAGTCCTCGGTGTCAGGGTCTGGGCGACCGACAGCGTTGATGATATCTACGTTCTGGCAGTAGAAGCGGGCAAGGGCATTCCAGGATGACTTGGAAATCCTGGAGAGGATGGCCAGAGCAGACCTATTGTCGCTGAGTTGGCGGTCAGAGTCCTCCATGAAGTCACTGATGGCAGATCTGTCGATGGCGCCACATGAGGTGAGTATGGTTGCCACATTGAAGATCTTAGTGCCTCAGGGACAGCGCTAGAGGTTGGGGACATCAATCCACTGGCGGTAGCCAGTCCTGAAGCAGTTAACGGCGACTTGGGTAGAAGCAGGAAGGCCGACTGGATGGGGGATGTTAGTTCTGACCAGGGTGTACCAGAGCCAGCTTATTGAATAAGGGTTCCGTACTTGTTCCTTGGTGACTTGCTCTCTACATACCCACATACACACATACCCACTTCCCACTCAGAATGACTTGCTGTCTACACCCTCCCCACCCCACACCCACCTTCCTCTTCCCTCACCCTCCCCACTTCCCACCTCCCCTCTCAGTCTCAGGGTGACTTGCTCTCTACATCCTCCCCACTTGCCACTCCCCTCTCACAGTGACTTGCTGTCTACACCCCCACCCCCAACCCTCCTCTTCCCTCACCCATCCCACGCCCCTCTCAATCTCAGAGTGACTTGCTCTCTCCACCCTCCGCACCCCCACACCCGCCTTCCTCTTACCTCCACCTCCCCACACCCTCTTCCCTCCCCCTCTCCACTTCCCACTCCCTATCATAGTGACTTGCTCTCTACACCCCACCCTCCCATCTTTCCTCACCTCCCATTCCCACTACCCTCAGAGTGACTTACTCTCTACATGCCCCCCCCCCCCCAGCCCCCGCCTTGTGTGTGTCCATACAGTGTGGCTTGGTGGATTGTGTCACAATAGGGGTCGTGTGTGTCCATACAGTGTGGCTTGGTGGATTGTGTCACAATAGGAGTCGTGTGTGTCCATACAGTGTGGATTGTGTCACAATAGGGGTCGTGTGTGTCCAAACAGTGTGGCTTGGTGGATTGTGTCACAATAGGGGTCGTGTGTCTCCATACAGTATGGCTTGGTGGATTGTGTCACAATAGGGGTCGTGTGTGTCCATACAGTGTGGCTTGGTGGATTGTGTCACAATAGGGGTCAGTCACCATGGCAGTTTGTTAATAACCTCCTAGCAGTGTGGGAACCGTGATGGTGCTGCCTCCTGGTGGCTAGTGGTGGCTCTTGGTATCTAGTTATACCTAGTGGTGTCCAGTGCTGCCTCTTGGTATCTAGTTATACCTAGTGATGTTCAGTGGCGATCCTGGTGCCTAGTGGTGTCTACTGCTGCCTACTGGTGCCTTTCAATACCTGGTGGTGCCTCTGGGTTCTTAGGGGCGCCTCATTATACCTAGTGGTGATCCTGGTGCCTAGTAGTAGTAGTAGTAGTAGTGGTGGTAGTAGTGGTAGTATCAGTAGCAGCAGCAGCAGTAGTCCTCTGGGTGCTTAGTGGCGATCCTGGTGCCTCCGGGCGGCTAGTGGTGCCTACTTGTAACTAGTGATACCTAGTGGTGCTGTTGTGTGCCTAGTGTTGCATAGCCCTTTTTAGGACAGCTGGTCTGTACCACCTCATATAGTTTATTAAACCAATTTTATCAATTAATAATACCTTCATCTAGAATTATATGATTGTGATTTTTTTAAATTCATTAGTGTCTATTGATACATAATGGATTATTATTTTTTTACATTATATGTAAAAGCGATGGTTGAAAACAAAAAAAAATCCTTGCCCTATCCTATTAATGCTAGGAAGCGACACGAATCCATTTGAAATTAATTGGTTTGACTTGACATGGGTTCGAACCCCACGATCTACAAAAGCGAGAGGCGGACGCTCAACTCATTCGGCCGTCCCGTCTGGTCCCAATCCTTCACGTGATCAATTTACACACATACACAATTTACGCACGCACACAATTTACACACGGACACAGTTTACACCCAGGCACTGTTTGCACACATACACACATTGTCCTCGCCATGGATACAGCGCATGCGCATCCAGGGTCACATGACACTGACGCCTCCAAATTGTTGCCTTGCGTGTACACTGTCAGCTGTCAGTTATCATGTCAACCACGAGCATGACACCCCCACCCGCCCCACACACCCACACTCACATACACATATATACACACACACATACAGGTACACCACCGGAGATGCTGGCCGAATCGGTAGAGCGCAGGCTTCCTGTGCGGAAGGTCAGGAGTTTGAAATCACGTCCGAGTCAAGCCAATGATATATCAAATTAATACTTGTCGCTTCCTAGCCTGGCGCTTGGCATTGATAGGATAGGGCACATACTGGTTGGCCCAGTGTCAGGACAATGTGACTGGGTGGGATATCAGGTCATGGTGCTGACGGCCTGGTCTCCCAGTGGGGACTTTTGCGGGTTCCCTAATGGAGACATCAGTTTGATGAAGACACATTGAAACTTTACGGTCACATTGTGTCTCTTGTGTCTCCATGTCGGTCCCTTGGATCCTGGACACATCATCACCTTAACGCTTTACTTACAGTTGCATAGTCCGATGGCTTTGAGTTTCTGTAATTTTTCTGAGATAAATATATTAATTGATTGTTATAATCTACCTTACTTTAGTTTGAAATAAATTTGATTTTAAATGGCTAAGTTTTGAGATATTTTAAGTGCAAATATGTACAAATTAGAGACAAGCACACCATAGGTTTCTTCGGTAATGGGTTGTATTAAATTGCCTCAGTATTCCCTTAGTTCCATGTAGCGACAAATGTTTACTAAGTGCGCCAGTATCTAAGTTAGATATGTAGAATCAAATTTAGATAACTGTTTTGGTTTTGAAAATTTGATGTTTTCATTGGACTATGCAGCTTGAACTCAAATTCTGATATGACACGATGATTCATTGGACGCAGAATTTTTTAATTCAAAGGTAATTTGGTAAACTGAACCCCGATTTTGCGCGACCCCGCTGTTTTTGCGATGACATTTCATGGACCCTAACAATCGCGTTATAACGGTGTTTTACCATACTGGTACTGTTGCACATGATACTCGATGAATCTTTGCTCACCTGTCTTTCTTTGTTCTTCCAGGTGAGTTTGACGTCCCAGCTCTGCTGCTTCTGTGAGTCCAGCATGCCATAAACTTGTACAGTCAGGGATGAAAGATCTCCACAATTCCCGCTATATGGAATCTTAGCTTTACCCAAAGATGACACTGTTTGTTTGTTTGTAGTTGTTTTACGTCCTAACAATATATAATGTCATAGCAGGACGGGTACCGACTTGTGGCAGTGTGCACTCATGGTGACTTTATAGTGCTGCTCCACTGGGAGACCAGGCCACCAGCACCATGACCTGATATCCCACTCAGTCACATTATCCTGACACTGAGCCAACCAGTCCTTGCCCTATCCTAATAATGCCGAGCGCCTGGCTAGGAAGCGACAAGCATCAATTATGAAGTCATTGGTTTGACTCGACCAGGGTTTGAACCCATGATCTACCAACACGGAAGACAGACACTCTAACTCATTCGGCCACTGAGTCAGGTACATTGCCAACATGGAGTGGTACTCATGCTCTGATATCTACTGCTACTTGTGCCCCTGAAGCGTCTTGGGTTTCTATGATCACCTCCCCCGTAACTGTTGTATGCCAGGCTCTGAACTAGGTATGGCAATGATTGGTTAGCTCAGTGTCAGGATAATGTGACTGAGTGGGATATTGGGTTATGGTCCTGGTGGCCTGGTCTCACAGTGGGGCAGCACTTTAAAGTCGCCATGTGTGTGCACTGTCACAAGTCGGTACCCGTCCTGATATGACCTTAGATGTTGCCAGGACATAAAACGCCAACAACCAATCAGTCCTGATATGACCTTAGATGTTGCTAGGACATAAAACCCCCAACCAACAACAACTAGCTGCAGTGTTCAGCTGGACACTCAGTTGACCTTATATGCCATGCAGTGAGTCACTAGGTGGCGTGTGACCTTGACCTTGGTAGTTACTATGACCGTTATGATGGCTGGGTGGGGACATTGGCGGTCAAAGGTGAGGGCCATGGGTTCATACTAGCATAGAAAAAGAATATGCTCAGAAAAGAATACACAGTCAGCTCTGGTTAATTCGACACATTCTGTCACACGACAAATAATGTCGGATAGCAAACTGTCGGATTAACCAATTTAGACTATTTCGTGGTCGTTTGAGTTATTTTTATAAGCCTATATAGGCCTATGTGTGACTGTTTGTTTGTTGTTTTATCTCCTGGCAACAGCTAAGGTCATATCAGGACGGTGACTGAATCATGTATGTGTCATGGGGGTGCTGAAAATGGGAAATATTGTGCCTAGAGCGGGACTCGAACCCACATCTCTTTGCATTCCAGGCCAGTGTGCTAACCATTACACCACCTTGGCTCCCTGATATCAACACACTACCCACGCCTACCTGTCTATGCGGCTCCTTGCCTGAGAGGTCAGTGCAGACCACTACACTCGTCCCCCTGGAATTGTAAGTCTTTTAATGCTTACAATTACATACATACAGGCAATGCAACACACTTACATACACAGGGTAGGTTCAACAACCATACAGCGCATAGCTTGTACAGGATCATGGTCACGGCAACCAGTGTCGTGGGGGTGATGAAAATGGGAAATACTGCGCCTAGAGCGGGACTCGAACCCACATCTCTTTGCATTCCGGGCCAGTGTGCTAACCATTACACCACCTAGGCTCCCTGATATCAACACACTCCCCACGCCTACCTGTCTATGTGGTTACTTGCCTGAGAGGTCAGTGCAGACCACTACACTCGTCCCCCTGGAATTGTAAGTCTTGTAATCTTACAATTACATACATACAGGCAATGCACTAACACATACATACACCGGGTAGGTTCAACAACCATACAGCGCAAAGCTTGTACAGGATCCTGATCACGGCAACCAGTGTCGTGGGGGTGCTGAAAATGGGAAATATTGTGCCTAGAGCGGGACTCGAACCCACATTTCTTTGCATTCCAGGCCAGTGTGCTAACCATTACACCACCTAGGCTCCCTGATATCAACACACTACCCACGCCTACCTGTCTATGCGGCTCCTTGCCTGAGAGGTCAGTGCAGACCACTACATATGCAATTGTTGATTAAGATAATAACACCTACATTTATTACAGATAAACATACATATCAATCATTCACACTAATAATATTTGAAATTTAAAAACTTCGACAAACTGGACTGCACATGTTTAATGGATTTCAAGTTTTTGTCTAGCAACCATTAGAACACATTACATAAGTCATATTTGTCTAGCACCCATTAAACTCATTAAATATGTCATATTTGTCTAGCCGCCATTAGAACATATTACATAATAATCCCAGCAGGTGCCCAGCACCTATTAGGATAATTATATAAAGCCCTCCCAGTACCACCGGTTGTAGCCCTAATTATATACCCCAGTATAGGATAATTACATAAAGCCCCCCAGTACCACCGGTTGTAGCCCTAATTATATACCCCAGTATAGGATAATTACATAAAGCCCTACCAGTACCACTGGTTGTAGCCCTAATTACATACCCCAGTATAGGATAATTACATAAAGCCCTACCAGTACCACCGGTTGTAGCCCTAATTATATACCCCAGTATAGGATAATTACATAAAGCCCTACCAGTACCACCGGTTGTAGCCCTAATTACATACCCCAGTATAGGATAATTACATAAAGCCCTACCAGTACCACCGGTTGTAGCCCTAATTACATACCCCAGTATAGGATAATTACATGAAGCCCTACCAGTACCACCGGTTGTAGCCCTAATTACATACCCCAGTATAGGATAATTACATAAAGCCCTACCAGTACCACTGGTTGTAGCCCTAATTACATACCCCAGTATAGGATAATTACATAAAGCCCTACCAGTACCACCGGTTGTAGCCCTAATTACATACCCCAGTATAGGATAATTACATGAAGCCCTACCAGTACCACCGGTTGTAGCCCTAATTATATACCCCAGTATAGGATAATTACATAAAGCCCTACCAGTACCACCGGTTGTAGCCCTAATTACATACCCCAGTATAGGATAATTACATAAAGCCCTACCAGTACCACCGGTTGTAGCCCTAATTACATACCCCAGTATAGGATAATTACATAAAGCCCTACCAGTACCACCGGTTGTAGCCCTAATTACATACCCCAGTATAGATAATTACATAAAGCCCTACCAGTACCACCGGTGTAGCCTAATACATACCCAGTAAGATAATTACATGAAGCCCTACCAGTACCACCGGTTGTAGCCCTAATTACATACCCCAGTATAGGATAATTACATAAAGCCCTACCAGTACCACTGGTTGTAGACCTAATTACATACCCCAGTATAGGATAATTACATAAAGCCCTACCAGTACCACTGGTTGTAGCCCTAATTACATACCCCAGTATAGGATAATTACATAAAGCCCTACCAGTACCACTGGTTGTAGCCCTAATTACATACCCCAGTATAGGATAATTACATAACGCCCTACCAGTACCACCGGTTGTAGACCTAATTACATACCCCAGTATAGGATAATTACATGAAGCCCTACCAGTACCACTGGTTGTAGCCCTAATTAATACCCCAGTATAGGATAATTACATAAAGCCCTACCAGTACCACTGGTTGTAGCCCTAATTACATACCCCAGTATAGGATAAGTACATAAAGCCCTACCAGTACAACTGGTTGTAGCCCTAATTACATACCCCAGTATAGGATAATTACATGAAGCCCTCCCAGTACCACCGGTTGTAGCCCTAATTACATACCCCAGTATAGGATAATTACATAAAGCCTCCCAGTACCACCGGTTGTAGCCCTAATTACATACCCCAGTATAGGATAATTACATAAAGCCCTACCAGTACCACTGGTTGTAGCCCTAATTACATACCCCAGTATAGGATAATTACATAAAGCCCTACCAGTACCACCGGTTGTAGCCCTAATTACATACCCCAGTATAGGATAATTACATAAAGCCCTACCAGTACCACCGGTTGTAGCCCTAATTACATACCCCAGTATAGGATAATTACATAAAGCCCTACCAGTACAACCGGTTGTAGCCCTAATTACATACCCCAGTATAGGATAATTACATGAAGCCCTACCAGTACCACCGGTTGTAGCCCTAATTACATACCCCAGTATAGGATAATTACATAAAGCCCCCCAGTACCACCGGTTGTAGCCCTAATTACATACCCCAGTATAGGATAATTACATAAAGCCCTACCAGTACCACCGGTTGTAGCCCTAATTACATACCCCAGTATAGGATAATTACATGAAGCCCTCCCAGTACCACCGGTTGTAGCCCTAATACATACCCCAGTAAGGATAATTACATAAAGCCCTCCAGTACACGGTTGTACCCTAATTACATACCCAGTATAGGATAATTACATAAGCCCTACCAGTACCACCGGTTGAGCCCTAATTACATACCCCAAAAAACAAACCACCAACCACCTGTCGCCCTAATTACATACCCCAGTATAGGATAATTACATAAAGCCCTCCCAGTACCACCGGTTGTAGCCCTAATTACATACCCCAGTATAGGATAATTACATAAAGCCCTCCCAGTACCACCGGTTGTCGCCCTAATTACGTACCCCAGTATAGGATAATTACATGAAGTCCTACCAGTACCACCGGTTGTAGCCCTAATTACATACCCCAGTATAGGATAATTTCATAAAGCCCTACCATAGTACCACCGGTTGTAGCCCTAATTGCATACCGCAGTATTAGATCCCTGACAGTCCCCCGTACCCACATCCCCACAAGAGTACCTGAGTGCATTTATTTCTACTCCTGCGGATATAGACTGCGTAAGTAGCCTCTACCAGGTGTGCTGGCGAATGTACAGGTGTGTGAATCGGTGTCAAGGCCTCACTGAATTACATTGGTGAGAACCAAAGGGAACTCACAGTCACTCGCATGTAGGCGAGTACTGACACTGATACATAACTTAGCCCGGTGTTACTTGGTGTTCACTGACAGTGGCTCGCCACACTGTCACAACCTGAGTGACTCACATGTAGGCGGGTACTGACACTGATATGTAACTTAGCTCCGTATTACTTGGTGTTCACTGACAGTGGCTTGCCACACTGTCACAACCTGAGTGACTCGCATGTAGGCGGGTACTGACACTGATATGTAACTTAGCTCCGTATTACTTGGTGTTCACTGACAGTGGCTCGCCACACTGTCACAACCTGAGTGACTCGCATGTAGGCGGATACTGACACTGATATGTAACTTAGCTCCGTATTACTTGGTGTTCACTGACAGTGGCTTGCCACACTCACAACCTGAGTGACTCGCATGTAGGTGGGTACTGACACTGATAAATAACTTAGCCCCGTATTACTTGGTGTTCACTGACAGTTGCTCGCCACACTGTCACAACCTGAGTGATTCGCATGTAGGTGGGTATTGACACTGATACAAAACTTAGCCCCGTGTTACTTGGTGTTTCACTGACAGTGGCTCGCCACGCTGTCACAATGTGAGTGACTCGCATGTAGGCGGGTACTGACACTGATACAAAACTTAGCCCCGTGTTACTTGGTGTTTCACTGACAGTGGCTCGCCACGCTGTCACAATGTGAGTGACTCGCATGTAGGCGGGTACTGACACTGATACAAAACTTAGCCCTGTGTTACTTGATGTTTCACTCCGAATTTGCCTTCTGAAGACAGTGGCAATAACTAATGTTATGGGTGGCAGCTCACTGTGCAGCATGCGCTGTGGAAAAGGTCTTATAGTAATAATAATAATAATAATAATAAAATATTTATTTCCACATGATCAATGTACACACAAGTTGATATTTATATCAGTAATTTTTTCAAAGGAGAAAGCAGAATAGAGAATTTTCACCACCAACCCGCACTCTGACGGCAGTAGCAAGAACTATAAAAGTATAATGATAATTATAATGATGGTAATGATGGTAGCAGCTCGTTGTGAATCTCTATTTTTTATATTTTCTGATTATTTTTCTTCAAGATGACCCTGAGGTCTCAGTGGACTGACTACATGGATGTCTAATAAAATATCACTTTGGTACATGTGTGTTTCTATTGTGTGTGTGTGTGTGTGTGTGTGTGTGTGTGTGTGTGTGTGTGTGTGTGTGTGTGTGTGTGTGGAGAGAGAGAGAGACAGAGACACACAGAGATATGAGAGGGGTAGGGGGTATGGGAGGGATAGAGAGAGAGAGGCAGGGATCTCCACACTTCATTACACCAAAGACCCGATAATACTAAGACAGCTCACTCAGTCTGTACTGTGTAATCAAAATGATCAAACCCACCACTTGGTGCGCTGGCTGTTCTCTTGGTTAAACAGGTGCTATATTATATGTATAAATGTATATATGAATGTGAAAGATGTGTGATGATGGTGATGATGATGCTGATGATGATGTGTATTTGTTCATAGCAATTTCATATTGATGTGTATTCATACCTATCTCATGTATAATATAATTGTATGTGTTTACATGTGAAACACCAACCATCAGCCTGGCTGATCAAACCCACCACAAGGTGGCACTGTGAAATTTACATTACCATGGGAGGGATAGGGAGTGAGCCGTCTTAGTATTATAGGGTCTTTGATTAGACCTACAAATACAATCCTCTGCACACCCTACTAGACCTACACACCCTACTAGACTTGTTTTGTTGGGGTTTTATGTCATATCAACATCTATGGTCATATTAGGACTGGTACCGACTTGCGACGGTGCACTCTCGTGGCGACTTTATAGTGCTGCCGACCAGACGGGATGGCCCAATGAGTTGAGCGTCCATCCCCTGTTTTGGGAGATCGGGGGATCCGAACCCATGGGTTTTGTGGGTTTGAACCCTGGTCGGGTTAAACCAATGACTTAAAAATTGAAAGTTGTAGCTTGGTGTTCGGCATTATTAGGATATGGCAAGGACTGGTTGGCTCAGTGTCAGGATAATGTGACTGAGTGGGATATCAGGTCATGGTGCTGGCAGCCTCTTCTCCCAATGGGGCAGCACTATAAAGTCGCCATGAGTCCGCACTGTCACAAGTCGGCACCTCTCGTGATATGACCTTAGATGTTGCTAGGACGTAAAACAACAACAAACAATATAGTGCTGCCCCTCTGGGAGATCAGGACCATGCCCCAATTTCCCACTCAGTCACATTATTCTGACACTGAACTAACCAGTCCTTGCCCTATCCTAGTAATGGCGAGCGCCAGGCTAGATAGCAACCAGAATCAATTTGTTAAGTCATTGATTTGACTCGACTGAGAATCGAACTCCCGACCTAGTGCACGGGAAGCATGCGCTCTTCCGATTCATCACCGCCTCCGGTCCCTATAGGTGTAGTTGGAAGTGCTATGTGTTCGACCTACTGGGCCTCCAGGGGTAGATGTGGGAGATTGCTGGTGTTGTGGGGGTGATGTGGGGGGCATTCAGCTGGGCTCTCACAGAACACATCAATTATAGGACACACTACAAGGAGTTGTATCAATAGCCATATGATACCAGTGTGCAATACCGGACTGATCGAATAATGTCGCTTGCGAATGTCTCCGGCTATATAGTGCGCGAGTGTACAGGGGCTCTTAGTGGGTAAATTCTATCAGCGGATTGGTGACGTATGCGTAATTTATTTTGGAGAAAAATTAAGTCGCTTCTATTTGTTTTTCCAGCCTATTTTGTACATCATAATGATGCGTTATTGTCATAATTCAAGAGAAAAAATCTCAGCGTTAAGCCCCTGTCACACATCACCGGATTGAGGAAAAGGATAGAGCCGAACAAAAATATTCTAGTCCGGTGTGATTCGGTAACAGACGGGTAACGGATGGGTAACAGACAGGTAAATGACGGTAACAGTTGACAATGTATCTAACGATCAACGGACAATTCAGTATACAAAAAGAACTATAACGAACGGCAACGGACATGTAATGGATATGTAACAGATGGGAATGGACGGTAACGGATAATAACTGCATACGTCAGTCCGGCACAATCCGTTACAAGTTTTGTGCATCCTCAAAACTTGTAAAGGATCGGGCCGGATATCAACGGATATGGGCAACGGACACAAACAGAACTTTGCCGGATATCAACGGACTTTGTTTGGTTTCTTTCCGTTTCCCCAGTCCGGCGAGGTGTGACAGAGCCTTTAGCATTAGGCCACATCTCATTAAAAACATTTTTAATATGGTTTGTTTATCATATTTGTATGTGTCACTGAGACACTCAGCTTTTTTTTCACTGTGTGTCAAATATGATGTGGTTTCGCATGTATTTAACCCGTGCTCCTTCAAGGGTCGACCAGATGGGATGGCCGAATGAGTTGAGTGTCCGTCTCCTGTTTGGTAGATTGTGGGATTCAAATCTATGAGTTCAAACCCTGGTCAAGTCAAACCAATGACTTAAAAAATTGATACGTGTCACTTCCTAGCCAGGTGCTCGGCATTATTAGGACATGGCAAGGGACTGGTGTGCTCAGTGTCAGGATAATGTGACTGAATGGGATACCAGGTCATGGTGCCGGTGGCCTGGTCTCCCAGTGGGGCAGCACTATAAAGTCACCATGAGTGCGCATTGTCACAAGTTGGTACCCGTCCTGATATGGCTCTAGATGTTGCTAGGATGTAAGACTCTAACTACCAACCAACCAACCTTCAGATTCCAGAGTGTGCTTGCAATAAATAGGGTGCATATGGTGCAGTGTGACCTACATACGGTGCAATTGCGGAAATACAATGGCTTAGAGCCGTGACTGCTCTGTGTAATCTGGCTTTTCGCAGAACATGGGCTGAATGCCGAAGCCACTGTAGAAGCCACTTATGAATTCATTGTCGAAGCCACTGTGGAAGCGAGTATCGGCAACATGCCACCGTTAGGCCACATTAAAGAAAATACTTGTTTAGTGTCCACCTATTAAAATGTTTCCAGGTTGGGCGGGAGGTTTATATTTATATTTTGTATTTTGTATGTAGAATGGTGGTGTACAGGAAGAAGAAAACTAACCATGGTATTCATGGTCAGAAGGCATGATAGGAACGTCGAGAAGACCGTAGACACTTTCTAGCTGGAAAATGAACAAGAAAACATTAAAATTACTATAAAATCGTCAGGATGAAGTTTGTCGGTCATTTCGCAATCATTATAATAGGTGCGAAAGCGTTCTTTTGAGTTTTAATATTTTATTTGAGGGTTTTTTTTGGAGAGGAGAAAATATATATTTGGACGTCAGGTTATTTCTCAGATCAGGCGGGGACGCTAAACAAGTGTTTTTTTCATCTGGCTTTAGTGTCGATACCATCATCTGGGGATAGGTTGTGCTTACAAGGTGAGATCTGATTAGATAACTTCTGACATTCTAAAGGGTTGTCCGTTGTATAGGAATACAACGCATGGCAGTGGTATACAGGGATGAAAGATCTCCATGATTTTGTGGATTTCCGCGATTTTTTTATATTTACCGATTGATATTGAACAAAATCTAAGGAATCAGGTTCTATGTGACCTTATATGTTGCAAAATTGACACTTGCCGCTATCTAGCCTGGCGCTCGCCATTAATAGGATAGGACAAGGACTGGTTAGCTCAGGGTCAGGATAATGTGACTGAGTGGGATATCGGGTCATGGTGCCGGCGGTAGGGTCTCCCAGTGGGATAACCCTATAAATCTTGCCATGAGTGTACATTGTCACAAGTCGGTACCTATTCTGATATGACCATACATGTTTCTCGGGTGTATAACCCCAACAAACAAACATGATGCTGAAGTCTACTTGTTTACCCTCAGGTGGGCACCTTTCGTGAATGACCAATGACTTAAAAAAATGTATACTTGTCGCTTCCTAGTCAGACGCTTGGCATTATTAGGATAGGAAAAGGACTGGTTGGCTTGGTGTCAGGATAATGTGACTGAGTGGGATATCAGGTCATGGTGCTGGTGGCCTGGTCTCTCAGGGGGACAGCACTATAAAAATTGCCATGAGTGCACACAAGTCTGTGCCCATCCTGATAGGCCTGTACATGTTACTCGGATGTAAACCCCGACAAACAAACGGTTGGTTGGGTTTACATCCTCGCAACATCTAAGGTCATATTAGGACGGGTATCGACCTGTGACAGGCCACCGGCACCATGACCCAATACCCCACTCAGTCACATTATCCTGATACTGAGCCAACCAGTGCTTGCCCTATCCTAATAATGCCGATCGCCAGGCTGGAAAGTGACAAGTATAAATTTTTAAGTCATCGGTTTGGCCCCCACCAGCATTCGAACCCCTTGAGGTACCAAAACGGGAGACAGAACCAACATGGTGTGAATTCTCCACGTTTGGCCTCAGTTAGTGCGTTTTGTGAACGCGTTCTTTGGCGTGTGTTTTGTGGCATGACGTGAGTGTATGTTTTTATCTGCAGTGTGTATGTTGACAGTAAAACACAGACACCCTCTGTGTCAATAGGAACACCTACACTTGGCCTGCGGCGTCGTTTCATGTACCAGCTTGTAACGCACACAGTTGTCAGTCGCGTCCAGTTTCACTGAAGTGCCATGGTTATGGTGATATTGTATATAGATACAGTAAAACCTCCCTAACCGACCACCTCCACAGAGCGATCGATCGCTTTATTTGGTTCCCAACAATACCTTTGCAACCATATTCTAACTTAACTCCCTAAACCGACGACCTCCCTAAATGGACCTAAATGGACTCATAGTCGGTCCCAAGGTGGGTCGATTTAGAAAGGTTTTACTGTATCATATATATGTATGCATGTGAATGTACATATATTATATGTACATTCATGTGTGCATACATACATACATACATACATACATACATACATACATACATACATACATACATACATACATGTATGTATGTATGTATGCATGCATGCATGCATGCATACATACATACATACATACATACACAAATACATACATACACAAATACATAAATACATACACATAGATACATAATGTATATATATATGCACATGCATCTGTACTTACTTACATAATCCATATATGTAAATTCATGTGTACATACATAGATAATATATATGTACATACAAATTACAATATGCATATTCATATGTACATTCCTAAGTGTATAATATATACATTCCTATGTACATATATATATGCAGGGACGCTGTGTGAAGGTTGTTAAAGCCCATTCTGAGGTGTGCATATCTCCGGCTATACAAATAGAGACCGTTAGACCTCTCTCTCGTAGACCACATTCAGGTTAGACCAATTAGACCACAGTCTGGTTAGACCACAGTCTGGTTAGACCACAGTCTGGTTAGACCACAGTCTCGTGAGACCACTGTCTGGTTAGATCACACTATGGTTATACCACCCTATAGTTAGACCACACTCTGGTTAGATCACACTCTGGTTAGACCACACTATGGTTATATCACACTATGGTTAGACCACACTCTGGTTAGACCACACTATGGTTAGACCACACTATGGTTAGACCACACTATGGTTAGACCATTCTCTGGTTAGACCACTCCCTGGTAGGGACCACTCCCTGGTAGGGACCACTCCCTGGTTAGACCAAACTTTGGTTAGACCACTCCCTGGTTAGACCAAACTTTGGTTAGACCACTCTCTGGTTAGACCAAACTTTGGTTAGACCCCACTCTAGTTAGACCACACTCTAGTTAGACCACACTCTAGTTAGACAACACTCTGGTTAGACCACACTCTAGTTAGACAACACTCTAGTTAGACCACACTCTAGTTAGACCACATGGCGGTTAGACCACACTCTGGTTAGACCATACTCTAGTTAGACCACACTCTGGTTAGACCACACTCTGGTTAGACAACGCTCTGGTTAGACCACATGGCGGTTATACCACACTGCGGTTAGACCACACAGCGGTTATACCACACTCTGGTTAGACAACCCTCTGGTTAGACAACCCTCTGGTTAGACCACACAGCGGTTAGACCACACGGCGGTTAGACCACACGGCGGTTAGACCACACGGCGGTTAGACCACACCGCGGTTAGACCACACCGCGGTTAGACCACACGGTGGTTAGACCACACGGCGGTTAGACCACATGGCGGTTAGACCACACGGCGGTTAGACCACACGGCGGTTAGACCACACGGCGGTTAGACCACTCTGAATCTGATGTACACATGACACAAGTGTACACCTGTGTAATTCACGCTGTTTTGGTAAACCTATATATAAAGTTGTCAGAGAAGTCACGCTTGAGTGACTTCTGTGTTTACGGTTTTTCCAGACTGAGAATCAAACGGCCGCCCCTCACGGTTGTGGCCGTAAAGATCGACACATTTCTTCCTACCACTGTGCCTTCATGGCCACACACTATACATCTCTCGAGCAAATTCACACTGGCTCTCTGTCTCATTTACCAAAGAATCTGTTCAATTCTTGTATAGGAAACCAGAAGGGATGGCCGAATGAGTTAGACCGTCCGTCTCCCGTGTTTTTTTGGGGGGGGGGGGGGGGTTTGAGGCTGTATTGATACTGTCCATAGCATATAAGCCCGGGTACCCAGGCTTGTTTTCAATGCTGGCCAGTTGTACTGTTGGTGTTATCTTACCACACAGTAGCTGCTGATAACGTATTTGATTGCCTGCATTTCAGTAGCAGATAAATAATTGGTTGGTATGGTTAGTAGCCTATGTTAGTTTATTTTTATTTTCTTGGCATATATGTATTTATTTTTCTACTCTTATTACTAGACTAGCCTACTCCTATTTACATATCATAGGCTTGTACGTAGCTGTGTCGTGTGTTATCTGGCTACTTTTGGCATGGTTACCATGGAATCGTGGATTCGAACCCTGGTCGAGTCAAATCAATGACATAAAAATTGATACTTGTCGCTTCCTAGCCAGGTGCTCGTTATCATTAGGATAGGGGAAGGACTGGTTGGCTCAGTGTCAGGATAATGTGACTGAGTGGGATATCAGGTCATGGTACTGGCAGCCTGATTTCCCAATGGGGCAGCACTATTAAGGCGCCATGAGTGTGTACTGTCATAATTCGGTACCCCGTCCTGATATGACCTTAGATGTTGCTAGGACGTAAAACTCCAACAACCAACCAACCAACCAACATCACTGAGGATGTCATTGTGGCTGAACGACACTAATAAAGTAATACTCATGGCGCACACTCATGGTGACTTTATAGTGCTGCCCCACTGGGAGACCAGGCCACCAGCACCATGAGCCAATATCCCGCATAGTCACATTATCCTGATACCGTGCTAACCAGTCCTGGGCATATCCTATTAATGCCGAGCGCCAGGCTAGGTAGCGACAAGGATACATTGTATAAGTCATTGGTTTGACCTGGCTGTGGATTCCAACTCCTGACCTTCCGCACAGGAAGCCTGCGCTCTACCGATTCAACCACCGCGTCCAGTATATATATATCCTCCAGTGTGAGTGAGGTTCCCCCGCGTCCATTAGGGACGAGGAGTACCAGTGGTGGCGCCACAGGTCTTGAGCATGAGGCGAAGGAGGCAGAACAATATACAGTAATACCTCTCTAACTGACCATCTCCACAGATCGACTACTCCCCTATATCGATCGCTTTATTTGGGTCCCAAACGATCGCTCATACAATACCATTGTAACGATAATAAAACAAACTCCATAAACCGACCATCTCCCTAAATCGACCATTTAAAGTCGGTCCCATAGTCGGTCGATTTGGAGAGGTCTTACTGTATATAAACAAGTAATTGCCTTTATACTCACATAATCGTTATATGCGACTGACACTGGTCTACATCCGGTGGAGGGGAGGAGGCTGCAGGTGGTGCCACCGATACAGTGTTGGGTCTTACAGAGTATAACAATAATGATAATAATTCCCTTACGTATCTTTATACTCGCATAATTCGTTATACATCACATATGAGCGGGCCGGGAAGTAGCGAAGTTGGAGAAACAGAGGTGTTTCTGGGGTCACCGACCTAACCTCACGTGGGAGCACCATCTTCACGCTGCTGTTAGTGACAGGTACTATTGTTGTCTGGTGTGACTTGACATATGATGTAGCCATGGCCGGTTGCTATGGCGATAAGTGGTGGTAGTTTCGCCTGGTTATAGGCGAGGACGTGTGGTGTATGGGCAGGTAGGTTAGCGGTCGGTTTAACTAACATTTAATGTATGAAAGTACAGGGTACGGGTCAGTTTAGCTAACATTTAATGTATGCAAACTCAGGGTACGGGTCGGTTTAACTAACATTACGATGATAAGTGGCGGTAGTCTCGCCTGGTTATAGGTGAGCACGTGTGGTGTATGGGCAGGTATGTTAGCGGTCGGTTTAACTAACATTTAATGTATGAAAGTACAGGGTACGGGTCAGTTTAGCTAACATTTAATGTATGCAAACTCAGTGTACACGTCGGTTTAACTAACATTTAATGTATGAAAGTACATGGTACGGTTCAGTTTAGCTAACATTTAATGTATGCAAACTCAGGGTACAGGTCGGTTTAACTAACATTTAATGTATGAAAGTACATGGTACAGGTCAGTTTAGCTAACATTTAATGTATGCAAACTCAGTGTACATGTCGGTTTAACTAACATTTAATGTATGAAAGTGCATGGTACGGGTCAGTTTAGCTAACATTTAATGTATGCAAACTCAGGGTATGGGTCGGTTTAACTAACATTACGATGATAAGTGGCAGTAGTCTCGCCTGGTTATAGGTGAGCACGTGTGGTGTATGGGCAGGTATGTTAACGGTCGGTTTAACTAACATTAAATGTATGAAAGTACAGGGTACGGGTCAGTTTAGCTAACATTTAATGTATGCAAACTCAGTGTACACGTCGGTTTAACTAACATTTAATGTATGAAAGTACATGGTACGGGTCAGTTTAGCTAACATTTAATGTATGCAAACTCAGGGTACAGGTCGGTTTAACTAACATTTAATGTATGAAAGTACATGGTACAGGTCAGTTTAGCTAACATTTAATGTGTGCAAACTCAGGGTATGGGTTGGTTTAACTAACATTACGGCTATAAGTGGTGGTAGTCTCGCCTGGTTATAGGTGAGCATGTGTGGTATATGGGCAGGTATGTTAGCGGTCGGTTTAACTAACATTTAATGTATCAAAGTACAGGGTATGGGTCAGTTTAGCTAACATTTAATGTATGCAAACTCAGGTTTCAGGTCGGTTTAACTAACATTACGGCAATAAGTGGCGATAGTCTTGCCTGGTTAAAGGTGAGCACGTGTAGTGTATGGGTAGCTAGGTTAGGGGTCGGTTTAACTAACATTTAATGTATGCAAATACAGGGTATGGGTCTGTTGAGCTAACATTTAATGCATGCAAACTCAGGGTGCTGGTCGGTTTAACTAACACGCAGGGTGATTCATTTGCTGTACACAAACTCAGGCTACGGGTTGGTTTAACTAACATTTAATGTATGCAAACTCAGAGTATAGGCCGGGTTAACTAACAGGCAGCTGAGTGATTCATTAAATGTACACTTAGGGTACTGGTCAGTTTAATTAATATTTAATGTACACAAACTCAGGGTATTGGTCGGTTGTACACAAACTCAGAGTATGGGATGGGTTAGATAACATTTAATTAATGCTAACTCAGGGCATGAGTTGGGTTAACTAACATTATGGCGATAAGTGGCGATAGTCTTGCCTGGTTATAGGTGAGCACGTGTGGTGTATGGGCAGGTAGGTTAGCGGTCGGTTTAACTAACATTTAATGTACGGAAATACAGGGTATGGGTCTGTTAAGCTAACATTTAATTATGCAAACTCAGGATACTGGTCAGTTTAACTAACACGCAGGGTGATTCATTTACTGTACACAAACTCAGGCTACGGGTTGGTTTAACTAACATTTAATGTATGCAAACTCAGAGTATGGGTCGGGTTAACTAACAGGCAACAGAGTGATTCATTAAATGTACACTTAGGGTACTGGTCAGTTTAATTAATATTTAATGTACACAAACTCGGGGTATTGGTCGGTTGTACACAAACTCAGGGTATGGGATGGCTTAGCTAACATTTAATGTAATCAAACTCAGGGCATGAGTCGGGTTAACTAACAGGCAGCGAGGTGATTAATTTATTCTACGCAAACTCAGGGTACTGGTCAGTTTAATTAATATTTAATATTTAATATATACAAACTCATGGTATGGATCGGTTAAACTAACATTTAATGTGTGCAAACTCAGGGTATGGGTCGGGTTAACTAACAGGCATCGAGGTGATTCATTTAATGTACACAAACTCAGGGGATAGGTCAGTTTAATTAATATTTAATGTATACAAACTCATGGTATGGATCGGTTTAACTAACATTTAATGTACGCAAACTCAGGGTATGGGTCAGGTTAACTAACAGGCAGCGAGGTGATTCATTTATTGTCCGCAAACTCGGGGTACAGGGCGGTTTTGCTAACATTTCTTTTGCTACATTAGTTGGCTAAGCAGGGGAATTTCAATCGCGGGTGACTGGTCTACCTCAATCCACTGCTCCTTTCCCTATCCTAGAAATGCCGAGCGCCAGGCTATGTAGCGACACGTGTAAATTTTTAAGTCATTGGTCTGACTCGACCATGGTTTGAAACCGTGGGTTTGAATCCCACGACCTATCAAAACGGGAGGCGGATGCTCAACTCATTCAGACATCCCATCTGGTCAATATTTTCACGTGTATTTGTCCTGAGCTACAAAGTAATCGAGAAGTACAGGTAAATAGTCGACCACTATCACTTTACATGGCTGTCTATTTACATTTAACCTGTGTTTAAAAAAATTGTATTTCCATGATATTGTGTAAATCAGGCCTTATTGACATGAGCTTATGTAAATAGCTTTGTATATCACTATATGACCTTCACCTTGCTACAGTTGGGTACACGCCCATTACAATGCTAAGAGCAGGGTTTGTACTGGTCATGAAAAACCTAAAAAGTAATAACTTTTGAAAATGCAAAAAATTAAGTAATGAAAGTCCTACAATTATACAAACAAATATTATGTCATCAAAAATTATGAATGTCAATATATTGTGGCATTTTTTTCCCTCAAAATTATCGTCTTGTTTCTAAAGTCGATCTTTATTTAGTTTATAAAAAAATTAATATCATATCCCGATATTTGATATATTCTTTGAAAGGTGTCACTTATGTGTCATTTTGAAATAATTTCTCATGGTTACTGCAGACAGACAATAATTTTGGGCCAACCTTGGCTGTCCTCCAAAGATTACATTGGAATTTTCCCCACCTGATGGGCAATAGGACTAGTGGAGCATACTCGCAACCTGGAGATATTGCTTGCTGGAAAATCAGTGAAATTTCTTCATTTTGGTCCTTAAAAAAACAGTTGTGATGGTCCTCAAAGGTACTTAAAAATTCATTAAAAAAGAAGCTTGGGAAAGGGTGGGAACCCTGAAGAGACATGCTTGGGTGGGCCCCTTCCTGACATGACCTTAGATGATGCTAGGGCGTAAAGTAACAATAAACAAACAAATCTTGGATGGGAGTCCATACTAAACTCATTCTCTGCAAGAAGGGCCTGGGTACCAGCCAGACTCCAGTCTGCATTGACTGGTAGGCTAACTACTACTATACACAGCTTCATCTTGTTTGATATAATAGTAATTGTTTGATTGTTTGGGTTTTACATCCTGGTAACATCTAAGGTCATATCAGGACGGGTACTGACTTGTGACAGTGCGCACTCATGCCTACTTTAGTGTCACCCCACTGAAAAACCAGGGGCCAAATGTATGAAGCGGGGTTAGCGCGGATTTCCGGGGTTAGCGGCGAAAAGTTGCAATGTATGTGGCCGGGTTAGGCAAAACCCACGAGCTTAACATCGCCTACACTAACCCCAAGAAATATCAAGTTTACCGTCGGTGTTAGGGCCCAAATCTATTCAATGCAATCATATTTAACAGAATTACATACTCAAATCGTAAAATTTCATTAAATTAACCCTAAAATCGAACCGATATTAACGCAGCCGCTACACCGGCGGCAATATTCATATTGTCGAATCGACGAATGTAAAGAGAACAAATCGCTGTCGATGGCACTGGCACTGACACTCAGAATACCCCAACTTTCAATATTATCTCTGTTTTTAATCCTTTCAGAGAAAATTGCTCTTAGGTTAAATTAAATACTTCAGATCTTCCTCTTTAATCGCAAATTAAGATATTTTTAATCAACCCAATGAAAACTTTTAAATCTATTTTGCAAAAATAAATGCTCCGCATAGATATAGCATTGCTTCAGCTCACGTACGAGTAGCCACTGTCACTGCCGCCGCCGTACCGGCGGCGATATTGTTAAATTGTGGTGCTCGGCGGCAACAGTGTCAGAGGGGTTCCCCAAATCTATAAATAACGCATCGGTTAGCTAACCAAGCTGCGCTTTGGCCACATACATTTCCCATGACACATATTCCAACACCGACGTTAGCTAACCCGCCGGCCACCCTTAACACCGGAGCCGATAAAAAGTTCTTCATACATTTGGCCCCAGGCCGGTGGCAGCATGACCCGATATCCCACTCAGTAACATTATCCTGATACTGTGCTAACCAGTCCTTGCCCTATCCTAATAATGCTGAGCACCAGGCTAGGTAGCGACATGTATCAATTTTGTAAGTCATTGGTTTGACTCGATTGGGAATCGAACTCCCGATCTCGAGCACGGGAGGTCTGGGCTTTACCGATTCGGTGATTAATTTATTGTACGTTTGATAGTAATTCATGACAGGTATGTCATGTAGCTTTATAGTTATGCCACAGCCACAAATTATGGTGAAATCATCAAATTTTCTAAAAGATTCTAAATACTTACCTAGAGTTGATCCTACATACCCATCTTAAGGCCCTGTCACACTACGACGCTTCTCCCGACGACCCATCAGCGTTGAAAATAAAATCTTGCGCGTCGAGAAACGTTAAAGATAGTGGAAATATGGTGAATTTGGACGTTGCCACAGCGTGTCAGTAGCGTGTTGGTAGCGCGCGGCCAACGTTGTGGTAACGTATATCGGCGCTTTCTCTCTGTGTCTGCGTGTGTGTGTCTCTGTGTCTCTGTGTCTATATATGTGTGTGTCTCTGTATGTGTCTCTCTCTGTGTCTCTGTCTCTGTCTCTCTCTGTGTCTCTGTCTCTGTCTGTGTGTGTGTGTCTCTGTGTCTCAGTGTGTATGTGTCTGTGTCTATGTCTGTGTATCTGTCTGTGTATCTGTCTGTGTCTATGTCTGTGTCTCTGTGTGTGTCTCTGTGTGTGTGTCTCTGTGTCTATGTGTGTGTTTCTCTGTATATGTCTCTGTCTGTGTCTCTGTCTCTGTCTGTGTGTGTTTCTGTGTCTCAGTGTGTATGTGTCAGGGTCTGTGTCTCTGTATGTGTCTGTGTGTCTGTCTGTGTGTGTCTCAGTGTGTATGTGTCTGTCTGTGTCTCTGTCTGTGTCTGTGTCTCTGTGCGTGTGTCTGTGTCTGTGTCTGTGTGTGTGTCTCTCTCTCTCACTCTCTGAGACACAGAGACATAGACACAAAGATACACACACATATACACAGAGACACAGACACACACAGAGACACAGAGACCCAAAGACATACACACACACATACACACACAGAGATTCAGACACACAGAGACACAGAGACACACATACAGACACAGAGTGACAGAGACAGAGACACATACAGAGACACATACAGAGACACAGACACAGATCCACAGACAGAGACACATACAGAGACACATACAGAGACAGACACAGAGGCAGACACAGAGACAGACTCAGAGACACATACAGAGACACATACAGAGACACATACAGAGACACATACAGAGACAGACACATAGACAGACACAGAGACACATACAGAGACAGACACAGAGACACAGACAGAGACACATACAGAGACAGACACAGAGACACATACAGAGACACAGACAGACACATACAGAGACACACACAGAGACACAGACACACACATAGAGACACAGAGACACACACACAGAGACACACACAGCAACGTGTGAGCAACGACCCTCCGCGCGCGCACCGTCTGCCTAGCATTCCCATAACGTTATTCCGGCGCGTCCAACGGAGCTCGACGACTGCCTAACGTCCTCCTAACGTCCTTACCCATATATTTGCGCGCGCTGCCGGTCGTTGTATTTTTTTTTGACATGCTTAAATTAAAACCTTGGGCAACCAATAACGCGCGCCGACGTTGTCCGCCGACCATCAACGTCAAAGATAGTGTACCGACGTGTACCGACGCGCGCATAACGCGCCCCCAGCGTGTCTCGATATTTCACTAATTATCGCCCAAAATCTATACACGTTGACGGGCGAGCAGCGTCGTAGTGTGACAGGGCCTTTAGATACTGATGCACTCATTAAACAGTTGTTGCTGCATAGAAGGAAACGCTAAGTAAAATGAATAGAACCTGTCACTGCTGAAGCCTGTGGTGTCTAGCATTTCAACGTGCACACTCAAATTATTTGACATATTTTCATTTTAAATGTCTTACTTTTAAAGCAAGCCAATGACTTATCAAATTTGTACTTCTTGCTACCTTATAGTTATAACATTTATACTTTTCGCTACCTAGCCTGGTGCTCGGCATTACTAGGATAGGGCAAGGAATGGTTAGCTCAATGTCAGGATAATGTGACTGAGTGGAAAATTGGGTCATTGTGCCAGTGGCCTAGTCTCCCAGTCAGGCAGCACTATAAGGTTGCCATGAGAAGGTGCCAGGACATAAAGCCCAATGAACTTTTGTTTGTTTAACGATCCCTCCCCCCCCCCCCCCAGCACAAAAACTAAACATCGGCGATTGCGGGAGGGGGGGGGGTCATACAGTGGGTTTTTTCAGTTATTTTTTCTGAAGATTTATTCTACCTATTATGGATAAGCCTGAATAGACTTGTTTTCACCATTAGACAGTTTGTCGATAGAAAGACCGAGCCTACACTTTTACCGACCCAAGGGATTTTTAACCTCCCACACCACATAGGCATGGTATGAGAGCAACTGGCCTTTGATGACGCTGTAAGTTATCCACAGCGGTGGAAATCCAAATTGGCAGACGTGGGGGCATGGGGAATCGAACCACCGACCCTCAGATTAGGAGGCTGACCTAGAAAAAAGTCAGACACTCTAACCACTCCGCCACAGGGAACACAATCTAAACGTATCTGACTCAATAATTACATTTCAAACAGGTAAAATAGAGTACAGAAATGTATGCCAAAAGAGCGTACAACTGTGGTAAAAATCACAAGTGGTACCCCAATAAACAAAAAAAAACAAAAAAACAAGAAAATGCTTTTAACTTTTGACAAGAGGTGGTCGGTGATGTGTTTATGAAACATTGTGGGTCTGTGATACTACTAGGGGATTCCCTCCCCCCCCCCCCCACCCCCCGCCGTCCCTCATCAACTCAACACATACCCTCTGGTGTGTGGTTTATCTCATGTTAGTGAGTACATAGACTTTCCCTAGACTCTGCCCTATGCCATGGTGTTTCACTAAATATAGATCTACATAGACAAGCAGGCGTGCGTAGGGTGATTGCATCCGGGAACCTAGAGAGGCTAATGGTTCGGACACTAGCCTTGGGAATGTCAAAACATCTGGGTTCGAATCCTGTTATAGGCGCAATATTTACCATTTATGTCACCCTCAGTGACACTGGACCCTGATCAGGATATTGTACAAGCCCCTGTTGAACCTACCCTGTGTATGAATATTGTATTCTTGTGGGTTAACGCCCTCAGCGTTTAAATTGGTAAATCACTGAAGTGGGGTGTGGGCGTTTACCCACACATGGGCGTTTAAGGGGTGGGCCTTTATGAAATATTGGCCAAGTGGGGGTTGGGCGTTGACCCACACATTGGCGTTGACCCGTGGTAATATGGCATATTGAAATGCATTGCCCGTATTATATGTGTGTAATTGTAAGCATTAAATGACTAATGGATCTAAGCCATTTAAAAGACTTACAATTCCAAGGGACTTATGGATGTAAACCATTTTAAAAGACTTATAATCCCAGGGTGACGAGTGTAGTGGTCTGCGCTGACCTCTCAGGCAAGGAGCCACATAGACAGGTAGGAGTGGATGGGGTGATTACATCAGGGAGTCACAGTGGAATAACGGTTAGGATGCTAGCCTTGGGAAGACAGAAGTGTGGGTTCAACCAAAGACCCTATAACACTAAGACTGCTCACTCAGCCTGTGGGGTAACCCCTTCAGCATTTAAATTGGTAAATCACTGAAGTGGGTTGTGGGCGTTTACCCACACATGGGCGTTTAAGGGGTAGGCGTTTATGAAATATTGGCCAAGTGGGGGGTGGGCGTTGACCCACACATGGGTTTCCTCCAAAGAATTATGTCAGAATGACCATGTGTTTGGCATCCAATAGCCGATGATACAAACATTAATGTGCTCTCGAGGCGTCATTAAATAAAACAAGCTTTGCTTTTGATATGACCTTAGATGTTGCCAGGACATAAATAAATCAATAACCAACAACAACAACAACAACAACAACAAAACAACAACCTTCTGCATGGGAAGCCAACCAGTAAGACTACTCTCACCAATTCGGTGCCTTGGTGACTTTGTAAGTCTGATTTTTCTAAAGAATAAAAACCTTTTCTAGTAGAAGCTCCTCTCGGATAATGAATATCACTGGTTTGCCTCTGTCCGACCGGTTGGCTCAGTGTCAGGATACTGTGACTGAGTGGGATATCGGGTCATGGTGCCAGCGGCCTGATTTCCCAGTGGGGCAGCACTATAAAGTCGCCATGAGTGTGCACTGTCACAAGTCGGTACCCGTCCTGATATGACATTAGATGTTGCTAAAACAACAACACCAACAACAACAACCTTCTGCAGGGGAAGCCAGCAATCTCAACAATTCTGACAAGCCGGCTTGTTTTTCTAGAAGAATGAAAACTTTTTCTGGTAGAAGCTCCTCGGAGAATGTCTCTGGTTTTCCTCTATCCCACCCTCTAAGATGAGTCACGCTTTTCAGTGAAATGAAACAGAGGAGAACCTTAAAGCTGCATAGTCCGATGAAATATCAAATTTTCAAAACCGATCCAATTATCTAGATTTGATTTTACATATCTAACTTAGATACTGATGCACTTATTAAGCATTTGTTTCTGCGTAGAAGGCAATACTGAGTCAATTTAACTAAATCTGTTACTGACTGCAGAAGTCTATGGTGTCAGAGTTTTGGCAAGCTTGCCGAAACTAATTTTCCATGTTTGCACTCAAAATATCTCAAACGGTATTACCATTTAAAATAAAAGTAACTTTAAACTAATTTAAAGTAGATACTAGTGATCGATCTAATATATTTATCTCAGAAAAAAATACAGAAATTCAAAACCATCGGACTATGCAACTTTAATCTAACCCGGGCCCAGGCCGCGCTCACTGTGCGATGACTAATCTGGTTCAAGATGGCGCCCGTCTGCTCGTGTCTGAGACGCTGTGACGTCACGTCACTTGTCACCTCGGTCTCGCGGCAGTTCCGACACCGTGATGGCGTGTAGGGTAGGTGGGTGGGTAGGTGCAGCCCATCCAGTGTTGCACTTTTTCCTATTTTTTCCATGGTGCCCTATTTAGCCCTAGTTTCATAACAAAATTCAGATTTTTCCCTATTTAAATTTTTGTTGTCGTTGACCCGTTGTATATTATTAATTCCTTCCATAACCATTAGAGATGGGTCGGGGGGGGGGGGGGAAGAAGACAGGTCAGATTCGTGTGGATCAAACCTATAACTCTGGCTGGCCGTTAAGACCTACTTTTAAAGCCGCATAGTCCGATGGTCTATGTATGCAGGTATTGCAGGTATAGCAATACCTCAGGGAGTTTGACGCCCCTGCCCTGCAGAGTTGTAAACCACTGCCTTGTGGTACAGGTTCTTGACAGAACCGAAGGCTAAGGGAGCAAACCCTAAACAGAAAACCATGTCACTGTGGCAGCATTAAGGGCGGTTGATGTATGGAACTCCCAACATCTCCCGACCAGCCACTGCAGGGACAAATAGTTTTGCGCCTGTCTTGACATGTTCTTGCCGGTGTGAAACCTCTATTTGCTCCCCGAGAGAGTGCCGCTGGTAACTTGCAAAAGCCAGCAGCACTTCAACACTTTTGCAGGCAGCTTTCATGAAATAGACATTAAGACCGACTCATGGACGCAACTCTCACAGCAGAGAGCTAAATGGAGAGCGGCAGTCAAGTAATGAAAGCAGTCTTTGTCGCATCGCGACCGACAGCATGATGATGATGATGAGTCCGATGAAGCATCAAATTTTCAAAATCAAAACAATTATCTATATTTGATTCTACATATCTAACTTTGATACTGATGCACTTATTAACTATTTGTTGCCACATAGAAGGGAATACCGAGCCAATTTAATAGAACCTGTTACTGCAGAAGCCTATGGTATCAGAGTTTTGGCATGCTTGCCAAAATTATGTTCACATGTTTGAATTTCAAAATCTCAAAAGGTAGCCATTTCAATTAAAAGTTACTTCAAACTAAAGTAAGGTAGATTATACTGATCAATTTAATATAGACCTATTTCAATGTTTACAAACATTGTGTATGTGCGCGCAGCGTGGCTGCAGAACGAAGGCACACTGCCACTGAGTTTGCCGGTATGCGCAGTGCAAAACGTCAGTTTTAGTCCAAATTAATAGAAATCCAGAACCATAACCTTATAAATTTACTATAATCTTTTTGTTAAGCATGTTTTCTATATATGTTCCAAGCGGTTTGTGTCTAGGTCGTGTGGTTTTAGAGATATTAAATCTTTTCTCTAAGAAGATTGCTCACGGCCATTGACAATCATTAAGTTTGCTGGTACAGTCAGTGCAAAACATCAGTTTTAGTCCAAATTAATAGAAATGCAGAACCCTAACCGTATAAATTTAATATAATCTTTTTGTTAAACATGTTTTCTATGTGTATTCCAATCAGTTTGTTTCTAGGTGGTGTGGTTTTAGAGATATTTAACTTTTACTGTATGAAGATTGCTCATGGCCATTGACAATGCATTGAGTTTGCCGGTACGCGCAGTGCAAAACATCAGTTTTATTCAAAATTAATACAAATCAAGAACCATAACCTTATAAATTTAATATAATCTCTTTTTTGAATGTGTTTTCTATATGTAATCCAATCGGTTTGTGGCTAAGTGGTGTGGTTTTAGAGATATTTCAGCTTTTCTCTATGAAGATTGCTCATAGCCATTGAGTTTGCAGTGTGACCGGATGTTGTCCTGCAGCCAAGCTGCACACGCACTGACCTAAATACAAGTGCTGATGTCATATGAAATTGGTCAATACTTATCTCAGAAAAATGTCAGTAACTCAAAACCATCGGGCTATACAACTTTAATCTATTGAACTAAATCGGTGGCGAAATGGGCCGTTAGTAGGTGGGTGAGGCGCCGCCTGGAGGAAAGGAAGGGAATTACGGGAGCTGCTTGGAATCTTGGTCGCCAGGCCGCACCCCAACCTCCCGTAACCCATAGAAGCAAGGAGCATATCAAAAGGAAGGTTTACAGGAGCAACATCGGAATAAGAACAATAAAAGACAGGAGCATTACATACATAATAATATGTGCATAAGTACTTTATACCTCACCTTTTTTCGAAGCGCCATAATTTATCTCTGCTCTGCACACTATTTGTTCTGGATTATTAGAAACCAGGTTTTGAGAATGTCACTTTTGCAACATTTTTGTCAGGAATTTTTAAAGATAAATAGGGGGGCACCTACTAAGCAGGGGGGGGGGGTGCCTACTAAGCTGGGTAATGCGCTAGACAAGAATCAAATAGAATGAGACTTGAACAAGTAGAACGGTATGATCATACCACACATTACAATTTGAACCTCAATTGTTTGTTTCATGTTTTCCTACTTTTTGAGGTGACTGCTCATCTGACGTCCTCTATGAACTATTTGGGTACATTTGCTCTTAGTCTTAAGCCGTGTTTACACGGGCGAGTTAAGTCGCTTCATATAAATCGCCTTGCCTAGTTCGCCTCACATTCACCGTGTAAACGCGACTCTGAGGCGGATTAGGGCTGATTCGCTTCATATGATTCACTTTATGTACACCACCTCGCGAGGTGGTTTATATGAAGCGAACTAGCTTAAGCACTGGTTCGTATGGACTTGCTCATGCGCAGATATCGATTTCCGCCTTAAACCGCACCGTGTATAAACGCGCCACTAATTCGCTTCATATAATTCACTTTGTCTAATTCGCTTTACATCATCATCATCATGCTGTCGGTCACGATGCGACAAAGACTGCTTTCATTACTTGACTGCCGCTCTCCATTTAGCTCTCTGGTATGAGAGTTGCGTCCATGAGTCGGTCTTAATGTCTCTCAGCTTCAGACATTTCATGAAAGCTGCCTGCAAAAGTGTTGAAGTGCTGCTGGCTTTTGCAAGTTACCAGCGGCACTCTCTCGGGGAGCAAATAGAGGTTTCACACCGGCAAGCACATGTCAAGACAGGCGTAAAACTATTTGTCCCTGCAGTGGCTGGTCGGGAGATGTTGGGAGTTCCATACATCAACCGCCCTTAATGCTACCACAGTGACATGCTTTTCTGTTTAGGGTTTGCTCCCTTAGCCTTCGGTTCTGTCAAGAACCTGTACCACAAGGCAGTGGTTTACAACTCTGCAAGGCAGGGGCGTCAAACTCCCTGAGGTATTGCTATACCTGCATACCGCTTTACAATTCCCCGTGTAAACACGGCTTTAGTCTTAAACAAAATTTCTATTTTCTTCTTATTTTGTCCAGATCCCCGATAGCCGATGTTTACTTTTTGTGCTGGGGGGGATCGTTAAACAAACAAACAAAATCCATTTTTTCCCCCTGTTTTTCTGACAAAGAAATCCCAAATATGTTGACCTGCTGTCTCATTTGGCGCCCTGTGGGTTGGGCTGGTTTGGGTTGTGTGTGTGGGGTGGGTGGGTGGGCCCCCGGCTGGGGGGTGTCCTGCGAACAGCACAGAAGAACCCGGCGGAATTCTGGGAAATGAGCAGCTCCTGTCGGAATGACCGCCATTTTGTGGCTTGACGACAGTTGGGGGTGGATGTTTGTTTGTTTGTTGTTGTTTTACGTCCTAGCAACATCTAAGGTCATATCAGGACGGGGTTTGGGGTGGATGAGACTGGTTGGTTCTGGTGCATACTGGTTAGAACTGGTTAGAACTGGCTAATGGGGCAAGCTTTGAAATGGTGGAAAGTACGGGTTAGAACTGGTTACTGTCAGATACATGGGGGCCAGGTTTGAAATGGTACAAACCACGGATAGAACTGGCTACTGTCAGATACACGGGGAGAGGTTTGAAATGGTACAAACCACGGATAGAACTGGTTACTGTCAGATACACGGGGAGAGGTTTGAAATGGTACAAACCACGGATAGAACTGGCTACTGTCAGATACACGGGGAGAGGTTTGAAATGGTACAAACCACAGATAGAACTGGCTACTGTCAGATACACGGGGAGAGGTTTGAAATGGTACAAACCACAGATAGAACTGGCTACTGTCAGATACACGGGGAGAGGTTTGAAATGGTACAAACCACGGATAGAACTGGTTACTGTCAGATACACGGGGAGAGGTTTGAAATGGTACAAACCACGGATAGAACTGGTTACTGTCAGATACACGGGGAGAGGTTTGAAATGGTACAAACCACAGGATAGAACTGGTTACTGTCAGATACACGGGGAGAGGTTTGAAATGGTACAAACCACGGATAGAACTGGTTACTGTCAGATACACGGGGAGAGGTTTGAAATGGTACAAACCACAGATAGAACTGGCTACTGTCAGATACACGGGGAGAGGTTTGAAATGGTACAAACCACAGATAGAACTGGCTACTGTCAGATACACGGGGAGAGGTTTGAAATGGTACAAACCACGGATAGAACTGGCTACTGTCAGATACACGGGGAGAGGTTTGAAATGGTACAAACCACGGATAGAACTGGCTACTGTCAGATACACGGGGAGAGGTTTGAAATGGTACAAACCACGGATAGAACTGGTTACTGTCAGATACACGGGGAGAGGTTTGAAATGGTACAAACCACAGATAGAACTGGCTACTGTCAGATACACGGGGAGAGGTTTGAAATGGTACAAACCACGGATAGAACTGGCTACTGTCAGATACACGGGGAGAGGTTTGAAATGGTACAAACCACAGATAGAACTGGCTACTGTCAGATACACGGGGAGAGGTTTGAAATGGTACAAACCACAGATAGAACTGGCTACTGTCAGATACACGGGGAGAGGTTTGAAATGGTACAAACCACGGATAGAACTGGCTACTGTCAGATACACGGGGAGAGGTTTGAAATGGTACAAACCACAGATAGAACTGGCTACTGTCAGATACACGGAGAGGTTTGAAATGGTACAAACCACGGATAGAACTGGCTACTGTCAGATACACGGGGAGAGGTTTGAAATGGTACAAACCACGGATAGAACTGGCTACTGTCAGATACACGGGGAGAGGTTTGAAATGGTACAAACCACGGATAGAACTGGTTACTGTCAGATACACGGGGAGAGGTTTGAAATGGTACAAACCACAGATAGAACTGGCTACTGTCAGATACACGGAGAGGTTTGAAATGGTACAAACCACAGATAGAACTGGCTACTGTCAGATACACGGGGAGAGGTTTGAAATGGTACAAACCACAGATAGAACTGGCTACTGTCAGATACACGGGGAGAGGTTTGAAATGGTACAAACCACGGATAGAACTGGTTACTGTCAGATACACGGGGAGAGGTTTGAAATGGACAAACCACAGATAGAACAAAATGCAAACCACGGATAGAACTGGCTACTGTCAGATACACGGGGAGAGGTTTGAAATGGTACAAACCACAGATAGAACTGGCTACTGTCAGATACACGGGGAGAGGTTTGAAATGGTACAAACCACGGATAGAACTGGCTACTGTCAGATACACGGGGAGAGGTTTGAAATGGTACAAACCACAGATAGAACTGGCTACTGTCAGATACACGGGGAGAGGTTTGAAATGGTACAAACCACAGATAGAACTGGCTACAG
>CM059190.1:6624874-6647973 GCA_030323885.1 Branchipolynoe longqiensis
ACACGCGCCCTGCATACGATACAGCAAAAGGGGTATGGATGGGAGGGAAAAGGAGCTGAGAGCGCGGAGGGGAGCGGAGGAGAGGAGGAGAGGAGCAGAGGAGGAGAGGAGGAGAGGATGAGGGATGAGAGGAGGAGAGGAGGAGAGGAGGAGAGGGGAGAGGCAGGTGGAGACAGGGAGAGGGGGGCAGGTGGGGAGGTGGGGAACAATGGGAGGGGTGGGATGTGGGGGAAAGCAGGTGGAGACAGGGAGGGAGAGGGCATTAGTGGGGAGTCCTTATCTGCTTCACGGAATATGCATCCTGGACAAGCGCATTGAAGGCAGCTCGCGGTTTATGGACCTATATCAGGAGCTCAGTGAGCGGAACGAGGCTGGCCGCAGAACAGGCAGCGTACAGGCCGCACCTCGTGCACCCGGCCAGCTCTCACCCGGCCCTTAGTGAGCAGAACGAGGCTGGCCGCAGAACAGGCAGCGTACAGGCCACACCTCCTGCACCCGGCCAGCTCTCACCCGGCCCTTAGTGAGCGGAACGAGGCTGGCCGCAGAACAGGCAGCGTACAGGCCGCATCTTGTGCACCCTGCCAGCTCTCACCCGGCCCTTAATGAGCGGAACGAGGCTGGCCGCAGAACAGGCAGCGTACAGGCCACACCTCGTGCACCTGGCCAGCTCTTACCCGGCCCGTATGGACCTGTATCAGGAGCGCAGTGAGCGGGACGAGGCTGGCCGCAGAATAGGCAGCGTACAGGCCGCTCCTCGTGCACCCGGCCCGCTCTCACCCGTCCCCGCCCACCTCTACTTCCGGTCTCGTCACTGCGCGCAGCTCTCACGAGATCACGAGATGACCACACCGAACAGGCAAAAACACACACACACACACTCACATAAACATGTACAGCCAAGGCAATTGCTACCTAATTGATCAAATGTGATAATTGGCACATAATTCTAAATTTTGGATTCAATCAGTAGGTGGGGGCCACCGTATTCACCTCCACCCCTGGGCTCTGGAGGGAAATACCCCTTAACGACCTTTGATGAACATTGCCTAAACCGGTCTCCATCCTCCAGCATGGTGCCACCATAATGTCAAGCTGTGGCTATTAATGTCATTCAACCCTGACGACAGTCCATGATGACAAAGGCTAAGTTTTATTGAAGTAAATTTGAACGTTTTCACTACGCTATATAACCTTTGTGAAGGGCCACCCTCCCTTTCCCTCGATGACGTCACAGAAATACTAATAACAACCACTGGGTACTCAAATGTTTAATAGTACAGGGTAGACCAATCCTGACCTACTGGGGTGCAAGCTAATATAGTGCAAGGTAAAATGGTCTGTTCTAAGTGTGATCTTTCATTAAGATACATTGAATATTCAAGTAAGGAATAGATGGTAATATCACCAAAGCATATATAGTCACGATACTGGCACAGCCAAGGGTTCTTTCTCCACTATGAGCAGTACAGAACAGTCCAGGGTATTTCATAGCAACTCACAACAGTACAGAGCAGGTAATAGCAACTGGTTTGAGCCGATAGTCGCTGAGCCCGGGACCAGGCCTTGATACCCACTTCCGGTGTCCGCCTTACTCTGCGCATGCTTCACGGACCTACATCAGCCATCAACCGGAAATGGTTGTTTTGTTTGTGTTTTACATCCTAGCAACATCTAAAGTCATATCAGGAAGGGTACCTACCAACTACTTGTGACAGTGCGCACTCACAGTGATTTTGATAGCGCTGACCCACTGGGTAATCAGGGCACCGGCATCATGACCCCCATATCCCATTCAGTCAGATCAGGTTGATACCAAGCTAAGCAGTATTGGCCCTATCCTAGTAATGCCGAGCGCCAAGCTAGGTAGTGACAAGTATCAATTGTGTAAGCCATTGGTTTGACTCTGTCCTGCTTCAAAGCCACAACCTCCAACAGCTTCCCAATTTGCTCATTCTGCAGTGGGACAAATGCTTTCAAGCAGATCTTTGCTCATGTGATGACAACCATACATTTTTAAGTCATTGGTTTGTCTTAGCCCAGGTTCCAAAACATACCCTGCCACATGAGTAGACTCACTTTGGAAGCGAGCACTTAACTCATTTGGCCACCGTGCCTGTTCGGCTATCAGCTTGGGTCATCCTCACAGGTACAACATCGTTGTGCAATACAGTGCACACTAACTAAAGGTCATCTAATTATTTGACCTTGCCTTCCATTAGGTCGCTACTTGTGTGTGTTTAAAATATTCTATCAGTTAAATAACATTTTTCAACCAAAAGGCGCTGGACTTCCGACAATTACAGTCAAAGTGCATTTAAACTATTTAGGGATAAAATGATGAAATGATGAGATAATATGACTGGTAGTTCGGAGGCTAGAAACCAGGTGGCGTCACGGTTACGACACATGGAACTAGACTAGGAGGATAGACACTGGTCCATCACACTAGTCTAGTTCCATGAGTAGGAATGCGGAATGACACATCAGAGTCGCTTCAATCCTCAGGGGTCGTGTCGCAGTTTATTTCACTTCGGTGCTGGATTAGACGTGACCTGCCACTGCGCAGCCGCGGAATGCGTAACCTCCATTGGGGATGGCCACTGCCGAGAGGTGGAACGGGTTACCACCGGCACCGCTCCGCCTCATCCCGCTACCATGTGGCCACCGGACGGTACTTTTGACCCAGAAAGGGTCAGCATAGTGGATACCACCACCGTGTTGGTGGTTAGTCTGATAAATGACTACTAGTACAGCATAGTGGATACCACCACCGTGTTGGTGGTTAGGCTGATAAATGACTACTAGTACAGTATAGTGGATACCACCACCGTGTTGGTGGTTAGTCTGATAAATGACTACTAGTACAGTATAGAGGAGACCACCACCGTGTTGGTGGTTAGGCTGATGAATTACTACTAGTACAGCATAGTGGAGACCACCACCGTGTTGTGTTCTAATTAATGACTACTAGTACAGTATAGTGGATACCACCACCGTGTTGGTGGTTAGGCTGATGAATGACTACTAGTACAGCATAGTGGATACCACCACCGTGTTGGTGGTTAGGCTGATGAATGACTACTAGTACAGCATAGTGGAGACCACCACCGTGTTGGTGGTTAGGCTGATGAATGACTACTAGTACAGCATAGTGGATACCACCACCGTGTTGGTGGTTAGGCTGATGAATGACTACTAGTACAGCATAGAGGAGACCACCACCGTGTTGGTGGTTAGGCTGATGAATGACTACTAGTACAGCATAGTGGAGACCACCACCGTGTTGGTGGTTAGGCTGATGAATGACTACTAGTACAGCATAGTGGATACCACCACCGTGTTGGTGGTTAGGCTGATGAATGACTACTAGTACAGCATAGAGGAGACCACCACCGTGTTGGTGGTTAGGCTGATGAATGACTACTAGTACAGCATAGTGGAGACCACCACCGTGTTGGTGGTTAGGCTGATGAATGACTACTAGTACAGTATAGAGGAGACCACCACCGTGTTGGTGGTTAGGCTGATTAATGACTACTAGTACAGTATAGAGGAGACCACCACCATGTTGGTGGTTAGGCTGATGAATGACTACTAGTACAGCATAGAGGAGACCACCACCGTGTTGGTGGTTAGGCTGATTAATGACTACTAGTACAGCATAGTGGAGACCACCACCGTGTTGGTGGTTAGGCTGAGGAATGACTACTAGTACAGCATAGTGGAGACCACCACCGTGTTGGTGGTTAGGCTGATGAATGACTACTAGTACAGCATAGTGGAGACCACCACCGTGTTGGTGGTTAGGCTGATTAATGACTACTAGTACAGCATAGAGGAGACCACTTTGTAACCAGCACCCAATGACATTGGGTGCTGGTTACAAAGTAGTTAGGGTTAGCGAGGGTTGACTTAACATGTTGTAACCATAAGGGATAAAATAGAATAATACTATAGTAATAGTTAGTTTTTTAAATGTTCACATAATGTACAACATAGTACATATATATGCACCATAGTGGGTGGAAATCGATACGCCTCCCCCAGGCAGAAGGACCTCAAATGGCACATAAAAGTAGTGAGAACAAATTTATTAAATGACCCTAACTTTTAATCTTTAATCTATAAAAGCGGAATGTGCAATGAATGTACTTAGACGTCTAAATTACATTAGAAAAACACACACAAAATGTATCGCTTGGCTAATATCATTTTCATCACATGCGATTAGCTCGCGATGTAACGCAATTCATATCACTGTAAAGAATGTGTTTTAAGAGCCATTAAGGCATTTAATAAAATGGCATAATATATATGTAATGCATACATAATTATGCAAGTCTAAATAATAGAGAATTCATGAGCGACGACTCCAGCTAACTGTAGTTATTGTAGTTACATATACTTTAAGATATGTGTATAGAGGGGCGGAGTAATGGCTTTACTATTATTTATGCAATATACGATTTCCACGACTAGTACGACACCTGGTGATAGGCAACGACACTCATGTTATGGGTCAACAGTGTGTCACTCTGTTGTTTTTACACTGATGATCAAGCTTTTCAATCAATCAATCAATCAATCAATAGGATACAGCAATAATTATCAAAAATGATTAAAAAATGGTAAGTATGTTTTCTCTATAAATCCACATTTGTGCCGAAAAGACTGTATCAGTTGCTCAATATGAAGCCAGTGTTAACAGAGCCTCAATTGCCTCTCCACAGATGCTGTGACCCACAAGTCCAGTCTGGATTACGCTCTGCGCATGCATCGCAGAAATCGTGTATTATCATTATTTATTCCTCACGACTTTATATTCGCTGTGGGTCAGTCACGTGTATACACCCCGGGGATGTTCTCTAAAAGCTTCTGTAAGCGATGGGCATGGAGAGAGGGGCACAGTCAATTTCTTAATTACATTATTTACTGCCGGGGATTCTGTCTGCGTAGGCCCCAGTGTGAGTGCGTCATTTGAAGTGAAACTCTAATATTAGCCAGACTCACTCCGCACTATCCAAGTGTTGTTGTTGTTTTGTTTGTTGTTTACTATGTCCGAGCAACATCTAAGGTCATATCAGGATGGGTACTGACTTATGACAGTGTGCACTCATGGTGACTTTATAGTGCTGCCCCACTGGGAAATCAGGCCGGCGGCACCATGATCCGATATCCTACCCAGTCACATTATCCTGACACTGAGCTAACCAGTCCTTGCCCTATGCTATTAATACCGAGCGCCAGACTAGGAAGCGACAAGCATCAATTTTATAAGTCATGGTTTGACTCGACCGGGAACCGAACTCCTGACCTTCCGCACGCGAGGCCTGCGCTCTACCGATTAGGTCAACGCGCCCGGTTTATCCAGATGCCATTCACCCCAGTGATCTATTGTTGGACAACATAACCCTGATCTTTCCGCTTTGTCGAATGGCACTAGTGCCCTGTGAAGTGTTTTGAATGAGAGTTCCTTTGTGAATTACCCGCAAGATCACCTCAACATCAACACCAACCGACAGAGATGGGATGGCCGGATGAGTGAGTGTCAGCCTCCCGTCTTGGTAGATCGTGGAGTTCGAACCCTGGTCGAGTCAAACCAATGAATTAAAAATTGATACTTTTTACTTCCTAGCCAGGCGCTCGGCATTATTATGATAGGGCAAGGACTGGTATGACTTTAGATATTGCCAAGACCTAAAACTCCAATAACCAAAGGCCAACCTTAACACCCCACAACCACCGCCTGTCTGACATTACCCTGCTTCTTAACAACTGTCCATCTGCACACAGACCTCGCGCCTACTAACTAGCGCCATGCTAGTCTAACACAGCTTTTATTTCATTTGATCTCGCTTCTTCCGCATTCAATGCATATCCATGATTTGTGCTGTATTTTCTTAGACCTGGCCACCTGCATCAGTGTGTATTGCTATGGATGTGTTTAGTTATACAGGCACTTGTAATGAGGGCTGGGAGATCAGTGCCTCGGCACTGGTGTCACCTTATTCAAGGGAGTTGTTTGTTTGTTGTTTTACGTCCTGGCAACATCTAAGGTCATATCAGAACGGGTACCAACTTGTGACAGTGTACACTTATTGCAACTTTATAATGCTGCCCCACTGGGAAATCAGGCTGCCAGCACCATGACCTGATATCCCACTCATTCACATTATCCTGACACTGAGCACACCAGTCCTTGCACTATCCTAATAATGCCAAGCACCTGGCTAGGAAGTGACAAGTATCAAGATTTAAGTCATTGGTTTGACTCAACCAATGTTCTAAACCATGATCCCATGGGTTCGGATCCCCTCATATCCCAAAACAGGAGACGGACATTCAACTCATTCGCCCATCCCGCCTGGTCTTATTCAGAGGAATGAACCTACTTGGACAACGAATAATAATAATGAAATAACTCAAGCGCATATGAAAGAAAAAGCAACATTAATTGTATACATGTATCGGGATATCATTATGTAATAGCCTTCATGGGTGGGTATTTCAAAAGCGCCATACTTTTCGTCTTCAGTCCATCTGAAATCACTCCGCACACCCCCACTTTGATTATTACACATGTTTACATGTTTACATCACTTTTTATATTATTTTCACATCACCTTCAAACCTATTTCCTCTATTTACACGTGTGTCTCCTTTTCGATATATATACATACATACATATACATATAGATGGGTCATTCTCTAAAACTGGGCACAAAAGTGTGACATGGAAACCAAAAGTGAAAACATTCCAAATAATAGCAAAAATCCTTCCAAATAATAACCTAATCCAATGTCCTATGAAGGTTTGCATGTTGTGCATATGTCAGAGTGGAAAAAAACGAGTTTCACTTTTTGAATTAGATCTTATACAAATTGAGCAATACATTAATATCACTCGTGTAACATGAAAATCAAAGACACATCCAAAACCTCATTTTAACATATACAACATAGTCAAACAAGATTTTATTGATTACTCTTAAGCAGACAAGGTTATGACTTACAAGAAAAAAGTTGAAAAATAAGTTGAAAAAAAGTTTGGCTACACGCATAGTGTAAATGTGTAAATTTTCACTTTTTCACATTAGCACAAAATCATATAAGTAAACTTTTAATTTCTTTCTTGGGATAGCTTCAATAAATGTACTATTGCTAACATACTTAATAAACAGAGGATACAATAATTATTTGACTTGCAATCAATAAAAGAAAGAACAAATTATCAGCATCGTAATGTGGAAACCAAATATATGGTGCCCAGTTTTAAAGAATGACCCAGATACATATGGACTATATATATATATATATAGTTCATTAGCTGTGCAGCCATTGGGAACTACTGGTAATGCAGTTGATCTGTCAGGGTCTTCAAACTGCACAGTGCTGCCACCTGGTGGACGGTAGTCATACTAGTCAAAAGCGTTTAGTATAGTAGTTACTGTGGTATGCAGGTATTGCAGGTATAGCAATACCTCAGGGAGTTTGACGCCCCTGCCCTGCAGAGTTGTAAACCACTGCCTTGTGGTACAGGTTCTTGACAGAACCGAAGGCTAAGGGAGCAAACCCTAAACAGAAAACCATGTCACTGTGGCAGCATTAAGGGCGGTTGATGTATGGAACTCCCAACATCTCCCGACCAGCCACTGCAGGGACAAATAGTTTTGCGCCTGTCTTGACATGTTCTTGCCGGTGTTAAACCTCTATTTGCTCCCCGAGAGAGTGCCGCTGGTAACTTGCAAAAGCCAGCAGCACTTCAAACACTTTTGCAGGCAGCTTTCACGAAATGTAAACCTGAAGCTGAGACATTAAGACCGACTCATGGACGCAACTCTCACAGCAGAGAGCTAAATGGAGAGTGGCAGTCAAGTAATGAAAGCAGTCTTTGTCGCATTGCGACCGACAGCATGATGATGATGATAGTAGTTATGGTACAGTACTACCCGACTGAGACAAAGTCCATCATCTCCGAAGCCTCGACATGTGCAAACAATATTTTAATGTGTAAATTGTTTTGTCATATTTGAATCGCGATGACAGGACACATGTTCTATCAGGACAGCATTGGTCCAAATGCATAGTTGTCCGTTGATGACAGGTGTTACGTATGTATGTAAAGAATGTGACTACGACTGTAGTACTGACGACATGAAACCTGTTATGTCAGGACAACATTGATCTGGGTGTAAAGTTGTCCGCTGAAGACAGGTGTTATTGCAATATCAACGACCGGATGTCAGGACAACATTTATCCGGATGTAAAATTGTCCATTAAAGGCAGGTGTACAAAGTCTTGAGCCCTGTTTACACGGGCGATTTAAAACGCTTCATATAAAACGACTTGCCTAGATCGACTCACATTTGCCGTGTAGACACGACGCTGTGGCGTTTTAGGGCTGAATCGATTCATATGAAACGGTTCATCTATACCACGTCACGAGGTAGTTTATATGAATCGATTCAGCTGGTTCCTGGGTGGCGATAGTATAAAATAGTAGTGCCGGCTACAGGGGGAGCAGTAACTAATCGCTGGTGCCCGGCAGTGTTAGGGTCCGATTACGCCGAAATCTAGTGAATGCGATCATATTTAACCGAATTATAGACTCAAATAATGAAATTTAATTAAATCAACCTTAAATTCCAAGCGATATTAACGTAGCAGCTACATCGGCGTCGAATCGACTTGTGTAAACTAAACAAATAGCAGTGCTTGCCCGCTACAGGCGCAACACTAAGGCTGATGGTTCCCGGTCACCGACACACTTTCAAACTTGCTCGTGTAAACGCGCCACTACATCGCTTCATATAAATCGATTTGTCTAGATCGTTTCACAATTCCCCGTGTAAACACGGCTTATGTCCTGCATTTGTGTGTGTTTTCACCTTCAATATCACCAACGTTAACCGTCAACAATAAAACTCACTTCAAAGTAAGTTAGAGTAGATTATAACAACTTAACATATCCATCATGGAAATCTGGCACGAACTCAAACCCGTCATATTATAACAACTTAGCCTCTAACACCCCCTCACCCCTCCCCCCCCCCCAACCCTTCCCCCGGTCTCACCCCACACCCACAGAATGCACCCCTGCACCCTAGATTACACAGTGCCCCCCCCCGCCCCCACCTATAACCCCCCCCCCCATCCCCAGACGCCCACCCACTGGCCAAATCGAAGTGTGCCAGAAACGGGCGCCCCTTTGCGACAAGGACCATCGATCGTGTTGCGACATGCCGTGTGTCAGCGCGTTTCCTTCCGTGCCTGGTCTGCCTCAGCCTCTGACTGTAAACTTCCCAAATAAAGTGCACGGACTGTGACACATGTCTGCCTGTCGGTGTGTTTCCTTCCATGGCTGGTCTGCCTCCTCAGCCTCAGTAAACTTCCCCAAATGTTATACAAAATGGCACCGACATGTTGTCTGTCTGTGCGTTGGCGTGTCTCCTTCTGCAGATGTGTGTTCACCATCTGACTGTAAGCTTCCCCAAATAAAGACTGTGGATCGTGACACAAAATGGCACAGACATCGTGTCTATCTGTTTATTGCAATTTTACATCCTAGCAACGTCTAATGTCGTATCAACACGATCTATGACAACACGTAATCCTGGTGATACTTTAGTGCTGCCCCCCCCCCCACACACACACAGTGGGATGTATATACATATATATATATGTCATGGGGGTGATGAAAATGGGAATTATTGCGCCTAGAGCGGGACTCGAACCCACATCTCTTTGCATTCCGGGCCAGTGTGCTAACCATTACACCACCTAGGCTCCCTGATATCAACACACTCCCCACGCCTACCTGTCTATGTGGTTACTTGCCTGAGAGGTCAGTGCAGACCACTACACTCGTCCCCCTGGAATTGTAAGTCTTGTAATGCTTACAATTACATACATACAGGCAATGCACTAACACATACATACACAGGGTAGGTTCAACAACCATACAGCGCAAAGCTTGTACAGGATCCTGATCACGGCAACCAGTGTCATGGGGGTGATGAAAATGGGAAATATTGCGCCTAGAGCGGGACTCGAACCCACATCTCTTTGCATTCCGGGCCAGTGTGCTAACCATTACACCACCTAGGCTCCCTGATATCAACACACTCCCCACGCCTACCTGTCTATGTGGTTACTTGCCTGAGAGGTCAGTGCAGACCACTACATACATATATATATATATATATATATATTATATATATATATGTGCTATATAAGTGATTATGTGAATATAAATAAAGAATAGACCATAATGTTTCCGGGGGCCCCTCCTGGGCCCCCCCCCCCATCTATCCACCACCATGACTCTGAGCAGAACCCTGGTCTGGGCACTCTCTCCGCTCCCGACCTCGGCACCGGCACCGTCTGCCTCTTGCCTCACTTCAAAATTACATACATATATATATATCGTAGTTCCAGCTCGATGACCCGATATCCCACTCAGTCACATTATCCTGACACTGAGCAACCAGTCATTGCGTCATTCTGGAAATGGTGAATGCCAGGAAAAGGTCAGGACAAGTGTAGATTTTGTGAACTCTTTAGTTTGACTGTCAGGTAATTAGACAGCCTTTAATGATTAATTAAATCCCCAACATATTTGAAGAAATCACAGATTGAGCTTCCGCCTAAATGCAAATCCCTTAGCTTTACAATTACCCAATAGAGGCAGTCAGGGAAGAGGAAGTATGTCAACACGTGAGTGTTTCTTTATTATATATATATATATATATATATATATATATATATATAGCCGCATCAAACCAATGACTTACACAACTGATACTTGTTACTACTTACCCTGGGGTTCGGCATTACGAGGAGAGGGCAAGGACTGGTTTAGCTCAGTAACGGGATAATGTGACTGAGTGGGATATTGGGTCATGGTGCCAGCAACCTGGTGGTCTCCCAGTGGGGGAAGTACTATAAAGTCATCATGAGTGCACGCTGTCACAAGTTGCTACCCGTCCTGATATGACCATAGGTGTTGCTAGGAGGTAAAACTCCAACAAAAATACAAACAAACCAACCGCTGGCAGCACCCTGGGTTTCGTGCCTCGACTAACTTGTTGTCTGCACTCAGGTCTAAGATGAGGAAAACACGACAAACCGCCATCTATGGCAGCCATGGCGTACAGCCATCGGACACCTTGATAGGTGTATCCCAGACGTCAGGTACTATCGGCATCTATGGCAGCCATGGCGTACCAGCCATCGGACACCTTGATAGGTGTACGCCAGACGTGAGGTACTATCGGCATCTATGGCAGCCATGGCGTACAGCCATCAGACACCTTGATAGGTGTACGCCAGATGTGAGGTACTATCGGCATCTATGGCAGCCATGGCATAGAGCCATCGGACACCTTGATAGGTGTACGCCAGACGTGAGGTACTATCAGCATCTATGGCAGCCATGCCGTGCAGCCATCGGACACCTTAATAGGTGTATGCCAGATGTGAGGTACTATCGGCATCTATGGCAGCCATGGCGTGCAGCCATCGGACACCTTGATATGTGTACGCCAGACATGAGGTACTATCAGCATCAATGGCAGCCATGGCGTACAGCCATCGGACACCTTGATTGGTGTACGCCAGATGTGAGGTACTATCGGCATCTATGGCAGCCATGGCTTACAGCCATCGGACACCTTGATAGGTGTATGACAGCTGTGAGGTACTATCGGCATCTATGGCAGCCATGGCGTACAGCCATCAGACACCTTGATCGGTGTACGCGAGATGTGAGGTACTAGCGGCATCTATGGCAGCCATAGCGTACAGCCATCGGACACCTTGATCGGTGTACGCCAGACGTGAGGTACTATTGGTATCTATGGCAGCCATGGCTTACAGCCATCAGACACTTTGATCTGTGTACACCAGACGTGATGTACTATCGGCATCTATGGCAGCCATGGCGTACGGCCATCAGACACCTTGATCGGTGTACGTCAGATGTCGGTTCCTATCAGGCGGAGATCTATAAGAGACCCAGCGTGCCCTGAGGTGGAGAGGTTCTTCGCTGCTCCAACAGGGGGCGCCCCCGTAAGAACACCATCAAAGGAGCTGTCTGACCACGCATTCCCCACCGGTTTCTTGTGTTGTATGCTCAGGGGTAAATGTCGTCTGCTTTTAGCATAATTCACTTAAAATCAAATAGATTCGTTTATTTCAACATACTCTTGAGTAAAGATGCAAGTGATTTGACAGGAGAGACTTTAGATGACAGTTAGTGGTAGGTAATTGATGTTTTCATAATCATAAACTGATCAAAGTATCTACACACTCACTCCCCACACACCCACATACTCTCATGTAGCAACTTGTCAGCACGGTAATCCTCTGTAAAGGTTTGAAGGCATCCTGTAAAGAGAAGTTACCAGCAGGGCCTTGGTTGGATTTAACATATGGTAAATAGCTATAGATTTCAGATAATCTCTTTTTTAAACTTTGCACTTATTATTGTAGCACACCACATTCACTTCTCAGGCAAGGAAGCCACATAGACAGGTGGGCGTGGATAGGGTGATTGCATCAGGGAGTCTAAGTAGTGTAATGGTTAGCATGCTAGTCTTGGAATGGCCAGAATTGTGGGTTCGAATCCTGCTCTCGGTACAATATTTCCCGTTTCCATCACCCTCCCCGACATGGGTTTACATACAAGCTATGTGTTGTATGGATGTTGAACCTACCTTCTGTATGTGTATATATATATGTAAGTGTATTGCCTGTATGTGTGTAATAGAGGATATTACCACGCATGCCCCGTGTTCATGGTCCCGCAACTGTATTGTTTGCCATCGCCATCAGATGTCACATGCGTTGTGAATATTGTGTATTAATAGTGACTGACTAGTTTGGTAACCTCCTAAAATGTTCAAAAATGTCCAAACATGAACATTTTATTTTTGATGGAAGCCCCAATGACCCAACAGCAATTTACTTTTGGAATTTTCAAAATATCACCACATTTGACTGACATACGTGCATTTGAAAGTTAGTAATTTCCATAGCTTTTGTATGCGCTGTGGCAATGGTCCCACAACTGTAGTGTTCGTCGTCGCCGTAAGATGTCGCATGCGTTGTGAATATTGTCAATTGTAAGCATTAAATGAGTTATGGATGTACACCATTTCAAAGACTTTCAATGTCAGGGGGATAAGAATAGTAGTCGGCACTGACCTCTCAGGCAAGGAGACACATAGACGGGAAGGCATGAAAAGGGTGATTGCATCAGGGACGCTAAGTAGCAAAATGGTTAGCACTCTAGCCCCGGTATGGCAATAATTGTGGGTTCGAAGGTTGCTCTAAGTGACATATTCCCCATGTTCATCGCTCCCACAACCCCTATCAAAGTAAACCTAGACAATAGCAAACACACTATGTGACAGATAACTCGTTATGTTAATATAAATTTAATGGAACTAATCACGTTCAGGTATGCATAGCATATCTGCATGAGGACCGTCAAAAATCGATAATTAGAAATTCCAAATGGCACCTGCTTGTACGTTGTAGTCTTAGCGCAGTTTTTCTCGGCAGGAATGTTTCAAACGCTGAAAGACAGACAACCGCCGCTTGGAACCCACTTAGGTTCAACACACTACCGTAGTGTTTTGAACGGGGTAGTGTTTTGAACGTCCTACACCGGCAAACATTGCCAGCCACAAGACGGTAGCGATACGATTGCACGCGCATCAATGTACCACTGGAACTTTGTGAATGAAACAATATGTCCATAGTCAAGTATACCTCCATTGCGCACTCTACGCTACCACAACGATCCCCACACTTCGCTAGTTCTAATTGATGTTAATGTGACTGCAGAGGAGGGAGGGCGCCCACTCCTCCCTCGCACCCGACGCCGGGACCTGTCAGGGCAGAGGCGGGCAGCGGCTCGACGTCAGGACCTGTCTGGGCAGAGGCGGGCAGCGGCTCGACGTCAGGACCTGTCAGGGCAGAGGCGGGCAGCGGCTCGACGTCAGGACCTGTCTGGGCAGAGGCGGGCAGCGGCTCGACATCAGGACGTGTCAGGGCAGCGGCGGGCAGCGGCTCGACGTCAGGACCTGTCAGGGCAGAGGCGGGGAGCGGCTCGACGTCAGGACCTGTCAGGGCAGAGGCGGGGAGCGGCTCGACGTCAGGACCTGTCAGGGCAGCAGCAGGCAGCGGCTCGACGTCAGGACCTGTCAGGGCAGCGGCGGCCAGCGGTTCGACGCCGGGACCTGTCAGGGCAGAGGCGGGCAGCGGTTCGACTGGCTGCAACACTATCCATAAAAGAACGCACGAACTGCCGGTACAGACGAGTGGACTACACTGGGGTGAGTCTGGTTAAAGTTGCATGGTCCGATGGCGTTTGAATGTGTTAGTTATATTTGAGATAAATAGCTCAGGTTGACCATTATATCCGAATATTCATTGGCCGTGTCGGCAGCATAGGCCATATGCACGGCGAGTTGTATATGTGCATATGTGTATATGTGTATACGTGTATATGTATGTGTGTACGTGTGTGCATATGTGCATGTGTACGTGTGTACGTGTGCATGTGTACGTGTACGTGTGCACGTGTACGCGCGTGCATTTCTAGGTGAGGCCATGTTGACATGTTCTGAGCGGGTCCCATGTCACTACCAGGACGCGGCGAATTGCTTATGCATAGATAAAGCCGATGCCTGATCCCCGACCCTGACTGACCCTGACCACCCCTGATCACCCCTTACCATCCCTTACCCCCCCCCCCCCCTTACCACCCCTGGCTACCCCTGACCATATCTGGCTACTCCTGGCTACTCCTGGCTACTCCTGACCATCCCTGGTAACCCCTGACCACTCCTGACCATCCCGGGCTACTCCTGACCACTCCTGACCATCCCTGGCTACCCCTGACCACCTCGGGCTACTGGCTACTCCTGGCTCCTCCTGACCACTCATAGCCACCCCTGGCCACCCCTGGTCACCCCTAACCACCCCTGACACCCTGGCCACCCCTGAGCAATCCTGGCTACCTCTGACCACCAGTGACCACCCCTGCGAGCCCTGACCACTCCTGGCCACTGCTGACCACCCCTGGCTACTCCTGACCGCCCCTGGTCACCCCTGACCACCCCTGGCTACTCCTGACCACCCCTGGCCACCTCTGACCTCCCCTGGCTACCCTTGACCACCCCTGGCTACCGTCGCTACTCCTGGCTACTCCTGACCACCCCTGGCTACCCCTGACCACTCCTGACCACCCCCATCAGTCCTATCAGTATCATCCTGCTACCCACACCCAACCACCTAGATACAAGATTCACCCGGTACTTGTAGTACACTGGCGAAGACCAGCCTTATATAAAAACGGTCGAAAAATCGGGCTAATGAATTGAGTCGTTATGAGAGCCTAATTTCACAATCTAAGAAGCAACATTTATTCTTTGTATATGTCTTCATGTTTACCTGCTACTTTTGAGTTGGAAAATATAATAAAACATATACTTTAATGTAATTTAAAAGTGAAATCGATGGCGTTCTCTGGCCGCCATCTTGTCTTTTTGCATTCTCTCCCATTTCACCAAATCTGTGCCAATATATGTCACCATTTGATCATGGAACCACAGTTTCTACTTCATGTTCCACACTAAAGCTATTTTCGCCCATATTTAGACTACGTTGTCATTCACCCGTGTACTACAAGTACCGGGTGAATCTTTTATCTACCAACCACCATGCAGTTCCCACACCCCCACCCCCACCTCCCCACCCTTACCCACCCACCACCTCCACCCCAAGCCTCATCACCCCCACCCTCACCTCCCCACCCTTACCCACCCACCACCTCCACCCCAAGCCTCATCACCCTCACCCCCACCCCAGCACCCTTACCCACCCACACCTCCACTCAACACCCCTACTCAACCCCACCTCAAACCGCACCTCCACTGCACCACCGTACTCACCCACCACCTCACTTATATAATGTATACATGTCGCTTCCTAGCCTGGCGCTTGGCTTTAATACGATATGGCAAGGACTGGTTAGCTCAGTGTCAGGATAATGTGACTGGGTGAGATATCACGTCCTGATCCTGATGGCCTGACTTCCCTGTGGGACAGCACTATAAAGTCACCATGAGTGTGCACTGTCACAAGTCGGTACCCGTCCTGTTTTGACCTTAGATGTTGCTAGGACATAACATTCCAACAACCAAATCCACCACCACCCACCATCACCATCACCTCAACACACCAGCACCTCCAACCACACCACCACCTCCAACCACACCACCACATCCAACCAAACCATCACCTCCAACCAAACCATCACCTCCAACCAAACCACCACCTCCAACCACACAACCACACCACCACCACCACCTACCACCACACCACCGCCCACCACATCCAACCACACTCCAATCACACCCCCCCCCCCCATCCCAGTGCGTTGGTGGTTCCCGGGAGAAGTCAATATCAGACGGGGGTGGGGGTGGGTGGAGAGGCGTGTGCAGAAATTGCCTCTGGGCCGAATAAAACCCGCCGTACATCGTGTACATTGCGCAATTCTCCAGTCGCCATAACGGATAGGCGACTGACACTTGCCCGAGTCCGCATGCGCGAGACTTCAGCAGATGGACTACGCATGAGCGAGACTTCAGCAGATGGACTACGCATGAGCGAGACTTCAGCAGATGGACTACGCATGAGCGAGACTTCAGCAGATGGGCTACGCATGAGCGAGACATCAGCAGATGGACTATGCATGAGCGAGACTTCAGCAGATGGACTACGCATGAGCAAGACTTCAGCAGATGGACTATGCATGAGCGAGACTTCAGCAGATGGACTACGCATGAGCGAGACTTCAGCATGAGTGAGACTTCAGCTGATTCGGCAGACAAACATAGAGGCAGGCGTACACCACTCGACATTTGGTCAGAGACCAGGAGGAGTCTCCGATCAAAGACAGACAATCGGTGCCCGTCTTGTCGTCGGAGCCTGCAGTCAACGTGTCGAGTTGCACTCGGGATGTCGGAGAGTGTGAGGCGGTCATCTGGGCGGGGCGTGGATAGACAACGCAACAAGTTCTCTCTGGCACGGCTTTATGCATGGTAAGCATGATATATATATATATATATATATATATATATATTCCTCCGGTGTGTGTGGCGCGAGGGGGGCCCTGTCCACCAATTACCCTGACAGCTGAGGGGGGGGGGGACCACCAATGGCCCAAGGAGGAGTATATATTCCCCTTGAATTTATACTCGTAAAATGTGCTATACATCATATATATATGAGCCTGCCTCAGAAGGTGATAACTCTTTTTTTTTTGGTCCATTGTGACGATTGACACAAAACAGCACAGAAACGGTTACACTGAAAACACAAGGACATTTGCTTCAAATCAATATGTATTCTATTGGGATTATGAAACACCATGTAACACCCAAATCAGTTTATCCTGAGCAAATGCATAAACAGATAGTATGTTGATTGTTACAATGGACAAAGTTTTGTATGTTGATCGTTACAATGGACAAAGTTTTGTCCCATATTGCTTAGCGCCTTTATATATGGATATATATGGATATTGATAAACCCTTTATCGCATGTAATAATGCCTGGAGTGTCCTCCGCCCCCTATCCGAGTGGGGGTGGGGTACCAGCATGCACCGCTCCACCTCCTGTATGAAACGGAGCAGAGGCTGACTGCCCGGCAAGCGCACAGGCCGGAAACGGCCGGTGGTGGCGCTGGCATAGGCAAGACCGGGCCAAATACGGGCAAGTCAGCGATTGGACTAATAATAATCGAGCAAAGAATAATACTAATAATCATAATTATTAGGCTAGAGCTCCGCCCCTTTTAGATACGCATAATAAATTATACATTCTATATATATATATACCAACTCGGGCAACTGCACATATTGCATGGATAACAAAACATTGTAATATTATTTCGGATGGGCAAACATTGACTGTAGCTGCTTTGTTAATTACTTGATAACGACGTAATGTATACACTATGGTGAAGGTTGCTTATTTGCGCCGCGTCCTGCATTAATTGCTCTTTTGGGGCTTTTGGGGATTGTTTTTGTTTGTGTTTTTGTTTTTGTTTTTGTTTTGAAATTGCACTCCAAGAACCAACCGACCAATCAAAAGGACGGGGAGCGTGTGTATGGGGTGCAGTGGGTGGGTGCGTTTGAGTGTGTGTGTGGGTGTGTTTGAGTGTGCGTATGGGGTGCAGTGTGTGGGTGTGTTTGAGTGTGTATATGGGGTGCAGTGTGTGGGTGTGTTTGAGTGTGTGTGTGGGTGTGTTTGAGTGTGTGTATGGGGGGCAGTGTGTGGGTGTGTTTGAGTGTGTGTGTGGGTGTGTTTGAGTGTGTGTATGGGGTGCAGTATGTATGTGTGTTTGAGCGTGTGTATGGGGTGCAGTGTGTGGGTGTGTTTGAGTGTGCATATGGGGTGCAGTGTGTGGGTGTGTTTGAGTGTGTGTATGGGGTGCAGTGTGTGGGTGTGTTTGAGTGTGTGTGTGGGTGTGTTTGAGTGTGTGTATGGGGTGCAGTATGTATGTGTGTTTGAGCGTGTGTATGGGGTGCAGTGTATGGGTGTGTTTGAGTGTGCATATGGGGTGCAGTGTGTGGGTGTGTTTGAGTCTGTGTATGGGGTGCAGTGTGTGGGTGTGTTTGAGTGTGCTTATGGGGTGCAGTGTGTGTGTGTTTGAGTGTGTGTATGGGGTGCAGTGTGTGGGTGTGTTTGAGTGTGTATGGGGTGCAGTGTGTAGTGTGTTTGAGTGTGGTATGGGGTGCAAGTGTGTGGGGTGTTTGAGTGGCTTATGGGGTGCAGTGTGTGGGTGTGTTTGAGTGTGTGTAGGGGTGCAGTGTGTGGGTGTTTGAGTGTGTGTATGTTGCAGGGTGTGTTTGAGTGTGTATGGGGCGCAGTGTGGGTGTGTTTGAGTGTGTGATGGGTGCAGAGTGTGGTGTGTTTGAGTTGTGTATGGGGTGCAGTGTGGAGTGGGTGTGTATGAGTGTGTGTGTGGGTGTGTTTGAGTTGTTATGGGTGCAGTGTTGGTGTGTTTGAGATGTGTAATGGGGTGCATGTGTGGGTGTGTTTGAGTGTGTGTATGGGGTGCAGTGTGTTGTGTGTTTGAGTGTGTGTATGGGGTGCAGTGTGGGTGTTGAGTGTGTGTGGGTCATGTGTGGGAGTTGAGTGTGTGTATGGGGTGCAGTGTGTGGTGTGTTTGAGTGTGTGTATGGGGTGCGTGTGTGGGTGTGTTGAGTGTGTGTATGGGGTGCATGTGTGGGTGTTTTGAGTGTGTGTATGGGGTGCAGTGTGTGGGTGTGTTTGAGTGTGTGTATGGGGTGCAGTGTGTGGGTGTGTTTGAGTGTGTGTATGGGGTGCAGTGTGTGGGTGTGTTTGAGTGTGTGTATGGGGTGCAGTGTGTGGGTGTGTTTGAGTGTGTGTATGGGGTGCAGTGTGTGGGTGTGTTTGAGTGTGTGTATGGGGTGCAGTGTGTGGGTGTGTTTGAGTGTGTGTATGGGGTGCAGTGTGTGGGTGTGTTTTGAGTGTGTATATGGGTGCAGTGTGTGGGTGTGTTTGAGTCTGTGTATGGGGTGCAGTGTGTGGGTGTGTTTGAGTGTGTTATGGGGTGCATGTGTGTGTGTGTTTGAGTGTGTGTATGGGGTGCAGTGTGTGGTGTGTTTGAGTGTGTATGGGGGTGCAGTGTTAGTGTGTTTGAGTGTGTGTATGGGGTGCAGTGTGTGGGTGTGTTTAGTGTGCTTATGGGGTGCAGTGTGTGGTGTGTTTGAGTGTGTGTATGGGGTGCATGTGGGTTGTTGATGAGTGTATGGGGTGCAGGTGTGTTTGAGTGTGTATGGGTGCAGTGGGTGTGTGTGTTTGATGTGTGTATGGGGTGCAGTGTGTGGGTGTGTTTGAGGTGTGTGTATGGGGGTGCAGTGTGTGGGTGTGTTTGAGTGTGTATGGGGTGCAGTGTGTGGGTGTGTTTGAGTGTGTGTGTGGTGTGTATATGGGGTGCAGTGTGTGGTGTGTTTGAGTGTGTATATGGGAGCAGTGTGTTGGTGGTTTGAGTGTGTGTATGGGGTGCAGTGTGTGGGTGTGTTTGAGTGTGTGTATGGGGTGCAGTGTGTGGTGTGTTGAGTGTGTGTATGGGTGCAGTGTGTGGGTGTGTTTGAGTGTGTAGGGGTGTGGTGTGTGGGTGTGTGGAGGTGGTGTGTGTGTTTGAGTGTGTGTATGGGTGCAGTGTGTGGGTGTGTTTGAGTGTGTGTATGGGGTGCAGTGTGTGGGTGTGTTTGAGTGTATATGGGGTGCAGTGTGTGGGTGTGTTTGAGTGTGTGTATGGGGTGCAGTTTGTGAGTGTGTTTGAGTGTGTGTATGGGGTGCAGTGTGTGGGTGTGTTTGAGTGTGTATATGGGGTGCAGTGTGTGGGTGTGTTTGAGTGTGCTTATGGGGTGCAGTGTGTGGGTGTGTTTGAGTGTGTGTGAATGCTAGTGTGTGGAGGTGAGTGGAGTGCATACGTAGTGCTTAAGTGTGATGCCCCGGTCACATACACGTTAGTGGACGTAGTCGAACGTAGTGGAGGCTAACTTAGTTGAACGTAGTTGAACGTACCAGCATCCATACTTGTCCGTGATGTTAACTTGGTAATAAGCTGGGTGAGCCGTGATCTCCGATTTAATTTGTCGACATGTTCAATAGAGTGCTACGTGAGAAGCTGAATTTGCATACATGATGCTAATGTACTATAACATACTATAGCATACTCTAGCATGCTCCAGCGTGCTCTAGTGTACTTGGGCGAAGCCCTTGTCACATAGCCATTAGTGGACATAGGTGAATGTAGTGGAGGCTAACATAGTTTAACGTAGTTGAACGTACGGGCATCGGTACCGTAACATATTTAGCCGTACCATTACATATTTATCCGAACCGTAACGTATTTATCCGTACCAAAACCTGCCGTACCTTAACGTATTTCAACGTACTTAAACCACATTTGATCACGTTCACCTACGTTCAACTACGTCCACTAACGTGTATGTGACCAGGGCAGGGAGTGTGAGTGTGTGACTGTATGTGAGTGTATGTGTGACGTTGTGAGTGTGTGTGTGGGTGAGTGTGTTAGTGGGTGGAGGTGGGGTATGAGTCTGTGTGAGGGTGAGTGTGTGTGGAGGTGGAGGTGGGGGTGGGGGTGGAGGTGGGGGTGGTGGTGGAGGTGGGGGTGGAGGTGGAGGTGGAGGTAGGGGTGGGGTATGAGTGTGTGCCGAGCACCCGGCTAGGTAGTAACAAGTATCACAGTTATCAGTAATTGGTTTGACTCAGCTAGGAATTGAATTCCCGACCTTCCGCATGGGAAACGTGCACTTTACCGATTCGGCCACCGCGTCCGGTGTATATATAAATATATAAATATATTTATAATACTACCAATAGACGAGAGGTAGGGCGGGGCTGAGCATTTTAAGTTTGTTGTTGTTTGACGTCCTAGCAACATCTAAGGTCATATCAGGACGGGGTGAACATTTTAATCTCTGGCGAGGTTAATTGACCTTATCTAATCTACATAATAGTAAAACTGTTGGGGAGGTCAGGACCGAATACAGTTCGAGCAGTGTCCATAGGGCCCGGTGGTGGCGCCACCGTATATGGCTCAGCAGCGAATAACATGCCAAACCCGTATATATCTCTTTAGCGTCAGTAATACACGAGTATGAATACGTCACGCTTAGTGGGGAATCATACCCTCCTCTCTTATCCGTTATTTATATTCGCATAATGCATTATACGTGATATATATAGGTAACATGTTTCTGGATGTACGCCCCGGAGAGGCGGGTCACAGGCAGTGGTCAATAGAGGCAGTGTGAGTAATGTCCGCCCCCTGAAAGGAGGGATGGTAGGATATATGCAGTAGGTGGTGAGTGGTCGTGTTTATATTCGCATAATGCATTATACGTGATATATATAGGTAACATGTTTCTGGATGTAAGCCCCGGAGAGGCGGGTCACAGGCAGTGGTCAGTAGAGGCAGTGTGAGTAATGTCCGCCCCCTGAAAGGAGGGATGGTAGGATATATGCAGTAGGTGGTGAGTGGTCGTGTTTATATTCGCATAATGCATTATACGTGATATATATAGGTAACATGTTTCTGGATGTAAGCCCCGGAGAGGCGGGTCACAGGCAGTGGTCAGTAGAGGCAGTGTGAGTAATGTCCGCCCCCTGAAAGGAGGGATGGTAGGATATATGCAGTAGGTGGTGAGTGGTCGTGTTTATATTGCATAATGCATTATACGTGATATATATAGGTAACATGTTTCTGGATGTAAGCCCCGGAGAGGCGGGTCACAGGCAGTGGTCAGTAGAGGCAGTGTGAGTAATGTCCGCCCCCTGAAAGGAGGGATGGTAGGATATATGCAGTAGGTGGTGAGTGGTCGTGTTTATATTCACATAATGCATTATACGTGATATATATAGGTAACATGTTTCTGGATGTAAGCCCCGGAGAGGCGGGTCACAGGCAGTGGTCAGTAGAGGCAGTGTGAGTAATGTCCGCCCCCTGAAAGGAGGGATGGTAGGATATATGCAGTAGGTGGTGAGTGGTCGTGTTTATATTCACATAATGCATTATACGTGATATATATAGGTAACATGTTTCTGGATGTAAGCCCCGGAGAGGCGGGTCACAGGCAGTGGTCAGTAGAGGCAGTGTGAGTAATGTCCGCCCCCTGAAAGGAGGGATGGTAGGATATATGCAGTAGGTGGTGAGTGGTCGTGTTTATATTCGCATAATGCATTATACGTGATATATATAGGTAACATGTTTCTGGATGTAAGCCCCGGAGAGGCGGGTCACAGGCAGTGGTCAGTAGAGGCAGTGTGAGTAATGTCCGCCCCCTGAAAGGAGGGATGGTAGGATATATGCAGTAGGTGGTGAGTGGTCGTGTTTATATTCGCATAATGCATTATACGTGATATATATAGGTAACATGTTTCTGGATGTAAGCCCCGGAGAGGCGGGTCACAGGCAGTGGTCAGTAGAGGCAGTGTGAGTAATGTCCGCCCCCTGAAAGGAGGG
>CM059190.1:6648472-6684615 GCA_030323885.1 Branchipolynoe longqiensis
TTGGGGGTAGGGGGTACATGTCTGTAAAGAACGTCTGAACTCCTTGAGTTATGTGATGGAACTGTTTATTTCTCTTGCCCTTCCCAGCATGCCCCACACATCACCGCATGGTTACGTCATGGTTACTTATGACACAGATACATTACATCTCCTTTCCATGGAAACACTGAACGTAATATGTATTACTTCACATTGATATTTAATGGCTGGCACACACCTACCGTTTGTCCGCACCCACCTACCGTTTACGATTCACGCACTAAAACTGACGACCCGACCCGACCCGACCCGTTTCCCGATTGGAGCGCTCACATATACCGTCCGTTTTCGCGACTGCGATCCACGCACCTGGTGTCTTTAGCACAAACTACCCTAGCTACCCGAGCACCTCCTAGCGTTTTGTGTGTGTCTCTGTGTTTCTGTGTGTCTGTGTATGCGTCTGTGTGTGTGTGTGTCTCTGTGTGTGTGTCTCTGTGTGTGTCTCTGTGTTTCTGTGTTTCTGTGTGTGTGCCTCTGTGTGTGTCTGTGTGTGTGTTTCTGTGTGTCTGTGTGTGTGTGTCTGTGTGTGTGTCTGTGTGTGTGTTAATCTGTGCCTCTGTGTGTGTCTGTGTGTGTGGTTCTGTGTGTCTGTGTGTGTGTGTCTGTATGTGTATGTGTGTGTGTCTGTGTGTGTGTTACTCTGTGCCTCTGTGTGTGTCTCTGTGTGTGTCATTGTGTCTGTGTGTGTGCCTCTGTGTGTGTCTGTGTGTCTGTGTGTGTGTGTCTGTGTGTGTGTCTCTGTGTGTGTGTCTCTGTGTGTGTCTCTGTGTGTCTGTGTGTGTGTCTGTGTGTGTCTGTGTGTGTGTCTCTGTGTGTGTCTCTGTGTGTGTGTCTCTGTGTGTGTCTCTGTGTGTGTGTCTGTGTGTGTGTCTGTGTGTGTGTCTGTGTGTGTGTCTGTGTGTCTGTGTGTGTGTCTGTGTGTGTGTCTGTGTTTGTGTCTGTGTCTCTGTGTGTGCCTCACTCTCACTCTCAGTCTGACTCTCACTCTCAGTCTGACTCTCACTCTCACTATCACTCTCACTCTCAGTCTGACTCTCACTCTCAGTCTGACTCTCACTCTCACTCTCAGTCTGCGACTCTCACTCTCAGTCTGACTCTCACTCTCAGTCTGACTCTCACTCTCACTCTCAGTCTGACTCTCACTCTCAGTCTGACTCTCACTCTCACTCTCAGTCTGACTCTCACTCTCACTCTCAGTCTGACTCACAAAAACACAGAGACACACACAGACACAGGGACACACACAGACACACACAGACACACACAGAGACACATGCACAGAGACACACACAGACACACCGAGACACAGAGACACACACAGACACACATAGACAAAGAGACACACAGAGACACACACAGAGACACACACAGAGACACACACAGAGACACACACAGAGACACACACAGACACAGAGACACACAGACACAGAGAAACACATACACAGAGACACACACAGACACACACACAGACACAGAGACACACACAGAGACACAGAGAAACACACACAGACACAGATACACACATAAAGACACACACACATACACAGAGACACACACACAGACACAGAGGCACACACAGAGAGAAACACATACATACACAGAGACACACACACAGACACAGAGACACACACACAGACACACACAGAGACACACACATAGACACAGAGACCACATACATACACAGAGACACACACACAGACATAGAGACACACACACAGACACACACACAGAGACAGACACACACATATACACAGAGACACACAACATACACAGAGACACACACAGAGACACAGAGACACACACATACACACACAACAGACACACCCACAGACACAGAGACACACACAGAGACACACACATAGGCACACAGAACACCCATACAGACACAGAGACACACACACAGACACAGAGACACACACACAGACACAAGACACAGACACACACACAGACACATACAGAGACCACAGAGACACACACAGACACACACACACACAAAGAGACACACAGAGACACAAGGAACTTGGATCGCAAACGGACGTTGGGTATCACACATATAACCGTTTACGATACGACTGACCGCTCACACCCTACCGTTTCTTGAACGGCCCCGATTCGTTTTTCGATCCCTTGCGATTCCAGTTTTAAGGCCTAAAACTGAGTTTTAAGTCGCAATCGCAAGGCTCTGGTGTGCTAGGTCGCACACCTAACGATTAAAACCCAGTTTTACGTCGTAAACGGGCAGTTTTACGTCGTAAACGGGAGGTGCGCCGGCATATTGAAGCCAGAACTGCAAAAAAATCAATTTTAGCACAAAAATCCTACGGGAATACATATCATACCGCACTATTATGGCAAATCTATAGTGCTGCCCCACTGGGAGACCAGGCCACTAGCACCATGACCTGGTATCCCACTCAGTCACATAATCCTGAAACTGAGCCAACCAGTCCTTGCCCTATCCTAATAATACTGAGCGCCAGGCTATGAATCGACAAGTATCAATTGTATAAACCATTGGTTTGACTCTACCAGGGTTCGAACCCATGTGTTTGAATCCTACAATCTACCAAAACGGGAGACGGACGCTCAACTCATTCGGCCATCCTGTCTGGTATAAGAGGAAGACACTTCTGATTACACAATACAATCCTCGCCAGTTAAGCTAGTGACATCTATCGGCAGAATCTGGAACCACTCATTTGGCTGCACATTGTACAGGCGATGCCGATCTTCTCAGCAAATATAAATAATTCCTTCAAATAAGGTAGTTTATTCATGATAAATGTAACAAGAGGTGTCTTCAAAAGTATATTACTTGATATATTATCGATTGGGAGCTCCTTTTCCCAAGTAAATTGCTAATGAAATCAATCAAAAATGGAGGCCTCTGTTTCTGGATTCGCTGTATAAATAGATGGCACTTCATCGATCTGGATTTCCACTCATGGAAAAAACCCGAATGGAGTGGTTCCAGATTCTGCTGATAGATGTCAGTAGCTTAAATGGCGAGGTGTGTATTTATTATCCAAAGGGAAAAAGTTAGCATTTGCTTTTAGATATTGTCATGGAGGTGATGAAAATGGGAAATACTGCGCCTAGAGCGGGACTCGAACCCACATCTCTTTGCATTCCGGGCCAGTGTGCTAACCATTACACCACCTAGGCTCCCTGATATCAACACACTCCCCACGCCTACCTATTTATGTGGTTACTTGCCTGAGAGGTCAGTGCAGACCACTACACTCGTCCCCCTGGAATTGTAAGTCTTGTAATGCTTACAATTACATACATACAGGCAATGCACTAACACATACATACACAGGGTAGGTTCAACAACCATACAGCGCAAAGCTTGTACAGGATCCTGATCACGGCAACCAGTGTCATGGGGGTGATGAAAATGGGAAATACTGCGCCTAGAGCGGGACTCGAACCCACATCTCTTTGCATTCCGGGCCAGTGTGCTAACCATTACACCACCTAGGCTCCCTGATATCAACACACTCCCCACGCCTACCTGTCTATGTGGTTACTTGCCTGAGAGGTCAGTGCAGACCACTACAATATCATTTAGTGATAATTAGATTATTGTATTTTAGCAATCATCAATATGCCTGGATGTATTTCACAAATTCATCTCGTCGTTCTGCGTTGAATATTGTCGAGGGGGGTGATGAAAATGGGTATTATTGCACCTACAGTGGGACTCGAACCTACAATTCTTTGCATTCCGGGTCAGCATGCGAATCATTTCACCATCTAGGCTCCCTGATATCACCATACTACCCAAGCCTACCTGTTTATGTGGTTACTTGCCTGAGAGGTCAGTGCAGACCACTACACTCTTCCCCCTGGAATTGTAACTCTTTTAATGCTTACAATTACATATATACAGCAATGCACTAACATATACATACACAGGGTAGGTTCAACAACCATATAGCAGGTAGCTTGTACAGCATCCTGGTTATGGCACCAGTGTCATGGAGGGTGATGAAATTAGGAAACATTGCGCCTAGAGTGGGACTCGAACCCACATCTCTTCGCATTCCGGGCCAGTGTGCTAACCATTACACCAGCTAGGCTCCCTGATATCACCACACTACCCATGCATACCTCAGTTACCTGTCTATATGGCTACTTGCCTGAGAGGTCAGTGCAGACTACTACAATCATCATGCTGTCGGTCGCAATGCAACAAAGACTGCTTTTATTTCTTAACCGCCACTATTTCATGCGGTTGTGCATTTCATAAAAGCTGCTTGCAAAGTGTTGAAGTGCTGCTGGCTTTTGCAAGTTACTAGCAGCACTCTCTCGGGGAGCAAATATAGGTCTCACACCGGCAAGAACATGTCAAGACAGGCGCAAACTATTTATCCCTGCAGTAGCTGGCCGAGAGATGTTGGGAGTGTGGGTGAGCGTGTTAGGGGTGAGCGTGGGAGGACTTAATGCTGCCATGGAAGCATGGTTTTCTGTTAGGGTTTGCTCCCTTAGCCTTTGGTTCTATCAAGTACTTGTACACCACAAGGCAGTGGTTTATAACTTTGCAGGGCAGGGGCGTCAAACTGCCTGAGGCATTTTAGCAGATAGGTACTGCAATACCCGCATACCCTCGACTCACCACACTCACCCCACTCACACCCACACTCACGCTTCCTACAAACCCACACTCACCCAACCCAGACACCCAGACACCCCCACCCCTACCTCACCCCCACACACCACGATTCACCTCCCACGCTCACCCACACATGCTCCCACCCACACGCTCATACCCACACTCACCCTACTCACACTCACACCCACACACCCAGATACCCACACACACACTCATCCAAACACACACTCACCGACCCCCATACACACAGCCACCCACACTCACCCACCTATCCACACTCACCCCCCACCCTCTCACCCCCCCACACCCACACACTCACACACGCTCACCCACACCCACACAGACTCACCCACACTCCCATACTCATCCCCACCCACACACTCACCCCCCACACGCTCAGCCCCACCCATCACCCACCCACACTCACCCCAGCACACTCCCACTCTCACCCACACACCCATCGTCTTCTTACTCACCCGCCTCCCACAATCCACGATCCTCCCAGCGCTTTACACGACCCATTTTCCCGCGCTTTTCTACGTCACGTGACGCAACAAGCAAACAGCGCCGCCCGGTCGTCTGCGGACCGACCCCGGAAACACGTGCTTATTTTCCCGGGCGACAATTGCTGCGATTAGTGTAATCGATTTGGTACCGTCGGCCAGCGGCCACTGCAATTAACGGCCGATCGATCTACCGGCTGGAGCGTGTCGATTTCAGGGTGGTGTTGGTTGGGACGGGGGGAGGGGGGCGGAACTGGAGCGCGTCGATTTCAGGCTGGTGGCGGTGGGGTAGGGGAACTTGGGCGTGTCGATTTCAGAGTGGTGGATGGGGACTGGAGCGTGTTGGTTTCAGGGTGGTGATGGTTGGGGAGGGGGACTGGGGTGTGTAGATTTCAGGGTGGTGTTGGGACTGGGTGTGAGTGGGGTGACTGGAGTGTGTTGGTTTCAGGGTGGTGGCGGTGGTGGATGGGGACTGGAGTGTGTTGGTTTCAGGGTGGTGGATGGGGACTGGAGCGTGTCAATTTCAGAGTGGTGGATGGTGACTGGGGCATGTTGGTTTCCGGGTGGTAGTGGGGACTGGAGCATGTTGGTTTCAGGGTGGTGGATGGGGACTGGGTTGTGTTGGTTTCCGGGTGGTGGATGGGGACTGGAGAATGTTGGTTTCAGGGTGGTGGATGGGGACTGGGGCGTGTCGGTTTCAGGGTGGTGGATGGGGAATCGGGTGTGTTGGTTTCAGGGTCGTGGATGCGGACTGGAGCGTGTTGGTTTCAGGATGGTGGATGGGGACTGGGTCGTGTTGGTTTCCCGGGTGGTGGATGGGGGCTGGGGTGGTGGATGGGGACTGGGGCATATTGGATTCAGGGTGGTGGATGGGGACTGGGGTGGTGGATGGGGACTGGGGTGTGTCAGTTTCAGGGTGCTGTTAGATGGTGGAAACATAAGGTCCTTCAACACACACACCGTCACACACTCACACACTAATAGACACCCTCACACATCTGCATGCTCACACACTCACACTCACAGACTAATATACACCATCACACTTCCCCATTCTTACACACTCAAATAACACACACGCACACATTCACATTTTCATACTTACACACTCACACTAACTCACTCACAGTCACACAATCACCCTAACACACTCACACACAAAACTCTCACAATCCCATACACTCACATGCACGCACGCACTCACACATTCACACACACTCAAATACTAACTCTCCCACACATTCACACGCACTCACATTCACACCGTTATACACACTCACTCACACACCATTATAGTCACACACACTCACATGCACTCGCAAACACTCACACATACTCACACGCACTCACTCACACACACACGCACACACATGTACACACACTCACACACATACACTCACGAACTCACTCATATACACTAACACACACACTCACACACACCCATACACACTCACACACACCCATACACACTCACACACTCACACACACACTCACACACACCCACACACATACACCCACACCCACACACTCACACCCACACCCACACATTCACACCCGCCCATACACACTCACACACACCCATACACACTCACACACACTCACACACACTCACACATACCCACACCCACACACATACACCCATACCCACACACTCACACCCACACCCACACACTCACACCCACCCATACACACTCACATACATTCACACACATTTCACCCACACACACTCTCACACTCTCACACACTCACACACACATTCACACACTTGCCAGCCGTCGCTGATCTCTGTAATTATAACACAGCCCGTTTTATGCCGGTGTTGTATGCATTCACCCGTTGTCTGGTCCCAGCATGCACTGCGCTCGTTATCACACGGCACCTGCCGAGATCTCGCCTTACCTTCCACCGGACCAGATAGCCACAAAGGGGAGGTGTGTGGGTGGGGTGGGGTGGGGTGGGGTGGGGTGGTGAGGTGGGTGGGGTTTTGAGGTGGGAGGGATGGCTGAAGGAGGGGGTAGGTGAGGTGGGAGAGGATGGGGTGAGGTGGGTGTGGGTGAGGTGGGAGAGGATGGGGTGAGGTGGGTGTGGGTGAGGTGGGAGAGGATGGGGATGTGGGTAGGTGGGTGAGGATGAGGTGGAGGGTGGGTGAGGTCGGCATACGTGATGGCATGTGTGAGGTGGATTGGGGTGAGGCGGGTGTGGTGAGGTGGGATAAGATGGGGATGAGGTGGGTTTGGGTGGAACAAGGTGGGAGAGGATGGGCGTGAGGTGGTGGGGGTGGGTGCTGTGGGGGTGGGTGAGGTGGGTGGCATGTGGTGAGTTGTGGGTGTGGGGTGAGGTGGGTGTGGGTTGAGGTGGGAGAGGATGGGGTTAGGGGAGGGTGGGTGAGGTTGGCAGGAGATGGTGATGAGCGGTGAGTGTGGGTTGGGTAGGTGAGTATGTGGTGAGAGTCGGGAGTTTGGGTGAGGTGTGGAGAATGGATGGGGTGAGGTAGGGGTGGGTGAGCCGTGGGTGAGCCGAGTTGGTGAGGTGGGGGGTGGGTGAGGTGGGGGAGGATGCTGGTTGAGTTTGGGGGTGGGTGAGGAGATGCCTGGTGGGAGGATGTGGTGAGGAGGGGGTGGGTGAGGATGGGTGAGGATGTGGGGTGGAGGTGGGTGTGGGTGAGGTGGGAATGATGGTGAGGAAGGGGGTAGTGAGGTGGGCGAATGATGGGGGGTGAGGTGGGGAGGTGGGTGAGGTGGAGTGGATAGGGTGAGGCGGGTGTGGGTAACAATGCTTCGAATCGTGTGAGGTGGGGGTGGGTGAGGTGGGAGAGGATGTGGTGAGGTGGGAGTGGGTGTGAGGTGGAGAGGATGTGGTGAGGTGGCGTTGTGGGTTGATGTGGGGAGAGGATGTGGTGAGGTGGGGTGGGTGAGGGTGGGAGAGGATGGGGGTTGGGTGGGTGGTGGGTGAGGTGGGTGTGGGTGAGGTGGGTGAGCATGTGGTGAGGTGGGTGTGGGTGAGGTGGGAGAGGGATGTGGTGAGGTGGGTGTGGGTGAGGTGGGAGATATGTGCATTGAGGTGGGATGGGTGTGGGTGAGGTAACAGAAGAGGTAGGTGTTGAGGTGGGTGTGGGAGAGGTGGAGTTCAGGTGGGTGTGGGTGAGGTGGGAGATGTGGAGTTGAGGTGGACGTGGGTGAGGTTGGAGAGGATGTGGTTGAGGTGGATGTGGGTAAAGTGAGAGGGGTGCAGTTGAGGTGGGTGTGGGTGAGGAGGGAGAGGAGGTAGGAGAACAGGTGTGGGGTGAGGTAGTAAGAGTTAATGGATGAGGTGGGTGATGAAGTGGGGTTGCGTGAAGTGGGCGAGGTGAGGTGAGTGTGGGTGAGGTGGGAAATAAGGTGGGTCTGGGAGAGGTGGAGTTGAGATCGATGTGGGTGAGGTGGGAGAGGAGGGTGCACGGTGGTTAATGGGGGAGGTCGGGGGGGGGGGGTATGATGTGGTTGAGGAGGGGAGACTGAGGTGGGGGTGGGGAGAAGAGGGGACAGAGGAAGAGTGGGAGGAGGTGGTAGGAGTTAATAGGAGAGGCAGATGAGGATGAGGTTGGTGGAGGTTTAGCGGGGTGCAAATGTAAGGTTCGGTTGGAGATGGGGATGGGTGGGGTTGGGGGTGTGTGGGTGTGTGGGTGGGGGGGGGGTGAGCATTTCAGTGGTGTCAGACATGAACAAAAGGCCCTGGTGACGCTCAGTGAAAACGCATCGACAGATCCGGATCAATGGACGCTGAATGGGTTCGTGGAAGCGGGAGAAGACAAGAAAGCTGACTCAACTAAGTGGGCATAATTGGCTTAATGATGGTCAGTCCACACTTCTTTTCACACTGAAAGCGGAAAAAAAAGTGACTTTCTTCTAAAAATTAAAAGAATTAATAACTTGATTACAATGAACCTTGCCCTGTCTAAGAGACTTTAAGGTGGCTTGTGTTTTTGTGTGTGGGTGTTTTTTGTGGGTTTTTTTTTCCATTTAACCATAATTTCTTGTTTTTTAAATCCTGTTCTTAACATTTTTTTAATTGTATTTATTGAAGGGAATCAATTATTAATGCACATGCATATATGTTTTCGGAGTGACTATTGTCACCGTACCATGTCCCTGGCACGAGATTCTATAGTCACAATACCGTGACGACAGTAGATTATTCTACAATCACGGTTCCGCTCAAGGTTAGGGTTAGCTTTAGGGTTAGGGTTAGGGTCAGGGTTAGGGTCAGGGTCAGGGTTAGGGTTAGGGTTAGATATTTTGGGTAGGCATTGACTGGTAGACTTTGGATCTAAAAGAATGTGACTTTCATGGGGGATGATGAAAATGGAAAATATTGCGCCTAGAGAGGGACTCGAACCCACATCTCTTTTCATTGCGGGCCAGTGTGCTAACCATTACACCACCTAGGCTCAACTGACCTTTTCTTCCTAGCCTGGCTCTGCCTCACACATGTAGTGTAACCAAAACCTGAAGGGGCGGTCACATTAGGGTTTTTTGCGGGAGCGTATGGCGGCATAAGCGCCTTACATCATATACATCGGTATACGCCGCCATGCGCTACGCATATGCTACGCATACGCTGTCATATGCCATCATACGCCGTCATACGCCGATCCTCCAACAAGCCTCTTTCCTTGCTCAAAATTGTCAGTGTATGGCAGCGTATGGATCATACGCTGCTCATACGCTAGGCGTATGCTATGCATACGCTGGCATAGGTTACGCATCGGTTAGGGGTACGTCGGCATAGGTTGGGCGTACGCTGGATTGACACCCGGCACTCTCTTGCGTACCCCCAACGTTCTGTAAAAGTGGTGTCACACTACGGCGTATGGCGTTAGCGTATGGATTTTTGACCCATACGCCGTCATACGCCGTCATACGCTTCACATATGCTACGCATACACTATGCATACACTGGCATATGCTGTCATACGCCGTCATACGGCGTCATATGCCCTCATACGTGCGTCCGTCAAAAAAAATTGTGAGCACGCTAAAAAATGTTTGGCGTATGGCGGCGTATGGCGGCGTATGGCTCATACACTGCTCATACGCTTGACGTATGCTATGCGTACGCTGACATAGGTTACGCATAGGTTGGGCATACGCTGAACTTGTCAATCACAACCATCAAACCTCAGCACAGTACGCTGTGCATAGGTCGGGATACGCTTTGAATACTCCGCCACAGGCTAGGGGTAGGTTAGGCATAGGTTAGGCATAGGTTAGGCATAGGTTAGGCATACGCTGGGCATACGCTTCAGATGCTGCTGGGACCTCGTGCGTAGCGTATGACGGCGTATGACGGCGTATGACGGTGTATGGGTCGAAAACCGCATACGCCGGCATATGCTAATGCCATACGCCATAATGTGACAGGGCATTTATGGGGCTGTCACACTACGGCATATGGCGTTAGCGTATGCCGGCGTATGAGGTATTCGACCAATACGTCATCCTATGCCATCATAGGTTATGCATAGGTTGGGCATACACTGGGCATAGGCCGTATATGCTCTTCATACGTCGTCATACGCCGAGCCGCTGAGAAAGTTTTGTGCATGTTCAAAATTTGCAGCGTATGCCAGCATATGCCTCATACGTTGCTCATATGCTAGACGTATGCTAGGCATATGCCGGCATAGGTTATGCATAGGTTAGGGGTAGGTCGGCATAGGTTAGGCATATGCTGAACTGACACCCTCTGGGTGTCTCTGGCATACTCACAACGTTCTGTAAACGGGCTGTCACACTACGGCGTATAGCCTCAGCGTATACCAACGTATTTGATTTTCGACCGATACGTCGTCGTACGCCGATGTACATTACGCATAGGTTGGGCATACGCCGTATACGCTCTTCATACGTCGTCATACGCCGAGCCGCCGCAAAAAGTTGTGTGCATGTTCAATACTTTCAACCTATGCTGACGTGTGGCTCATACGTTCCTTCATACGCTAGGTGTATGATAGAGGTATGTCAGAATACGTTAGGAGCACGCTCGGTATACGCCGGCCTACACTACTCATACGCTGGTCCTGTCGCCTCCAACCATCAAAATACGTCTCAATACGCCGAGTATACGTCGTCATATGCTTTGAATACGCCGCCATAGGCTAGGGGTAGGTTACGCATAGGTTACGCATAGGTTACGCATACGCTTCAAAAGCTCCCGCAGTGCAAAAAGGTCGGCACACGTCGAGCTATAACGTTTTTCAAATTATTGCGCCACATTACGCATATGCCGCCGCCATACGCCGTAGTGTGACAGCCCCATAAATAAAACAAATATCAGAAACTCAAAACCATCGCATTATTAACTTTATAAATCAATGCAACTTTACGTCAGCTGGGGTCTGAGAGTGGAGAAGGGGGAGCGTGGGTGCGAGGGTATGTGCGAGTGTGGGGGGAGAGTATGTGGGGGGTGGGGCGAGTGTGGGGGGAAGTGGGTATGGGGTGTGTCGGGGCGAGTGTGGGGTATGGAGGTGTGTGGGAGGGGTGTGGTGCAGGGTGTGGGGTGAAGGGGGTGGGTGAGGGATTTGTGTGTGGGGGGTTAGTGTAGGCGGAGGGTGTATGTGGGGGTGAGGGTATGGGGGTGTGGTTGGAGGTGTAGTCTGGGGTGTGGGTGAGGGTGTGTGGTGTTGGGTGTGTAGTGGGAGATGTGCGATGTGGGGGAGGGGGATATGAGTTTGTGGGTTAAGTGTGGGGAGGTGTGTGGTTGTGTGAGATGCGATGTGGGGGGGTGTGGGGTGTGTGAGTGTGAAGTGGTGTGTGGGGTGAGGTGAGTGGGGTGGGGGCAGAGTGGGTGTATGGGTATGTGAGTGTGGAATGTGGGGAGGGGTGTGGGGTTGTGAGTGTGGTAGATGGATGGGGGATGAGTGGGGGTGGTGGGGGAGGGGATATGTGGGTGTGTGAGTGTGGGGTGAGTGGGGTACGTGTGGTTCGTTGGTGGGTCTGTGGATGTGTGGGGAGTGGGTGTAGGGTGTGTGAGTGTGGAGTGTGTGGGTGTATGAGTGTGGGTGTGTGTGAGTGTGGGTGTGGGGAGGTGTGGGTGGGTTGATGGGTGGGTGGATGTGTGGGGAGTGGGTGTAGGGGTGTGAGAGTATGGGGTGTGGGTGGAGTGTGTGGGTGTGTGGGTGCGTGAGTATGGGGCGTTGGCGGAGAGGGCGTGGTGTGGGTGTGGGGATTATGTGAGGGTGTGGGCGCAGGGAGATGGGGGTGTGTGGGGATTATGTGAGGGTGTGGGGGCACGGAGATGGGGGTGTGTGGTGATTATGTGAGGGTTTGGGGGAAGGGAGATGAGGGGGTGTGTGCATTGGCTCGGCGTGTCTTCTGGAAACTTTTAATTGATGAGAAATTATCAGAGGAACAATGACTTAATTACTCGTGGATCAATGAGGGATGTTCAATACCGCCAGTCAGGGCGTTAGTAAGGGCGATCAGACGGCGACAGGCTGTGTTCAAATGACGGGTGTTGTCACTGATAACTGGGGCTTTGCCTCAGCCTTCTTGGAGTTTCATCAACCTTGACCTTTTGGAAGTTGGAAGTAATCGAATGACTTCTTTTTATATTTATAGTTATATATATTTTTTTTTATTCCACATCGTTGGTTGGTAGGTTGTTGGAGTTTTAAGTCCTGGAGACATCTATGGTCATATCAGGACGGGTACCCACTTGTACGCAGGTGTATGCAGGTATTGCAGGTATTGCAATACCTCAGGGAGTTTGACGCCCCTGCCCTGCAGAGTTGTAAACCACTGCCTTGTGGTACAGGTTCTTGCCAGAACCGAAGGCTAAAGGAGCAAACCGTAAACAGAAAATCATGTCACTGTGGCAGCATCAAGGGCGGTTGATGTATGGAACTCCCAACATCTCCTGACCAGCCACTGCAGGGACAAATAGTTTTGCGCCTGTCTGGACATGTTCTTGCTGGTGTGAAACCTCTATTTGCTCCCTGACAGAGTGCCGCTGGTAACTTGCAAAAGCCAGCAGCACTTCAACACTTTTGCAGGCAGCAGCTTTCATGAAATGTACAACCGCACAACAATGGAGAGCGGCTGTCAAGTAATGAAAGCAGTCTTTGTTGCATCGCCACCGACAGCATGATGATGATGATGACCCACTTGTGACAGTGCGCACTCATGGCAACTTTATAGTGCTGCCACACTGGGAGACAAGACCGCCAGCACCATGACCTGATATCCCACTCAATCACATTATCTTGACACTGAGACAACCAGTCCTTGGCCTATCCTAATAATGCTGAGCGCCAGGTTAGTAAGCCGCAATATTTTAAACACCCATATAATTCAGGACATGGGACTACATAGCATGGAATTTTATTTAATCTAAGTTCAATAAGAGCATCAGGTCAAGTTTCAATGTCAGGTAGTCAGTTCGAGTCTCTCCACAACCCGGCACTCAACCTTTGCGAGTCGACTTGTCTTATAGTAGGGTCAGGTGGGGCGGTAAGAAAAGGTGGGTGGTGCTTTCGGTTCGGCGTCTGGTAGTAGGTATCCCAAGTGATTTTCAAAAATTGGTTGGAGTTTGATTTAATGGATTTCATCTGTTAGTATATTGAATTTGAAATAAAATGACCCCTAATTTGTGAAAATCGCTCTAATATTAAAGAAGATATGGACTTTTTTAGGTTGTTACTTAATTGGTCCCACACAAAACTAAAAAGATAGCATTTTTGATGGCCCCAACAATTTTAAGTAACCAACCTATCAGACTTCCTGTGTTTTTTCCTTCAAATCCATGGCCTATACAATGAGAATAAAAAGAGCCAGGAGTCTGAGGTGGTTATATTTCAAGATATACATCTTCAAAAATGCGCGAAATAACAATTTCCTTAATTTTACCAATTTCCAAATTTCGCTTTGGACCACTTTTGGGGGCTTGGTTGTGGAAAATATTGGCACCCATATTAAATTATTCTAATTTATTCCTAACCTACTGATGAGTCTTGTCACTGCTATTTTTTTTCAGGACTATTTATGCTTGGGAAAAGCTTAAAAATGGTCCAGAGCTCAATTTGACAAGTGATAAAATCCGGTAAAATGAAATGCCCAACTTTGAGCAGGCTTAAAATGGTACAGAAAAGCACCCGTACAAGATAATTGCATGAAATGTTCACACTGTACTATCTTCAATATGGTCTTTCTGTTTACATTATATACAATAAAATTTGATAGATGTGAATATTTAAAAAAAATGTTCACACCCTGTGTGTGGATGTGAGTGTGTGGGCGGTGTGTTTATGGAGCAGTCAGCCTTACACTAATTAATACCAGACAACACTGGCACATTGCATAACAACTTTAGCATTCAATTATTAAGTGGAGCCAACATTTATTTTGTCTCAGATTTGAGCCTTCAAGCTGTGCATTGCTAAGAATCATGATAACAAAAAATCTTTATTTTCATGCAAAAACTTAAATTATCCATTATTCGGTTCAGAAATGGTGGTTAATTGAACATTTTAAATTCAAATTTAAAATAGATGGACAAAGAATTTATTCAAGGACAAAATATAACTATATGGCTTGTAGTATTGGCAACAAAATGATACCATTGGCATGATGATGCTAGGTCTGGTGAATGGGCACCGGAGGTTTGAAAAAGCAGTGTAAAATTTCATCCATAAGTTAGTTGAAATAAAAGGTGAGTTCTACATAAATGGACTTGACAAAGCATTGGTTCTCTTTAGCTGATCAAAGTCATATCCTGATGTGGATGGTACTATTAGAAAGAAGAAATATGAACCTTTATTTGGCGTTAGATTTTATTTCAATTGGTGAATAACTTAGAACACACCAACAGATTAAAAATGATGGATTTTAAGGCTCCACACACAGATTATTGGTGGATTATGGCACTCATCTACCTACTGGTAGATGAGTGCCATTGTCGGGGTTGGTTAGGTGGAAGTGACATCAGAGATCGGTCACAGGGTACAAGCAGCGGCCATTATTTGTGTGTAGGGTCGCTGCGTGCCACGTGGGGGATTTGGCTCATTGCCGGCACCACCAACCCTTCTGTCGCCATGTCTGCTTACATTTATATACCGCATTCTCATGGGTTAATACCCACGTGTGGGTTAACGCCCACCCTCCACTCGGCTAATATTTCGTAAATGCCCACCCCTTAAACACCTATGTGTGGGTAAACGCCCACCCTCCACTTCAGTGATTTGCCATTTTAAACACCCAGGGCATTAACCCGCAAGAATACAGTATATATATATAAGCTGTATAAGTCATTATACGAGTATAATAAGGCCAGAAGCTTCCATCTGCTCCCCAAGGCAAGGCAAGGCGACAGAAGGGCTAAGGGTCCCGGCAACAACCCAAATCCCCCACGTGGTGTGCAGTGACCCTACACACACAAAATGGCCACCACTTGTACCTGGTGACCGATCTCTTATGGCACTTCCGCCCAACTAACCCCGACAATGGCACTGATAACCCAATGTCCCACTCAGTCACATTATCCTGATACTGAGCCAACCAGTCCTTGCCCTATCTTAATAATGCCAAACACCTGGCTAGGTAACGACAAGTATAAATTTTATGTCATTGGTTTGACTCGGCCAGGATTCGAACCCACGACCTTCCACACGCGAAGCCTGTGCTCTACCGATTACGCCACCTGGTGTAGCGACGTGTGGCAGATGGATGTTAGCGACCTCCATAAATTTATACTCGCATAATTCATATGCACTACATAAGTATTATCCGGTATTAATGATTCCATCCATAAACTGTATTCTCTTTAATAGGTCGCTTCTGGGTTGTTGTTTTTTATTCAATTTAAAGTTGCATAGGTTTTGCTTTCCGTCATTATTCTGAGATAAATATGTTAATTTGATTGTTATAATATACTTTACTATAGTTTGAGGTAACCTTTATTTCAAATGGCTACCTTTTGAGATATTTAAAGTGGAAACATGTAAAATTAGTTTCGGCAAGCATGCCAAAACTCTGACACCATGGGCTTTAACAGTAACAGGTTCAATTAAATTGACTCAGCATTCCCTTCTATATGGAAACAAAATGCTTAATAAATACATGAGTATCTGAGTTAGATATGTAGGATCAAATCTAGATAATTGATTTGGTTTTGAAAATGTAATGTTCTATCGGACTAGGCATCTTTAATTTCATTTCATTTATTTTCCATGTGCTGTCTTTGAAGTGACAAATTAGGATTCTAACTCGGGCAGGATCACGTGATATAAAACTGAGCCTTACGCGCTGCCCCCCCATGGACCCCTCCTCAGCAGATATCTCTTATCTGTGTAAGATTTGTTATCCGTTATCCGTTATCTGTGTCACTTCTTTACGATCGCCCTGCCCGAGCGTTCACAGACTATCACATCAGGTCCAACTCACTCCTAAACATATATTGCTAAAACAATTTGAAAAATTATATTAAAAAAAAAATATAAATCAATAATTCTGAACCCTCCAAGTAACCAATCTCCTTATTAGTGATGGCGACCAGACGGATTGGCTGAATGAGTTGAGCGCCCGTCTCCCGTGTTGGTAGATCGTGGTACCGGTTCGAACCCTGGTCGAGTTAAACCAATGACTTATAAATTGATACGTGTCACTTCCTAGCCTAGCGCTAATTAATTATTTTATTTAGTTTTGATATAAAATCAATAATTCTAACCCTACGAGTCACCGTCGCCTTTTAGTGGTGAAACTTTGCTTTGTTCTGGTTTAATGTTGGTTGGGTGCTTGTTAGAGTGTTATGTCCTGATGGGTACCGACTTGTGACAGTGCAAACTCATAGTGACTTTATAGTGCTGCCCCACTGGGAAATCAGGCCGCCAGCACCACGACCTGATATCCCACTCAGTCACATTATCCTGACACTGAGCTAAACCAGTCCTTGCCCTATCCTATTAATGTTGAGTGCCAGGCTGAGAAGCGATAAATATACATTTTATAAGTCTTTCTGGTTTAAGGTGAAGGGTGGGTGGGTGGGGGTAGGATGGGATTCTGGGAAAGGGAAGGGGGGGGGGGGTTGTAGCCCGTGGAGATAAGCGTGTAGACCCCAAATGTAGGTGGTGGTCAACAAAACGCGGGGCTACTGTAGTCAAGACTGCTGATTCAATTAGGCGCGACCCGCCTACCCCCCCCCCCCGACCCCTACCCCCCCTCCCCCAAAAAGGAAAAAAAACCACGCTCGTTATGCACGGGAAAGGGGTCCGTTGAGGTTAATTAACGCTGCCCAATTAGTCCTAATTGTGATGGGTGTGGATCGTGGCAGCGCGGAGGGGAGGTGTGGGGGGGGGGGGGGGAGTATGGGTGTGGGGGGGAGGGGGATGGATCGGGTTGTTGTTGTTTGTTGTTTTACGTCCTAGCAAAATCCAAGGTCATATCAGGACGCGTACCGACTTGTGACAATGCAGAGTCATGGTGACTTTTATAGTGCTGCCCCATTGGGAGATTGGGCCGCCGGCAACATGACCTGATATCCCACACAGTCACACTATCCTCATACTGTGCAAACCAGTCATTGCCCTGACCTATCAATCCCAAGCGCCAGGCTAGGTAGTGTGACGGACTACTATAATAGTGCCAAGTATCAATGGTATAAGACATTGGATTGACTCGGCTGGGATTCGAACTCCCGATCTTCCGATTAGGCAGGCCACCGCGTTACGTCCGGTGGTGGACGGGGTGGTGGTGAAGGGGGGGGGGGGGGGGGGGGGGGGGGGGCGGGGGGGGGGGGGGGCGGTCAGTTGCAGTGTGAGTGGGTGTTTCGTGGGGCAGGGATATAAATGTGTGATGGGGGGAGGGGGTCTGCCTGCTGGGCCCCCCCCCACCCCCACCGCCCTATACTCCCTTCCCACCAACATTGGGACTCCTAACTCCTGACACAAATGAATAAATTGATTTATTTACTACAGAACAAGCCAATAGTCAAGACATCTTGACTTACTTAAACAAAAACACCCCGACTAGCACACAAATCCTACTGCATATAAAACAACACTACGAATATATGAGTATTTGATCACACTGAACTAAAACCACGTAAAGGTATTAGTATCTGAATTGGAAATCCTAAACCAACAACTAAAAACTGTTATGCAAATGTAAAATGATGTAATGTACCTCATACTCATTACATAATGCATTGTGTACACTTTTATTTCAGAATCTACTTCATATTTCAAGTTACTATATCATCATCAACATCATCATCATTCTGTCGGTCGTGATGCGACAAAGACTGCTTTCATTACTTGACTGTCACTCTCCATTTAGCTCTCTGCTGTGAGAGTGATGTCCATAAGTTGGTCTTAACATTTTATGAAAGCTGCTAGATAAAAGATTCACCCGGTACTTGTAGTACATGGGTGAAGGACAACGTAGTGTAAATACGGATGAAAATAGCTTTAGTATGGAACAGGAAGTAGAATGCCTGCCTCCAGTATCAAATGGTTAATTATATTGGCACAGAGTTGGTGAAATAGGCGAGAATGCAAAAAGACAAGATGTTGGCCATAGAACGCAGTCGATTTCACTTTGAAATGTTATTAAACCAGATGTTTTATTATATTTTTCAACTCAAAGGTGGCGGGGAAATATGAAGATATATACAAAGAAGAAATGTTGCTTCTTAGATTATGAAATTAGGCTCTCATAAAGACTCATTTCATGAGCCCGATTTTTGGGGGGAGGGTGCGGTAGGGGGTGTGACTCGGTGGGGTGGGGCAGTGGGGGAGGGTGTGGTGGTGGGTGGGTGATTCGGTAGGGGTGGGGCAGTGGGGGAGGGTTGCAGTGTGGGTGGGTGATTCGGTGGGGTGGAGACAGGGGAGAGGGCGGTGAGACGGTGTGGGGGTGTGACTCGGTGGGGTGGGGGAAATGTGCGGTGTGGGTGGGTGATTCGGTGGGGTGGGGAGTGGGATAGGGTGGGTGAATGCCTGGAGTGGAGGTGTAACTCGGTGGGGTGGAGCAAGTGGGGGTGGGTGCAGTGTGAGTGGATGATTCGGTGGGGTGAGGGGCAGTGGGGAAGGAATGCACTGTGGGTGGGTGATTGATGGGGTGGGGCAGTGGGGGAGGGTGCAGTGTGGGTGGGTGATTCGGTGGGGTGGGGCAGTGGGGAAGGGTGGCAGTATGGGTGGGTGATTCGGTGGGGTGGGGGCAGTAGGGGTGAGAGGTGCAGTGTGGGTAGGGTGATTCGGTGGAGTGGGGCAGTGGGGGGGAGGGGCTGCAGTGTGGGGTGGGTGATTCGGTGGGGTGGGGCAGTGGGGGAGGGTGCAGTGTGGGTGGGTGATTGGTGGAGTGGGGCAGTGGGGTGGGAAGGGTGCGGTGTGGGTGGGTGATTCGGTGGGGTGGGGCAGTGGGGAAGGGTGCAGTGTGGGTGGGTGATTCGGTGGGGTGGGGCAGTGGGGAAGGGTGCAGTGTGGGTGGGTGATTCGGTGGGGTGGGGCAGTGGGGAAGGGTGCAGTGTGGGGGTGTGATTCGGTGGAGTGGGGCATTGGGGTGGGAACTACTGCTGTGGGTACCATCAATGTGCAGCATGCTGTGTAGAAAAGGTCTTATAGAGGATTTCCACCACCAATCTATCCCCTGACGGCAGTATCAAGAACTTAATGTTGTAGGTAGTGTAGCATATCCATAGCTGGGTACCCGAACGCTACCAGATGACAAAGGGCTACATCACAGGTCACGTGACCGCCGGCAGTTGTACCTTGATCCCTACTAAAGAGTCACTCGCTGTACATAACTCAACATGTCAAGATGTCTTGTTTTACATGGTGTCAGATTCTCGCCATGCTGGCTTCTGCACTATCAGAGCTAAAGACCTCAGGACCGCTCGTAATCACCAACAATGCCAGCAGCAACTGGAAAGCTTGGATAAGGGCGTACAATATATTTGCCACGGCGACAGGAGTGACAGGCCGGACGGAACGCGTGCAATGCTGCACCTTTTTGCACATAGCGGGCCAGGAGGCGCAAAAAGTATTCGCCAACATGACTTTCGGTCCAGGTGAGGTTGATAAAATTGAACCGCTGATCAGAGCCTTCAAAGCCCACTGTGATGTGCGGCCAAGGCGAACTTAGCGATCACACGATATCGTTTCAACTCACACTGGCAGGCGAGCGAAAACATGTCCACGTACATCACTGCCCTGTGGGACAGGATAAAGGAATGTGAATATGGCTAAGTATCAATGACTTAAAAATTGATACTTGTCGCTTCCTAGCCTGGCGCTCGGCATTATTAGGATATGGCAAGGACTGGTTGGCTCAGTGTCAGAAAAGTGCAGCCATTCATAACTAATTTTGGCAGGCATGGTTTTCTCTGTGGCAGAGTGGTTAGAGTGTCTGACTTTTTTCTAGGTTGGACTCCTAATCTGAAGGTTGTTGGTTCTATTCCCTGTGCGACCCCCCCCCCCCCCAAGCTCCTCCAATTTGGATTTCCACCACTGTGTATAACTTACAGCATCATCAAAGGCCGGTTGATCTCATCCCATGTCTATGTGGTGTGGGAGGTTAAAAATCCATTGTGTCGGTAAACGTGTAGGCTCGGGCTTTCTATCGACAAACTGTCTAATGGTGAAAACAAGTCTATTCAGACTTATCCATGATATTGATAGGCAGTATAAATTTTCAAAACTTCGACACAATAGACTTCTGCTGTAAGGGGTTCTATTAAAATTGCCTCATTATTCCCTTCTATGTGGCGACAAATGTAGTGCATCGGTAGGTTTGTAGAATGAATTATAGATGATTTGATGCTTCATCGGACTACACAATTTTAAGTGACAAATCTAATAACAATTTTGTTAAACTAAATTAAATAGAATGCATGGTCTGAGACAGCAAAAAAGGCCACAGACCACGTGGGTTACCGGTCACGTGACACAGCACAATTGAGATTGATTCTCGGCTGCAATCACTGCGACAGTGGGCCTTACTAGAGTTACTCAAGGACTCGCTGAGCTAGACGAACGAGCAGTGTGTGAGTGATGGCCACGCTGCTCAGTGCAGAATGGTACTTGGCACTGCCTCGCCCATAACAAATGGCCGCATAATGCAGCTTCTCTGCACTGAGTCATGCGCACTGAGCTGAAACTCGAGTTTCAGATCAACTTCCGGTAGTGATCAGCAATTGTATATGCAGTGACTGTTATGTTATGTACAAAGTACTTATATGTATATTATAGTGGTGGGTCATTCTCTAAAACTGGGCATAAAAGTGTGACGTGGAAACCCAAAGTGGAAACCTTCCAAATAATAGCAAAGAAACTTCCAAATAATAGCCTAATCCAATGTCCTATGAAGGTTTCCATGTTGTGCATATGTCAGAGTTTAAAAAAAGTGAATTTCACTTTTTGAATTAGATCTTATACAAATTGAGCAATACATTAATATCACTCGTGTAACATGAAAATCAAAGACACACCCATAACCTCATGTTAGCATATACAACATAGTCAAACAAGATTTGATTGATTACTCTTAAGCAGACAAGGTTATGACTTACAAGAAAAAAGTTGAAAAATAAGTTGAAAAAAAGTTAGGCAACGTGCATAGTGTAAATGTGAAAATTTTCACTTTTTCACATTAGAACTAAATCATCTAAGTAAACTTTTCATTTCTTACTTGGGATAGCTTCAATAAATGTACTATTACTAACATACTTAATAGACATAGGATACAATAATTATTTGACTTGCAATCAATAAAAGAAATAACAGACTATCAGCATCGTTATGTGGAAACCAAATATGTGGTGCCCAGTTTTATAGAATGACCCTGGAATGGGATTATCCTGGTATTGCTATTGTCACCTCCAACCTCCTATAACCTTATCGTGTAGTTGTTTGCTGGAGGTTGGTGTGCGGCCTGGAGGGCCTGAGGTCTGCTCCAAAGCAGCTCCACCCCCCCTCCTTCCCTCCAGGTGTCACCTCAGCCCCTCTCCATCTGCCCACTTCCCACAAAGAATATATAGATATTATATATAGTATACATATATAATGCATTTACTATGCATATGTTATAAATATAGTATGCATATGGTACACATCGAGTATACATATATCATATGTATTAACACTGTCGGTCGCCCAGACCCTGACACCGAGGACTAGCAGGCCCCACCTCAACACCATAGCTGACTTGACACCACTATCAACTAACCACTAATTTTCACTAACAACTAACAGGTAACCCCAGCCACTGCCTAACTAATCCCATCCTCACTTCACTTCTTCCTCTGGCTTTGGGCGGACTTACTGTGGATACCGGTGAATCTGGAGGGACTGAAGTTTGGATCCTGGTCAAGTCAAACCAAGACTTATAAAATAGGTACCTGTTGCTGCTCGCCGCTTGGCGTTATGAGGTCAGGACAGGGACTGGGTGCACAGTGTCAGGATAATGTGACTGTGTGGGACATCAGGTCATGGAGCCGGTGGCCTGATTTCCCAGTGGGGCAGCACTATAAAGTCACCATGAGTGTGCGCTGTCACAAGTCAGTACACGTCCAGGTATGGCCTAGAGTCTTACTGGGGCATAAAACTACACCAACCACCCAGCCTCCCCCGGCCCTCTCAGAGGACTGTGGTTGGGCTCTTAGGCTGCCTTTTTCCTTCCTCCCCCCCTCTTCCCCCCCCCCCCCCAATTCCTCTGACCACTACCCATCAGAAGCCAACTCCCGACCACATGGGACCGCTTTCAGTGCTGCCCATTCAGTGCTGCACCAATGTGACTGAAAACTCCCCAAAAACAACATACATATATCATACATATAGTGTGCATAATAATAATATGCACATAGTATACATATAGTACCCACACAATGCATGGACCAGACGCGGTGGCTGAATCGGTAGAGTGCAGGCCTCCAGGGCAGTGGAAGATCGGGAGTTTAATTCCCGGTCGAGTCAACCCAATAACTTACTAAATTGATACTTGTCGCTACCTAGCCTGGCATTTGGCATTAATATAATAGGACAAGGACTGGATAGCTCAGTGTCAGGATAATGTGACTGTGTGGGATATCAGGTCATGGTTCTGGTGACCTGGTCTCCCCGTGGGGTAGCACTATAAAATCGCCATTAGTGTGCACTGTCATAAGTCGGTACCATCCTGATATTTTTTTCTTGAAGATTTATATTGCCTATCATGGATGAGTGTTTTCACCATTAGACAATGTGTCAATAGTATAAGCCCGAGCCTACACTTTTACCGACCCAAGTGATTTTTAACCTCCCACACCACATAGACATGGTATGAGAACAACTGTCCTGTGATGACGCTGTAAGTAATACACAATGCTGGAAATCCAAATTGGCAGAGGTAGGGGTATGGGGAATCGAAGTACCAAACTTCAGAATCAGATTAGGACTCTGACATAGAAAAAAGTCAGACACTCTAACCATTCCACCACAGAGAACATCACAGGTGATATTACCTTAGATGTTACTAGGATGTAAAATAACAAGAAACAAACAAACTCATGCAGCATTTGTACCGGAAGTAGGATGGGGGATAATAAGCCACTTGGAAGTTGTCATTATACCCGGCTGCGTACCATGTCATGCACCCCCCCCCCCCCCCCTACATAAAAGATTCACCCCGTACTTCCAGTACACGGGTGAACGACAACGTAGTCTAAATACGGGTGAAAATAGCTTTAGTATGGAACATGAAGTAGAAACTGTGGTTCCATGATCATCATCATCATCATGCTGTCGGTCGCAATGCGACAAAGACTGCTTTTATTTCTTAACCGCCGCTGTTTCGTGCGGTTGTGCATTTCATAAAAGCTGCTTGCAAAGTGTTGAAGTGCTGCTGGCTTTTGCAAGTTACTAGCAGCACTCTCTCGGGGAGCAAATAGAGGTTTCACACCGGCAAGAACACGTCAAGACAGGCGCAAACTATTTGTCCCTGCAGTAGCTGGCCGGGAGATGTTGGGAGTTCCCTTCATCACCGCCCTTAATGCTGCCACGGAAGCATGGTTTTCTGTTAGGGTTTGCTCCCTTAGCCGTTGATTCTATCAAGAACCTATAGCACAAGGCAGTGGTTTATAACTTTGCAAGGCAGGGGCGTCAAACACCCTGAGGTATTTTAGCAGATAGGTACTGCATTACCCGCATACCCGCATTACCCGCATTCCATGATCAAATGCCTACATATATTGGCACAGATTTGGTGAAATGGGAGAGAATGCAAAAATCCAAGATGGCGGCCATAGAACGCCATCGATTTCCATTTTAAATCGTATTAAACTAGCTATTTTATTATATTTTTCAACTCAAAGGTAGCGGGTAAATATGAAGACATCTACAAAGAATAAATGTTGCTTCTTAGATTGTGAAATTAGGCTCTCCTAAAGACTCAGTTCATTAGCCCGATTTTTCGACCGTTTTTATATAAGGCTGGTCTTCACCCCTGTACTGGAAGTACCGGGTGAATCTTTTATCTACCCCCTACCCCCCCCGTGCCCCGCCCTCCCCCAGTGCACGCACTCACACTCACACACACTCACTCACATACCGCTCCCTCTCCCAATGCACACGTCATGGTGCTGGCTGCCTGGTCTCCCAGTGGGGCAGCACTATAAAGTCGGCATGAATGCGCACTGTCACAAATCGGTACCCGTCCTGATATAACCTTAGATGTTGCCTGGAAGTAAAACTCCAACACCCAAGCAACGCAATGCAGACACGCACATTGACACTCACACACACACCCACCAACTCCCTCACCCCTCATCATCATCATCATGCTGTCGGTCGCGATGCGACAAATACTTTCATTACTTGACTGTCGCTCTCCATTTAGCTCTCTGCTGTAAGAGTGATGTCCAGGAGTTGGTCTTAATGTCTCTCAGCTTCAGGTTTCTCTTGAACCGGAGACGAGGGCGCCCTCTCTTTCTGTAACCAGAAGACAGTTGAGACCCCTGCCACAACTCATAACCACACACCTAGACTCACGCACTCACAACTCACACTCTTGCACACATGCAGCAGCCCCCTTAAGGCCCTGTCACACTTTACCAGATTGAGGAAACGGATTGAAACGGGGAAAAGGCCGTTGATATCCGGCAAAGTCCGGTTTGTGTTTGTTGCATATCCGTTGATATCCATTGATATCCGCCCTGATCCGTTACAAGTTTTGAGCATGCACAAAACTTGTAACAGATTGCACCAGACTGATGTATGTGGTTATTATCCGTTACTGTCCATTCCCTGTCAGTTCCCGTCCGTTACCCATCCATTCCCATCGTCCGTTGCCATTCGTTATAATTCTTTTTGTATACTGAATTGTCCATTGATCCTTAGATACGTTATCAACCATTACTGTCCGTTACCATCTGTTACCCATCCGTCACCATCCATTACATAATCGATACATTTCTCGTCCGAATCACCCCAGACTAGAAATTGTCTGGCTCTATCCGTTTCCTCAATCCGGCGAGGGGCTTTACCCACTATCACAACTCACTCACTCACACACCTACACACCCACACTCAAACACTCACACACCCATACACTCACACACCTACACACCCACACTCAAACACGCACACACCCATACACTCACACACCTACACACCCACACTCAAACACGCACACACCCATACACTCACACACCTACACACCCACACTCAAACACGCACACACCCATACACTCACACACCTACACACCCACACTCAACCACACACCATACACCACCTACACCCCACCAAACACTCACACACCCATACACCACACACCTACACACCCACACTAAACACCACACACCCATACACTCACACACCTACACACCCACACTCAAACACGCACACACCCATACACTCACACACCTACACACCCACACTCAAACACGCACACACCCATACACTCACACACCTACACACCCACATACACACAGGGCAGCCCCATTACCCTGATCACAAGTTACACCCACACACCTACACCCACACACCCATACACCCGTACACTCACACACCCACACACCCACACATCCACACACTCATACACCCATACACTCACACACCCACACACCCACACACTCATACACTCACACACCCACACACCCACACACCCACACACCCACACACCCACACACCCACACACCCACACACCCACACACCCACACACCCTCACACCCACACACCCACACACCCACACACCCATACCCACACACTCATACACCCATACACTCACACACCCACAAACCCCACCCCCCACACACCCACACACCCACACACCCACACACCCACACACCCACACAAACGCGGGGCAGCCACTCTCACACCCACATAACACTCACACACTCACGCACACACACTCACGCACACACACTCACACATACCCTCAACCACCTTTCTTCTACCGCAACTCCACCCCCACCCCCCACACACACCCACACACACACCCAAGCGCGTGCGTGCGCACTCGCACGCGATCCTGGCGGGACGCTGTGCTGGTAATTTGATTGGTAAATCTCCTCTCCCTGACGTTGTTAATAAGGTGTACCAACAAGGTCATCAAACCCCACCGACTCTCTTCCCTCGCCCTCCCCTTCTCTCCCCCCCCCCTTCCCCTTCCCCTCTCCCCCTACCGTCCCCTCTCCCCCCTGTCCCTTATCTCACTCCCCCCCTCACACCCACCCTCCTACTCCTCCTTTTTCCTCACCTACACACCTACCCCCCCCCCCTTACTTAAAGCTGCATGGTCCGATGACAACATCACATTTTCAAAACCAAAACAATTATCTAAATTTAATTCTACATATCTAACTTAGATACTGATGCACTTATTAAACATTTTTAGCCACATAGAAGGGAACACTGAAGCAATTGAATAGAACTGCAGAAGCCTATGGGGGTCAGAGTTTTGACAAGCTTGCCAAAATTAATTTTGCATGGTTCCACTTCAAATATCTCAAAAGTTAGCAACTTAAAATAAAAGTTAATTTAAGCTAAAGTAAGGTACATAATAACGATCCACCTAATGTATTTATCTCAGAAAATTTCAGAAACTCAAAACCATCAGACTATGGAACTTTAATCACACAAATTAATCCCATTTTACTCTTACAGTACCTACCCCCCCCCCACCCACTACCCCCCCCCCTCCTCCACAATCACCCCAAACTCTCACGCTGTCTGCCCTACCGGACGTGGTAGCCGAATCGGTAGAGCGCAGTCCTCCCGTGCAGAAGATTGATTGATTGATTGGTGGTTGCTTTACACCATGTCGGCAGCATAGGCCATATTCACGGCGAGAATTAAAAAAAAAAATTCAAACCACAGCTTTTACATGTAAGAGCATGCAATCAATTGTGTCAATAGACACTCGGTAAATTAAAAAGCTCACAATTATATATTTGTGGCCAATTCCCGTAAAAATATTAACGGTTTTATTATAATTATAATTTATTTAGTAAACTATATGAGGTGGTACAGACCAGCTGCCCTCAAAAAGGCTAAAATGTTGTCTTGTTTCATGTTAGTAAAAAGGTTATGCATACTGCCTGCAGTGTAACATTGTTGGTGCAGGGCCACCTGTGCGGAAGGTTGGGAGTTCGGTTCCCGGTCGAGTCAAACCAATGACTTATAAAATGTATAATAGGATAGGGCAAGGACTGGTTAGCTCAGTGTCAGGATAATGTGACTGGGTGGGATATTGGGTCATGGTGCCGGTGGCCTGATTTCCCAATTGGGCAGCATAATAAAGTCACCATGAGTGTGCACTGTCACAAGTCGGTACCCATCCTGATATGACCATAGATGTTGCCAGGACATAAACCCCAACAAACAAGCAAACCTCCTTCCGTCCCCTTTCCCCTCCCTTCATCCCCTTCTCCCCTCCCTTCCGCTCCTTCTCCATCCTGGTACCGCCCCCCCCCCCCCATCACCACGCATGCTCCCTGTCTCCAGGTGGGGGACGCCACATGTACCACGTGACGTCGGCAATTTTATATGCATGAGCAAACACAATCCGAATTTGAGATCGGGGGTCTTTGGTGTGGCATATGGTCGTTCCCTATGCGCGTGCGCATGTGTGTGTGGATGTGTGTGTGGATGTGGATGTGTGGGTGGATGTGTAGGTGGGTGGGTGCGGCTGTGGATGTGTGTGTGGATGTTTGTGTGGCTGTGTGTGAGTGTGGGTGGATGTGTGTGGGTGGGTGGTGTGTATGTGGGTGGGTGTGTGTGGAACCGTGTGTGGGTGTAGATGTGGGTGTGGATGTGTGTGGAGGTGTGTGGAGGTGTGTGTGGAGGTGTATGTATGTGTGTGGATGCGTGTGGATGTGGATCGATCCTGCTCTGTGGACCCATTTGCAGTTTGGGCTATTTCCGGTCCAACCAGTGGTCCACAACTGGTTCATCAAAGGCTTTGGAATGTGCTGTCCTGTCTGTGGGAAAGTGCATATAAAAGACCCCTTGCTGCTTATCGAAAAGAGTAGCCTATGTGACAGGAGCGGGTTTCCTTGAATGACAGGATGACTATATGTTTGATGTCCAATAGCCGATGATGAAAATAAATATGCTCTAGAGGTGTCGTTAAATAAAACAAACCTTTGTTTTATCCATTCGAGGGCCGGGCCTGGACGCTAGTGTTTCCCCTTAATGAAGGCTATTTACCTGCACTTCCGGTATGTGTCGTTCTTTTGCCGAATCAATAAAACACATATAATATTTATATGTTACATTATATGACCCTTTGCCGATATTGGCATAAGTCGGAATCTAGATGTGGGATGTGTCGTTCTTTTGTCGAATCAATAATACACATATAATATTGATATGTTACATTATATGACCCTTTGGCGATATTGGCATGAGTCAGAATCTAGAACCGGTATGTGTCGTTCTTTTGCCAAATCAATAATACACATATAATATTGATATGTTACATTATATGACCCTTTGGCGATATTGGCATAAGTCGGAATCTAGATCCGGTATGTTCTTTTGCCGAATCAATAATACACATATAATATGTATATGTTACATTATATGACCCTTTGGCGAGTCGGAATCTAGATGCTAATCTACATAAGTTTCCTTCTGAAGCCAGATCCGCAAATTGTGATTAAGTGCCATTGTCTATAATTGCATTCAGTTACCCAGGCTGCTTACCGGGCGCCGTAGCCTAATCGGTAGAGCGCGGGCCTCGAGTGTGGAAGGTCGGGACTTCGGTTCCCGGTCGAGTCAAACCAATGACTTTAAAATTGATACTTGTCTCTTCCTACCCTGGCACTTGGCATTAATAGGATATGGCAAGGACTGGTTAGCTCAGTGTCAGAATAATGTGACTGAGTGGGATATTGGTGCTGGAGGCCCGATTTCCCAGTGGGGCAGCACTATGAAGTTGCTATGAGTGTGCATTGTCACAAGTCGGTACTCATCCTGATATGACCTTAGATGTTATTAGGACGTAAAACAACAACAAACAACAAGCAACATCCACAAATTGTGATTATGTGCAATTGTCTATAATTACATTCAGTTACCTAGTCTGCTTAGGAATAATTGTCTATAATTGCATTAAATTGTACAGATTGCATAAAAGTGTTTACAATTGTGTAGGATTACTTATGATTGCCTATGATTGCCTATGATACCATATGGTTGTTTATGATACCCTATAGTTACTTATAATATCCTATGATTGCTTATGATACCCTATGATTGATTATGATACTCTATGGTTGCTTATGATACCCTACGATTGCTTAGGATTGCTTCTGATTGATTATGATACCCTGGTTTCTTATGGTACCCTATGGTTACTTACGATACATATAGTTGCTTATTATACCCTATTGTTGCTTATGATACCTGTGGTTACTTATGTTACTTATGATACCATATCAGTGCTGATGATACCCTACAGTTGCTTATGATACCCTATCGTTGCTTATTATACCCTAGTATTGCTTATGATACCCTATGGTTGCTTATTATACCCTATGGTAGATAAAAGATTCACCCGGTGCTTGTAGTACACGGGTGAAGGACAACGTAGTGTAAATACGGGCAAAAATAGGTTTAGTATGGAACATGAACTAGAAACTGGATCCAGTATCAAATGGCTACCCATATAGGCACAGAGTTGGTGAAATGGGCGAGAATGCAAAAAGACAAGATGGCGGCCGCAGAATGCCATCGATTTCACTTTTAAATCTTATTAAACTAGATATTATATTATATTTTCCAACTCAAAGGTAGCGGGCTATCAATAAGACATATGTAAAGAATAATTGTTGCTTCTTAGATTGTGAAATTAGGCTCTCAATTCATTAACCCGCTTTTTCGACCGTTTTTATATAGGGTTGGTATTCACCCGTGTACTGCGACTGCGAGTACTGGTTGAATCCTTTATCTAACCCTATGGCTGCTTATGATACCATATGGTTGCTTATGATACCCTAAGGTTGCTTATGAATGCGAAGGACTTCCTTGAAGTGTCTGTTTTTGCTTAGCATTGCTTCATTCTTGGAGTTTGACCTACTGACCACATCTAAGGTGATTATGAGTTTTTGGGTTGTTTTTTTTACAACCCAGGGTTACCTGTATGTAACAATAAGGCACTACCCAAAACCATCCCTGTTATTGACACACGTGTGAATGTGGTCAAAGTCTCGCTTTATAAATTATAGATGAATGCGCTTGTTTATTGATTTTGGTGTATCAACTTGTGAGAGTCTGCGCTCATGGCAACATCACAGTGCTGCCCCATTGGAAAAGCGGGCCACCAAAAACCTTGCCCTGATATCCCACTCAGTCACATTATCCTGATACTGACAAACTGTTCCATGCCGTATCCTATTATTGACAACTGCCAGGCTTAGTAGCGACAAGTATAGATTTTGTAAGTCATTGCCGGTTGGGCTATTTTCCATTCCAACCAGTGGTCCCCAAAGCATGTGGGCTATTTTCCGTTCCAACCAGTGGTTCATCAAAGCATGTGGCATGTGCTGTACTGTCTGTCAGAAAGTGCATATAAAAGACCCCTCGCTGCTTATCAGAAAGAGTAGCCTATGTGGTGGCAGCGGGTTTCCTGGCAAGAAATATGTCAGAATGACCATATGTTTGACATCCGATGATAAAAATCAATGTCTTCTAGAGGCGTCGTTAAATAAAACAAACTTGTTTTACTAGCCGACGAGGTAGAGTTGCAGCAACTTGGTGACCCATTGTTGATGCTATCAATCGCCTAACCGCAAATCAGCAATGGCACCCCAAATCCCCCCATTGCCCCCCACCCTGCCCCTCACCTCCACAATTAGCTGGAGTAATTAGCACAATCACGCTAATGGATTCAGGTAATGATCCTCTTAGGTCTATGTTTGTTTGAGCGCTGAGTAAACTCTGTGTTTCCACATAAAACTAGGTCACCACAAACATGTTGGTTGGTTGTTAAACTGTTATGTCCTGGCAACATCTAAGGTCATGTCAGGATGGGTACCGACTTGTGACAGTGCACATTTTATAGTGCCGTCCCACTGGGAAATCAGGCACCCAGCACGATGACCCGTTATCAGACACCCAGCACTCAGTCACGTTATCTTGACACTGATTTAACCAGGCCTGGCCCTATCCTATTAATGCCGAGCGCCAGGCTAGGAAGTGACAAGTATCAATTTTATAAGTCATTAGTTTGACTCGACCGTGAACCAAACTACCAGGGGCCGTATGCACCAATCGGTGTTAGGGCCGTAACCGCGGCTAGGCTAGCTCCACACGGCTAAATGTGAGAAATTGGTATGCACCAATCGGAGCTAGCGCTAAGCGCGGAATTTAGCCTAGGCTAAGCTACCCCAGTTTCAAATCAGGTTTAACTGCTAGCCGCGCCAGTTAGTGTGTGTGTGGGTCTCAATGTATTCAATGCTATCATATTTAACAGAATTACATACTCACTAAGTGAAATTTGATCAAATTAACCCTAAATTCGAACCGATATTAATGCCGCCGCCGCATTGGCAGCGTTATTCATATTGTCGAATCGACGAATGTAAAGTAAACAAATCGCCGCCGCCGCTTCGACGTCGATATCCATACTGTTCCGCCGCCACCGCCGCCACCGCCGCCACCGCCGCCGCTGGATCGGCGGCAATATATTATCCCAAATCTATTCAATGCGATCATATTTGACAGATTTACATATGCAATAAGTGAAATTTAATCAAATTAACCCTAAAATCGAACCGTTATTAACGCTCCCGCCATATTGGTGGCATTATTCATATTGTCGAATCGAGGGAATTCCCAAATCTATAAATAACTTCATGGTTAGCTATCCGCCCCGGCTAAGACATTGGCGCATACCACTTGACCTATTTCTCCAACCCGCCGCTACCCTGAGGTAGCTAATCGGAGCTAGCACCCTAACTCCGGCTAAGCCTATCACCGATTGGTGCATACCGCCCCTGAACTCCCTCACGCGAGGCCCGTGCTCTACCGATTCACCGATTCGGTGGGAGGAGTATGAGGGGGTGGGGCTGGGGGTGGGTGTGTGTGTGGGGGGGGGGGGTGTTTAGTGGTTGACGTGGTCTTGTTATCGGCATGTTAGCCTAGTACCAACATGGCACTTCAAACACACTTCGCATCTGCTGGAAAGCAATGTTAGCCCGGATTTGGGTGGATTAGGCAACAATTAACTCTTACCAAAGATTCACACCTGTTGGGTGTTTTAGTAACAATTCACTGAGGGTTTACTGCAATATGTGATGTATAAGTATTATGCGAGTATAAAGCCGCGTAAGGGATTTTGTATATGTTTATTATATTAATATTATGTTATTCCGATATTATATTATTAGCCAATGGGCTCTCTGCATGTATTTGCTCCTTACTCATACGGGTACTGGTGGCTCCACCAGCGCCCGACCATACTTCCAGCGCTAACATTGTCACTTCTGCCCGGAACTTTTTCTTCCGGATGCCAGAGACAAAGGTTATCTCAACCCACTTTCATTGTCTTGTCTCTTTTGTACTGTGGCTTGTCTTTATATATATATAGAGGTAGTAAAGATTGCTTGTGTGTTCGGATTTCATGATTGACCAACATCCAAGGTCATATCCGGATTTGTAATGTCTTGTAACAGCAGACACTGTTGGCGACTTTATAGTGCTTCCCCCTCTGGCGACCAGACGGGATGTCCAAATGAGTCGAGCGCCCATCTCTCGTTTTGGTAAATCGTGGGATTCGAGCCCTGGTCGAGTCAAACCAATGAGTTAAACATTGATACTTATCACGTCCTAGCCTGGCGCTCAGCATTACTAGGATAGGGCAAGGACTGGTGTGCTCAGCGTCAGGATAATGTGACTGAGTGGGATATCAGGTCATGGTGGCGGCGGCATGATTTCCCAGTGGAACATCACTATAAAGTTGCCATGAGTGTGCACTGTCACAAGTCGGTACAAGTCCTGATATGACCTTAGATGTTGCCCGGATGTAAAACTCAAACAACCATGCCGCTGTGACCCATGACCCAATGTCTAACTCAGTGACATTATCCTAACGCAAAGCAAACCGGCCCTTGCCTCATCCTAGTAATGGCAGGCATCAGGATGGGGAGTGACAATTATTAATTATGTAGGTTATTTAGTTTGACTCAGCTGGGGATGGACCTGCTGCAAGAATGGCAATTGCTCAACTCATTTGGCCATCCTGTCTGGTTGCTAAGCAACAATTAACACTGTGTGTGCCTTTGTTTGCTTCTATATTTCTACACATTTCCGACACTGTGGCCGAATGTGTGAGCGCATTCACTTCCTCTTTGAAAGGTCAGACATTTAAATCCCGGCCGATTCAAACAGATGACTTACCAAATTTATACTTGTCGCTACTTAGCCTGGGACTCACGATTAATACGATAGGGCAAGGACTGGTTAGGTCAGCATCAGGCTAATACGGCTGAGTGGGATATCAGGTCATGGTACTGGTGGCCTGGCCCCTCACTGTGGCAGCACTATAAAGTCACCATGAGTGTGCGCTGTCACAAGTCAGTTCCCATCCTCATATGACGTTAGGATATAAAACAACAATAAACAAACTGTATCACTACCCGGAGAGGGAGCTGGACGTAGCTCAGGCGGTAGCGTGTCCACCTGTGAAGGTGTCAGTCATCCTATCGATCCTGCTCAGTTGACCCATTTGGAGTTTGGGCTATCTTCCATTCCAACCAGTGGTCCACAACTGGTTCATCAAAGGATGTGGTATGTGCTGTCCTGTCTGTGGGAAAGTGCATATAAAATACCCCTTGCTGCTTATCAAAAAGAGTAGCCTATGTGGCGGTAGCGCATGGTAGAATGACCATATGCTTGAGGTCCAATAGTCGATGATAAAAATCAATGTGTTCTAGAGGCACCGTTAAATAAAACAAACTTGTTTTACTAGCTGACGAGGTAGAGTTGCAGCAACTTGGTGACCCAGATTCTATCAATCACGTAACTTTATTCCCTCTGACTCTTGCTTTCATGACCAGTCAAAGGGTAAAGCTCTCACCCAACTAATTATGTCTCGGCTCACATTTAATGGAATATCTGAGTTATCTGTGTCATAATTTAATTGTATTTATTTATTATTTAAATCTGATGCATTGGTGGCATATGTGGGAATTAGTGGAGAGGATGGGGGGGGGGGGGGATAGGGAGCGGAGTGTGTGTGTGTGGATAAATTAATCTAATGCAAAACACAGAAGGGTGGTTTCAGGTACTAGAAATGCTGGTTGATTGGTGGAGTGGTGGAGTTGTACATCGTGGCAACATCTAAGGTCATATTAGGATGGGTACTGACTTCTCACAGTGTGCACTCATGGCGCCATCAGTGTGCACTCATGGCGGCTTGATAGTGAGTGCTGCCCCACTGGGAATTCAGGCCGAGAGCACCATGACCCGATATCCCACTCAGTCAAATTATCCTGACATTGAGCTAGCCAGTCCTTGCCCTATTCTATTAATGCCGAGCACCAGGCTAGGAAGCGACAAGTATCAATTTTGTATGTCATAGGTTTGACTCGGATGGGAACCGACGTCCCGATCTCCCACACGGGAGACCCACCCGCGCTCTACCGATTCGGCCACCGCGCCCCCTGGTGTGTGTGGATAAATACAGTTTTGTTTGTGTACATCTAATGTAAAACATACAAGGGCGGTTTAACGTTTTGGAAATGTAAGAGATGTGATGCAGATACTACAACAACAATGGGCGCTCAGCATTATTAGGACGGGGCAAGGACTGCTTGGCTCAGTATCAGGATGATGTGACTGAGTGGGATATCAGGTCATGGTGCTGGCGGCCTGGTATCCCAGTGGTGCAGCACTATAAAGTCACGAGGAGTGTGCACTCTCACAAGTCGGTACCCGTCCTGATATGACCTTAGATGTTGCTAGGACGTAAAACAACAACAAACAAATCAAGGTGCGTAATCCAACGATTATGAGTTTTGCAACATTTTAAAAATAAGCAGGTTAAGCGGAAGAATTCAAGAATGTCGAATGACATTGTGGTCGAGTATTGAGTTTAGTTGGGTTTTATTTAACTGCAAACATGTAGAGTAAAACCTCTTTATACCGACCCCTCCACAGATCGACCACTCCCCTATATCGATCGCTTTATTTGGGTCCCAACAATAGCATTGTAAGGACATTCTACCTCCCTAAAACGACCACCTCCCTAAATGGACCCCTAAAGTCGGTCCCAAGGTCGGTCGATTCAGAAAGCTCTCTTGCTTTTGGGGGTGTTCGTAACCTTATGATGGTTACCGGCTGCAGAACTGCAGCAATATAGAAAGGCCCCGATAAACTGGTCCAATCTTTGGTTGAAGATTAATCTTCAGTAGGACAGTTGTAGAAGCTGGGGATGTCTTTACAACATTCAAAACAGTGAAGCGTTGGGGTGGCCCCGAATCTCTCCGGTCCAGCGGTAGCAGAGCACTCGTATCCAGTCAACAGCAGCAAGGGTTT
>CM059190.1:6685114-6748033 GCA_030323885.1 Branchipolynoe longqiensis
AATCCAATTTATCCTTGTAAAAAGTAAAAAGAATAGAGAATCTATAGAAGAAAAATAAACTATCCACACCAACCAACCCACCAGTCGCAGTATCTGTCAAGTCAGTTCTCAAATTTCTTAACCTCCAGAAATTTAGAATTTAAAATAGCATATCAAATTAAATGAAATAAAAATACTACATAATAATATAAATCCTAAAAAATAATTGTAGTACTACTCCTAACGTCAAAAATGAAACTACACGCGTATTGAAGACACACCACGTGCGTTCAAATGATCCACGTGCGTTCAAAAATAATAGTAGTCAGCTAACAATTAAATAAAGAAGTATACACGTATAGTATTATAAAACAAATAAAAAGAAAATGCTACCGAAACTCACCGAAAATCTATAATAACCTGTCAATAGTCAGTACTAACCAATCTCGGTAGTTTCTCAAGTCGTGGTCGCCATTTTGTAAACGTGCCGGCTGGTGGTGTGGGTGGTGTGAGACAGGTCAAGTGAAATCACTACAGGTAATGAAGGAAACAGAGTAGGAAATGAAAGGTAAGAGAATGACACTCCTCAGTTTATTGCTTATATAGTCTTACAAGATCCAAGATGGCTGTGGTCACATGAGGTGATCCCTCAATCAACATAATGCAGTGGTCACATGACTCACTCCTCCAATAGGAATACAATACAGTGGTCAATGATCATAACAATGCCATGTGGGGGGGGAGGGGGCATGTGAGGTGACTCTTCCAAAGACTGTTCTTAGTCAAACTCGGAAGTGACACTCCCTCTCAAAGACTATTCAATATACAAGTTCTATACCTAATGAATAATAGTTTACCAAGTTCACACATCCTCTATATGTCTTTGGGTTTTTATAATTTAACATTTATCATTATATAGACAGTTTGTAATTTATTATAGTAACTTCACCTCGGTTCACATGTATTATATCGGACAATTTTACACAATGTTGTTCCCTTACCAATGTTGGTCCCCATACGAATGTTGGCCTTTTTACCAATGTTGGTCCCTTTACCGATGTTGGACCCTTTACCAATGTTGGTCCCTTTACAAATGGTGGTCCCTTTACCAATGTTGGTCCCTTTACCAATATTGGTCCCTTTACCAACATTGGTCCCCTTACCAATGTTGGTCCCTTTAACAATGATGGTTCCTTTACCAATGTTGGTCCCTTTACCAATGTTGGTCCCTATACAAATGGTGGTCCCTTTAGCAATGTTCGTCCCTTTACCAATATTGCTCCCTTTACCAATATTGGTCCCCTTACCAATGTTGGTCCCTTTACAAATGTTGGCCTTTTTACCAATGTTGGTCCCTTTACCGATGGTGGACCCTTTACCAATGTTGGTCCCTTTATAAATGGTGGTCCCTTTACCAATGTTGGTCCCTTTACCAATATTGGTCCCTTTACCAATATTGGTCCCTTTACCAATGTTGGTCCCTTTAACAATGGTGGTTCCTTTACCAATGTTGGTCCCTTTACCAATGTTGGTCCCCTTACCAATGTTGGTCCCTTCACCAATGTTGGTCCCTTTACCAATGTTGGTCCCTTTACAAATGTTGGTCAATTTGCCAATGTTGGTCCCTTTACCAATGGTGGTCCCTTTACCAATGTTGTTCCCTTTACCAATGTTGGTCCCTTTACCAATGTTGGTCCCTGTACAAATGGTGGTCCCTTTACCATTGTTGGTCCCTTTACCAATGTTGGTCCCTTTACCAAGGTTGGTCCCTTTACCAATGTTGGTCCCTTTACCAATGTTGGTCCCTTTACCAATGTTGTTCCCTTTACCAATGTTGGTCCCCTTACCAATGTTGGTCTCCTTACCAATGTTGTTCCCTTTACCAATGTTGGTCCCCTTACCAATGTTGGTCCCCTTACGAATGTTCGCCTTTTTACCAATGTTGGTCCCTTTACCGATGTTGGACCCTTTACCAATGTTGGTCCCTTTACAAATGGTGGTCCCTTTACCAATGTTTGGTCCTTTACCAATATTTGGTCCCTTTACCATTTTGTCCCCTTACCAAATGCTGGTCCCTTTAACCCAATGCCACGGGTGCTAGGCTTCTGTTGGTCCCCTTACAATGTTGGTCCTTTACAATGGTCGTTCCCTTACCAATGTTGGTCCCTTTCCAATGTGGTCCCTTTACAAATGGTGGTCCCTTTACCAATGTTGGTCCCTTTACCAATATTGGTCCCTTTACCAATATTGGTCCCCTTACCCAATGTTGGTCCCCTTACCGATGTTGGACCCTTTACCAATGTTGGTCCCTTTATAAATGGTAGTCCCTTTACCAATGTTGGTCCCTTTACCAATATTGGTCCCTTTACCAATATTGGTCCCTTTACCAATGTTGGTCCCTTTAACAATGGTGGTTCCTTTACCAATGTTGGTCCCTTTACCAATGTTGGTCCCCTTACCAATGATGGTCCCTTCACCAATGTTGGTCCCTTTACCAATGTTGGTCCCTTTACAAATGTTGGTCAATTTGCCAATGTTGGTCCCTTTACCAATGGTGCTCCCTTTACCAATGTTGGTCCCCTTACCAATGTTGGTCCCTTTGCCAATGTTGGTCCCCTTACCAATGTTGGTCCCTTTACCAATGGTGGTCCCTTGACGAATGTTGGTCCCTTTACCAATGGTGGTCCCTTTGCCAATGTTGGTCCCTTTACCAATGTTGGTCCCCTTACCAATGTTGGTCCCTTTGCCAATGTTGGTCCCCTTACCAATGTTGATCCCTTTAACAATGGTGGTCCCTTTACGAATGTTGGTCCCTTTACCAATGTTGGTCCCCTTACCGATGGTGGTCCCTTTGCAAATGTTGGTCCCATTACCAATGTTGGTCCCTTTACCGATGTCAGTGCCCTGTCCTACCCTAGGGCGGCTCCACCAGCTACTTCCCCTACGCTGGGCCGGCTAAGTAAACAGACCCCGAAACATTAATTCTGGCAATTCAAGCGTTTCAATAACGAAACACAATCTGCAATTTAAATAATAATTGTATAATGGTCTGCGATTTTATCGCTGTAATTTAAATGCCATTGTACCTACCAGACTTTAATTATACTCCAGCCATTCACTTTGTTATTTTACTCCACCCCCCCCCCCCCCCCTCCCCATCACCCGAACTGGATGTAGCTCAGGCGGTAGAGTTTCGACCTGTGAAGGTGTCAGTCATCCTTGCAATCCTGCTCAGCGGACCCATTTGCATGTTGGGCTATTTTCTGTTCCAACCAGTGGTCCACACCTGGTTCATCAAAGGCTGTCGTATGTCCTGATCTGTCTGTGGGAAAGTGCATATAAAAGACCCCTTGATGCTTATCGGAAAGAGTAGCGGCAGCGGGTTTCCTCCAAAAGAAATATGTCAGAATGACCATTTGTTTGACGTCCAATAGGCGATTCGGATTATACAAAAATATATCTGCTCTGGGGGCGTTGTTAAATAAAGCAAAACAAACAATTACCTCCCCCACCCACCCACACACCACACACCCAACACCACCACCACACCACCCACACCCCCCACCACACACCCACCCCAACACCCACAACACCCACACACCCCCACACACCCACCACCACACACACACCCACACCAACCACCCAACCACACACCCACACCACACCCCCACACACCCACCCACACACCCACACCCAACCACACACCCCCACACCCACCCACACCCACACTCACCCACACTCACCCACACACCCACACCCACACACACACACATATGTGGCATGCTCGCAACGGGTGACTGCGTTTTTAGACCCGGATTTAGGCAGCAGATGAAATAGTCGCTTGATCGGTCTAGACAATAAAACAGGAAATTTCAATAATTGATGCAGGTCTCCCCGGCTCCGCCCCATCTAAGCCGGCAATTATGCATGGCATGTAACCTTATAGGGTGCATATCAGTGGGTGCAGTGTGTGGGGGGCATAATTAGGCTTTGGGGGGCTTAGGCCGAGATCGGCCTAAATGTCACACAATTGATCTACTCATTTGTCAGGCGCGTGTCACCCTGGGGAGTGTGGAGGTGGGGGTGTGGGCGGTGGGGGGGGGGGTGATGGGGGATGGAAGTGGGAAGGTGGGGGGGGGGGTGAGTGGGAGGATGTGTGGTGGGTGTGGGGATGAGTGTTGGGGGGCGTATTTTTGTGTGGGTGAGTGTGGGTATTGAGGTGGGTGTTGGTGTGGGTGTTGGTGTGGGTGAGAGTGGGTATTGAGGTGGGTGTTGGTGTGGGTGTTGGTGTGGGTGAGAGTGGGTATTGAGGTGGGTGTTGGTGTGGGTGTTGGTGTGGGTGAGAGTGGGTATTGAGGTGGGTGTTGGTGTGGGTGTTGGTGTGGGTGAGAGTGGGTATTGAGGTGGGTGTGGGTGTGGGTGTGGGTGTGGGTGTGGGTGTGGGGGCGTATTTTTGTGTGGGTGAGTGTGGGTATTGAGGTGGGTGTTGGTGTGGGTGTAGGTGAGAGTGGGTATTGAGGTGGGTGTTGGTGTGGGTGAGAGTGGGTATTGAGGTGGGTGTGGGTGTGGGTGTGGGTGTGGGTATGGGTGTGGGTGTGGGTGTGGGTTGATGTGGGTATGGATGTGGATGTTGGTGTACTGGTGGGTGTGGGTGGGTTTGGGTATTGGTGTTGGAGGGTGTTGGTGTAGTGTTGGGTGTCACGGTGGATGTGGTTGGGTGGTGGTGTGGGGCGAGTGTGGGTTCTGGTGTGGTAGTGTGTGGGTGTGTTGTATGGGATGATGTGTAATGATAGGGATGTGAGTGTGGTTGTAGGCATATGTGTGGTTGTGGGTATGGGTGTGTGATTGGGTGGGTGTGGGTGTGGGTGTGGTTGTGGTTGTGGGTGTGTTGGTGGATGTGGGTGTAGGTGTGTGTGGGTTTGGGTGTGGGTTTGGTGTGGGTGTGGGTGTGGGTGTGGGTGTGGGTGTGGGTTTGGGTGTTGGTGTGGGTGTGGGTGTGGGTGTGTTGGTAGATGTAGGTGTTGGTCTGTGTGGGTTTGGGGGTGGTGGGTGTGGGTGTGGGTGTAGGTGTGGGTGTAGGTGTGGGTGTGGGTGTGGGTGTGGGTGTGGGTGTGGGTGTGGGTGTGGGTGTGTTGATGGATGTGGGTGTAGGTCTGTGTGGGTTTGGGTGTTGGTGTGGGTATGGGTGTAGGTGTGGGTGTGGGTGTGGTTGTGGTTGTGGGTGTGTTGTGGGTGTGGGTGTAGGTCTGTGTGGGTGTTGGTGTGGTTGTGGGTGTGGGTGTAGGTGTAGGTGTGGGTGTGTTGGTGGATGTGGGATTAGGTGTGTGTGGGTTTGGGTGGGGGTGTGTTGGTTGGGTGTGTATGTGAGCTATGGTGTGTATTGTGGTGTTTGTGGGTGTGTTAATGGGTGTGCATGGGTGTGAATGTGGGTGTGTTGGTTTGGTGTGGATCTGTGGTATGGTGTGTGTTATGGTGTGGGTGTTTGGTTGTGGGTGTGTTGGTTGGGTGTGGATGTGTGATGTGGAGTGTGTTATGGTCTGGGTGTTTGGGTGTGGGTGTGTTGGTTGGGTGTGGATGTGTGATGTGGAGTGTGTTATGGTGTGGGTGTTTGGGTGTGGGTGTGTTGGTTGGGTGTGGATGTGTGGTATGGTGTGTGTTATGCTGATGCACTTATTAAGCATTTGTTGCCACCTATAAGTCAATTTAAGAGAACTCGTTACTGCTGAAGCCTATGTTGTCAGAGTTTTGGCATGCACGCCAACATTAATTTGGCATGTTTGCACTTCAAATATCTTAAAAGTTAGCCACTTGAATACAAATAAAAATTACTTCAAGCTAAAGTAATGTAGATTATAACAATCAATTCAATGTATTTATCTCAGAAAAATGACAGAAACTCAAAACCATCGGACTATGCAAGTTTAAAACGTTGTGCTTCGATATCACTCGTTGACTGATCTAGTGATCGTAGATGTGTATAGGGAGAGAAGCGTTTGTGACTCGTTTGAGTGGTTGGCTTGTTGCTAGTAACACGTGACCCCCCCCCCCGCCCCTGCCCCCCGCCCACCTTACACACACGGCCCGCCCAAACACTCGTCTTCACATTCACCCGTTGTTAATTTCATCACTCTTCATGAGGAGTACCTCACTGAGAAGTTGATTGCTTATGTGCAGCACACAGCAGCACACAATAGCACATAGCAGCACACAGCAGTACACAACATCACATAGCGGCACACAGCAGCACACAGCAGCATATATCAGCACACAACAGCACACAACAGTACAAAGCAGCACACAGCAGCATATAGAAGCACACAACAGTACATAGCAGTACAAAGCAGCACACAGCAGCATATAGCAGCACACAACAGCACACAACAGTACATATCAGTGTAAAGCATGACTTAGTACATACATAACAAGCAGCACACCGCAGTACACAACATCACATAGCAGCACATAGCAGCACACAACAACACAACAACACAACAGCACACAACAGCACACAACCGAATATAGCAACACACCACAGTACACACCAACACAACAGCAGCACACACCAAGACAACAGCAATCACTGAACTTCTTACCATTCCAGTGCTAGCATGTTAACCATTACACCACCTAGGTTCCCTGATGCAATCACCCTATCCAAGGCTACCTGTATGTGTGACTTCTTACCTCAGAGTTCAGGGCAGACTGCTACAATAATTAATAAAGTTACACCATCACAACACCACCACACCACACCACCACACCATCATCACTACAACACCATCATCACTACAACACCATCATATCACTGCCCGCTTACAACACCAAACCAGCACGCCCCCACTTAGATAAAAGATTCACCCGGTACTTCCAGTACAGGAGTGAATGACAACGTAGTCTAAATACGGGCGAAAATAGCGTTAGTATGGAACAACAAGTAGAATGCCTGGCACCAGTGTCAAATGGTTACTTATATCAGCACAGAGTTGGTGAAATGGGAGAGAATGCAAAAAGATAAGATGGTGGCCAGAGAACGCTGTCAATTTCACATTTAAATTGCATTAAAGTATATGTTTTATTATATTTTCCAACTCAAAAGTAGTGGGTAAAAATGAAGACATATACAAAGAATAAATGTTGATTCTTAGATTGTGAAATTAGGCTCTCATAAAGACTCATTTCATTAGCCCGATTTTTCGACTGTTTTTATATAAGGCTGGTGGTCTTCACCCGTGTACTACAAGTATTGGGTGAATCTTTTATCTAGCCCCCACTATGTCACACTGCCACAGGACTACACCACACGACTACATCCTCACATCACCACCCCACTACACCACCCCACCACTACACCACTACACCCACACACCACAACACCCTCACACCACCACACCACTACAGCCACACCCTCATACCACCAAACCACTACACCACCACACCACCACACCACCACACCACCACACCACCACACCACCACACCACCACACCACCACACCACCACACCACCACACCACCACAACCACCACACCACACACCACCACACCATCCACACCACCACCACACCACCACACCACCACACCCCACACCCACCACCACACCACCACACCACCACACCACCACACCACCACACCACCACACCACCACACCACCACACCACCACACCACCACACCACACACCACCACACCACCACACCACCACACCACCACACCGCCACACACCGCCACCACACCCACCACACCACACACCACCCCACCCACCACACCACCACACCACCACACCACCACACCACCACACCCACCCACACCACCACACCACCACACCACCACACCACCACACACCACACCACCACACCACCACACCACCACACCACCACACCACCACACCACCACACCACCACACCACCACACCACCACACCACCACACCCACACACCACTACATGCTCACAACCTTACATGCTCACAACTCCACACTCCCACACCATCACGACTCCACCACCCCCCCCACCTCCCCACCCCACACACCCTCAAACGCTCACACCCACACAACCTCACCTCCACCTCCCCACCTCACACCACCACACGCCAACAAACCAACACACGTCCATACCTATAAGCCCCAACCCTACCCACCACACCCACGCACCCCCACATCCCCCCACATCACCCACACCCCCCACATCACCCACACCCCCGACGCGCGTCCCTCTGTGCCTCACTCCGCCCGTGCGTGACCATCTGTGAGCCCCGCAGGCGTTTAGATTAAACGGCGGGTGGGAGAGTGGATGGGGGGAAGGTGGAGGAGGGGGGGGGAGACAATTACTAGCACAAAACGTTCACAACTTGTCGCCGCATTTCTACTCCTCGAAGTCCCAATTATGGACACCCCCACCCCACCCCCACCACCCACCCCACCCCACCCTCACCCCGACCCCCACCCGCACCCCCACCACCACCCCCACTCTTACCATCACCCCCACCCGCCACCCCATCCCTACCCCACCACTTTGCTTTCCAACCCACTACCCGGCGCGGTGTCCTAATCGGTAGAGCGCGGGCCTCACGTGCGGAAGATCGGGAGTTCGATTCCCGGTCGAGTCAAACCACTGACTTTAAAATTGATACTTGTCGCTTCCTAGCCTGATGCTATGCATTAATAGGATAGGGCAAGAACTGGTTGGCTCAATGTCAGGATAATGTGACTGTGTGGGATATCGGGTCATGGTGCCGGCAGCCGGATTTCCCAGTGGAGCAAGCAGCACTATAAAGTCGCCATGAGCGCGCACTGTTACAAGTCGGTACCTTTCCTGATATGACCTTAGATGTTGCCAGGATGTAAAACTCCAACAACAAACCAACCAGTTCTCCCCAATACCACCCCCCACCCCCACACCCGACCCCCACACCCCTGTCCCACTCTCTCCCTCCCCTGTCCATGACCACCACCAACACAAGGTCAGTGTTATGTGTTGCAACTTTCTTCTGCTATAAACACTCCACTAGTCCTGATATGACCTTAGATGTTGCCAGGACGTAAAACTCCAACAACCAACCATAAACACTCCACTCCATCTAATGTTGTGTGTGTAAATTTAGATTCATGTGTCGTGTAACTCGTTGTATTGTTTGTTTGCTTGTTATAGTTCTACATCCTAGCAACATCTGAGGTCATATCAGGACGGGTACCGACTTGAGACAGTGCGCACTCATGGTGATTTTATAGTGCTGTCCCACTGTGAAATCAGGCTGCGGGCACCATGACCCGATATCCCGCACAGTCACATTATCCTGATACTGTGCTAACCAGTCCTTGCCCTATCCTATTATTGCCAAGTGCCTGGTTAGGAAACGACAAGTATCAATTGTATAAGTCATTGGTTTGACTCGGTCAGGAATCGAACTCCAGACCTTCTGCATGGAAGCCTGCACTCTTCAGCCCCGGACAGAAACCGGAAACTGTACGGTGAAATAGGGCAATGTACGGTTTATATACGGTACCCATCCGGCGTGTTCGATCTATCTCCGGTGGTGTCCGGCGGTGTCCGGTACAAGTTTTGAACATGCACAAAACTTGTACCGGATACCGGCGGACTGAAGTGTACAGTTGATGTCTGGTTTAAGTCTGTTTTGTCCGTTTCATGTCCGGTACCCATCCATTACGTCTCCGGTTTGCTTCCTGCAGAGTCCATTGATGGTGTTGGGGGAATTCATTCTGGGGGGCTGCACACACCACTCACCACACACAACACACCACACACCACACACCACACACCACTCACCACTCAGCCCATACACCATACACCACACACCACACACACCACACCCCACACACCCCACATACCCCACATACCACTCACCACACACCACACTCCACACACCACGCTTACCACTCACCACACATCACACACCACACACCACACACACACCACACACCACACACCACACACCACACACCACACACCACACACCACACAGTGACAGTCCGGTGGTTATTCGTAATATATGTGGTCCGTCCGTTTGACATTCGGTTGTCGTCCGGTTATCGTCTGGTTATCGTCCGTTGGCTAATCGTTACTGTACGTTCCTTGTCCGTTTAGTGTCTGTTTCGTGCGGAGGCCGTTGCAACAGTTCGACACATTTCGATAAATTTTGATACCGAACACCACCGGACTAGACAATTCTTTGTCCGGTGGTGTCCGGTACTCAGTCCGGTAAGGTCTGATTGGGGCTTTACAGATTCGGACACCACGTCTGAATGTAACTTGTTGTGCTGATATTATTTGGGTGAAAGTGTATTATTTTCTCTACCTGACCTCTGTAATATTGTATTCGCTGTATTTGACAGCACAATGCTGTCATGCCTACCGAGCAGCCTGATCAATGGCTCACATGCTACTAAGTACTAGCGGCCTTTGAAGGCCCGGTCACATAGCCGTTAGTGGACATAGTGATCCGTAGGATAGATTAATGTGGGTCAAACATGGTGTAAGTACGTTAAACTACATCAAAATATGTTAAGGTATGGATAAATATGTTATGAATACACTGCGGTACGGATGCCGGTACGTTCAACTACATTCAACTACGTTCAACTATGTTCAACTGCGTTCAACTGCGTTCAACTACGCCAACAAGTTATGCAGTTCAACTACATTCAATTACATTCAATTACATTCAACTACATTTAACTACGTTCAACTATGTTCAACTACGTTCAACTGCGTTCAACTACGTTCAACTACGTTCAATGACATTCAACTACATTCGACTACTTTCGACTAGGTTAGCTATGTTCAGCTATGTTCAACTACGTTCAACTACGTTCAACTACGTTCAACTACGTTCAACTACGTTCAACTACGTTCAACTACGTTCAACTACGTTCAACTACGGTCAACTACGTTCAACTATGTTCACCTACGTTCAACTACGTTCAACCACGTTTAACTACGTTCAACTATGTTCAACTACTTTCAACTACGTTAGCCTCGACTACGTTCACCCACGTCCACTAACGGCTATGTGACCAGGGCTTTAGTCGGCTCGGGAGGGTCCAAGTCCTTTTGCGCGCTAACAGAGCTGCCTCCAGTCGGCAGAAAAATGTAACGGAGGATCCTTTTGAGGTACTAGCAGAGAGCGTGTATATAGATGAGAGAGACAACTGTCATACTAGACCGTGTAACAGCTGCCGACTGTGGCGCTCCAAGTGGTGGTTGTTGAACAGTTTACATGTACCAGCAAACTCAAGGCATTGTCAATGGTCTTGTGCAATCTTCATACAGAAAAAGTGAAATATCTCTAAAACTACACCACATAGAAACAAACTGTTTGGAACACATATAGAAAACATATTTAACGATGAGACTATATTAAATTCATATGGCTAGGGTTCTGTATTTCTATTAATTTTGAATAAAATACACGTTTTGCACTACACGTACGGCAAACTCAAGGCATTGTCAATGGCGGTGAGCAATCTTCATACAGAAAAAGTGAAATATCTCTAAAACCACACGACCTAGACACAAACCGCTTGGAACACATATAGAAAACATGTTTACCAAAAGGATTATATTAAATTGATAAGGTTAGGCTTCTGCATTTCTATTAATTTTGAATAAAACTAATGTTTTGCACTGCACGTAGCGTCAAACTCAAAGCTTGTTCAACAATAACTGCCAGGAGCGCCACTGTAGCCTGTGTTACCGATTTTCGCGGGAGTTGTCCCTCTCATCTATATACAAGCTCTCTGGTACTAGCCAGAGTTATACAAAATTTACACTCATCACTACTTAGCCTGGCACTCGGCATGACTAGGATTGGACAAGGACTGGTTGGCTCAGTGTCAGGATAATGTGACTGGGTGGGATATCGGGTCATGATGCGGGTGGCCTGGTCTCCCAGTGGGGCAGCACTATAAAGTCGCCATGAGTGCGCAAGGTCACAATTGGTACCAGTCCTGATGTTGACAGAACATAAAACTCAAAGAAAGAAACAAAGAAAGGTAGAAAGAAAGAAAGAAACCTCATTGTGTAATTCATTGTCTTTAGAGACAAACTTTTTATTGTTGCTTGTGTTATTTTCTCTCTCACTTGTCACCAATAAAGATGTTTTTGCAATAAATTGCGCAGTCATTTGGAAACAGGTAAACAAATTAAAGATTTTAAAAATAAATCTAAACAGGAAATTGTGAATGTGATTGACTTGTTCTTTGCTGAACGCGCAGGGAAGTAATTACATGAATTCCTTTTAAGTCTGATTACATTTGATTTTTATGTTGGCGCTAAAATGGTGCATATATTGCGCGTTGGGCGCTGCTAGTTTTGTGGAAACATTTATTGATTGATTAAAGCTGCATAGTCTAATGAAAACATCTAATTTTCCAAACCAAAACAATTATCTAGATTTCATGCAACATATCCACCGTACATGGGTCTTTTCGTGATAAATAGGGCCAAAGTGTGACATTAAGGTCGAAAATGAATATTGTGTATTTTCCAAATTTTTTCGATGAGTAGCCAACTCTTGTCCATATATATACTGATAAAATGAAGGAAAAGATAGTTGAGGTTAACATTCTGTCAGAAAAACAAGAACTAATTGATTAGCCAGTCCCATGTGTGGACTTATTAATCACTGTGTGTGGATTTATTAATCAAATCCATTATGTAATCAAATTTATTGCATGAAACAATTCATTTGTATATTGTGATACCCTCAGTATAGAAATGCACTGTAAATAAATCTGCATAGGATTAATATACAGGAAAATTATATTACTAGCCATGGTACTAGAAAATAGCCTTACACATGCAACAATAGCAACTGGTTTTCTACGGAACCTCTGGTATTCCCAGAATAACATATTTCCTAATTAAACAAGCAGGGGACAAGCAGGGGACACGACAGTTACGTCCAGAACTAGTTTAATCACCATGGAATATTAGATATAAAAAGGATATATATGCATGCAAAATGTATATTTATTTCAAGTAAGAGTCTTCTTAAATTATTTCATTGATATTCTCCATGTAACAAATTCATGCCTCTAAAATACCATATTTTTGGAACGAACACATTGTTTTTTTTACTATGCCACACTAGGCCTACATTTGTTCATATCTATCTCTCCAAAGTGTAAGAATTCCAGTTCTATAAAGAAAATAACTCCTCTGGTCTTTCCATAATTGTTTTTCACCATTAGATACTAGAAAAGACATTGGCCCCATTTACCATGAAAATACCCATATGTATTATCTAAACAATGTTATTGCCACATGTCTGGAAGACCAGTAAATGCCACGCCGCTGAAAAAAGACTTTATTCAATGAATAAACTATATTTACAACAACAAAAATATATCGCCAAAGTTAGTAATTTTAAATCAAAGTTACTTTTTTGTGTGTACATTATTAATTGATTAAGCGGGGCAAATTTCAATCGCAGACGATTGGTCTTCCTGATTCCACTGCTCCTTGTCCAATCCTAATAATGCCAGGTGCCAGGCTAGGAAGTGATAATTATAAATTTTAAAGTCATTGGTTTGACTCGACCAGGGTTCGAACCCGTGGGCTTGAATCCCATGACCTATCAAAGTTGGAGACGGACGCTCAACTCATTCGGCCATCCCGTCTGGCAAATTAAAAAAAGGTAGAATACTCAACCTAATATATTTATCTCAGAAAAAGGGAGAAACTCAAAACCATCTGGCTAGTTAGTTTAGTTTAGTTTAGTTCAGTTCGAGCATGTGGTACTCAGGCCAGGTCGTTGACTCTGCCTTGGTCATCTAGTGTGGATGCAGTGGTCATTGTGGGCAGCTTTGTCATTTCCAGCAGTGAGTTGGTGTCCGTTATTGTCAGGTTGGTATATCCTGCGATTCTCGGTAGATCTAGGATGGTTCGGAGATATTTGTCCAGTTTGTGTTTGAAGCTGTCTGTGCTGCAGTCTTGTTTCTTATGTCTCGTGGCATGCTATTGAAGAGGCTTGGTCCATGCACCATGAAGCTTCCTTCTCTGATTGTTTTGATCGCACAGCTAGCTTGTGACTCTATTTTTGGAATCCTACAGAGTCTACGTAACTGTAATAAACATAAGAGTTTTCCATGAGGATCAGCCAGACTTTGTTCATCTAACTAATTACAAAATAGGCTAAGTGAATAGATGTACACAATGAGGATAGATCACCCTCTTCATAATCCCTAAACCATCCGAAACCACAGCATTTGATTGAACCACTAGTGCACTTTAAATTTGCGCAGTCCGATGAAGCATCACATTTTCAAAACAAAAACACTTACCTAGATTTTATTCTACATATCTAACTTAGATATTGGTGCACTTATTAAACATTTGTTGCCAAATAGAAGGGCATACTGAGTCAATTTAACAGAACCTGTTACTGCATAAGCCTATGGTGAGAGTTTTGGCATGCTTGCCAAAATCAATTTAGGATGTTTGCACTTCAAATATCTGAAAAGTTAACCATTCAAAATGAAAGTTACTTCAAACTAAAGTAAGATATGTTATAACAAACAATTAAATATATTTATCTCAGAAAAATGGCAGAAATTCAAAACCATCGGACTATGCAACTTTAATGTACAGCGTGTCTTCCTGCAAATACCTTGGTGCAGGAGACTCATTCCTGCACTATGTCGAGTACTTACGCTGTACACTATAGAACATAGACTGCTCCCCCACTTTCAATGTTCAGAATGGGGTGTGCTGCACACAATGCAGTACATTCCACTTCCCCATCACCATGTACAAACCAACTGTGATCGCTTCAACGGCTGGATGACCAGTGCCTCAGCGCTGACAAAATATGTGTTCAGACGAATAAATATTTAGCCCCAACAAAATTAATAAAAGAAAAATCCTAGAACAGACTAGCTAAGGTGCCTATCTATGTGGGAATGAGGATGCGAAATGGACTCCCACCTGCTATCAGAAGGACACCAACTTATCTTGGCTTCAAATCATTGCTCAAGAGTCGACCGTGCTAATTTGACCCTTAACCAGGACACATGACCGAATCCCCCAGGCTTGGCTTTATGCCCGCTCACGGCCCTTCTCACCCTACCCGGCCTCCTCTCCATGTTATCCCAACAACATTGGGATCCCTCTCCACTGGGTCCCCCACTGCCGAATCGACAAGCGCCCCGCAATGAAAATTAGTAAACGGAAATTATGATTGAAGGCAAAGTAGGATAACGGGATAGTTAGCAAATTGATGATCCACTCTAACCCCAGTACTTCCTTTTCGTGGCAAACTATTATTTACCCGACTGCAAATATTACTTACTTTGATAGCTAAAAGGCAATGCTGCGTAGGATCCAAAATTACATTTCAGTAACAAGAACAACCAACTAGCCTCTAACACTCACCACCTGCTTACCAGCATGGCTCAGTGTCATGATAATGTGACTGAGTGGGATATCAGGTCTCGGTGTTGGCAGTATGCCTGGTCTCCCAGTGGGGCAGCACTATAAAGACACCATGAGTGTGTACTGTCACAAGTCGGTACCCATCCTGATATGACCTTAGATGTTGCCAGGACGCTAAACTCCAACACTTAACCAACCAACTCTTCGAGTGATCTTTCTGCCACACTGCCTGCAGTATGAATCACTAATTCTAACCTATCACAGAGAAGCTTAGTCAGAGCAGTTAATTTCTGTAATGTTGGTTTCAATTGGAATTAGGTCAAGTGGGTTAAGCCTCCGTGCCAACAGATTTTCATTTCGGTCAACGGGCAAATCCCTGCTAATTTTATAACGCGCAGCGCAATCTGATTGGCTCCTGGCCATCGGCTAAGGGAACAATGCTTTCGGAACAAATCTAATGTTCTCGCTAATTCTGATTTTCAAAGAGAGCGGTCAGAATGGGAGTGATATATTTTCCAATGCCTGCAGAGTCACCTGATCGCGCCCGAGAAGGCTGGCTGAAACTCGCAATCCGCAGTCCTTGTCCATGTCTCCGCAACTTTGCAACCAACAGTCTCGATTCTCTAGACTAAGGCCAGATATAAAAACAACTTTCTTAGCATCCCCGCCCGACGTGAGAAATGCCCCCGACCTCCAAATATTTTTTATTTTTTATTTCTCAAAAAACCCTTCAAATAAAATATTAAAACTCTAAACATACGTTAAATACGTGTAGTGGAGCTTTTAGTTGAATACAGTTTTTATTGTAATACTAATGTTTTCTCAGTCAATTTCTAGCTAGAAAGTGTCTATGGTCTTCTCTACCTTCCTATCATGCCTTCTGACCATGAATACCATGGTTAGTTTTCTTCTTCCTGTACACCGCCATTCTACATAAAAAATACCAGATACAAATAAAAACCTCGCACCCGATCTGGAAAAATTGAAATGGTTGGACGGCAAAATTTTGTTTTGTTTTATGTGTCCTAATTAATACATAATCTGGCTCTATAACCACCACTTGGAGTTGCATAAAATAATAAATCATATTTTTACAGTCAAGGCATTGACCTAGATTTTATTTTATATATCTAACTTCACCACATTGGTGCGTTCAATGACCATTTAGTTTCAAATAAAAGTCAACTTAATGGAATAGAATGTCAGTGGAGGGAAGCTTCCTGGGTGACAGTGTAGCTGATTCTGGTGCTCTCGGCTTACTCTGCAAAGATTCACACACGTACAATAGGCAGAATCTTATAGGTGCCAGTGTAGCTAAGAGTGGTGCTCCTGTGCTACTCTGCCAGTACTCACACATACACAACATAGCTACCCCACTGCCACCCTGCCACACCATTGCACCACCACTACTCCACACCACTAACACCAGCACATCACCACACCTCCACATCACCCCACCATCACACCACCGCACCACCACTACACCACAAACAACACCACCACCACTACACCACCATTACACCAACACCACCAACACCCAACACCACTATTCAAAACCACCACACAACCACACCATTATACCACCACCACTACAGCATCAACACCGCCAACACCACCACTACACCACACCACTACACCATCACCACTATACCACATCATCACACCACCACCATACCAACACCAACACCAATGCAACCACATGCCCACCATACCACCACAACATCACACCACCACAAGACCACCATACCACCACAATACCCCAATACCACACTGCGACACCAACACACCATCACATCGCCACACCACCACCAACACGGCATCACCACACCACCACACCTCTACACTGCATACCACCATACCATCAATGCACCACCCCCTACATGTCCACCCCCCACACCACGACCAAACCGCCACAAACACGGCATTACCACACCACCACACCTCTACACTGCCATACCACCATACCATCAATCCACTACCCCCTACACCACCACAACACCTCCACCACACCACGACCACAGCACGACCACAGCACCACCAACAGGGCATCACCAAACCACCACACCATCAATCCACCACCCCCCTACACCACCACAACACCCCCACACCACTACCCCCACCACCACCACCAACACGGCATCACCACACCACACCGCCACACCACCATACCATCAATCCCCCCCACACCACCACAACACCCCAACACCACCACCCCCACCACACCACCACACCACTACACCACCACACCAATACACCTCTAACTGCCACACCACCACACCATCACAGCACTACAACACGACCACTACTACACCACCACACCACCACACCCACACACCCCAACACCACCAAACCACCACACCCGCACACCCCCACGCCCCCTCACACCCACACACCACCACACCACCACACCCTTACACCCACACGACCACACGACCACACCACCACACCACCACACGACCACACCACCACACCACCACACCACCACACCACCACACCACCACACCACCACACCACCACACCACCACACCACCACACCACCACACCACCACACCACCACACCACCACACCACCACACTGCTCTAACTCCTCCACACCCTCACTGACACCCGCTCCACTCCAAGCCAACAATGAGTGTTTACAGTGACCGGAAGTTGTCAGGTCAATGCCGGAACCGGAAGTGGATGCAGTGCAGACCCTTGTCACGTGACCCTGGCGGTGACTGCGGGCGATCGCACTGTGCTGCGCGCGCACCCGTAATCCGGTTTATCCGTAATTCAATTTGTCTCCTGCCATATGCCGGGGCTGCTGGTGAGGTTGGGAGGGGGGAGGAATGTGGAGAGAGGGATGGGAGGGGGAGGAGAGAGAGGGATAGGGACTGGAAGAGAGGGGGACCGGGAGGAGGAGGAAGGGTGAGGGGCAGAGGCAGAGGGAGGGAATGGGGAGGGGGAGGGAGAGGAGGGACAGGGAGAGGGAGAGAGAGGGAGACGGGGAGAGAGAGAGGGAGAGGGAGAGAGAGGGAGATCGATGGGAGAGGGAGAGGGAGAGGGAGAGAGAGAGAGAGGCAGAGGCAGAGGCAGAGGCAGAAGGGGAGGCAGAGGCAGAGGCAGAGGCAGAGGCAGAGGGGGAGGGAGAGGGAACGAGCAAGAGGTGGGACAAGAGCAGACATTGGCCGAATGAAAGGGAGCGGAGGGGGAGGGAGAGTGGGAGGGGTTGGGGAGGGGAAGGAGGAAGGGAGGAGGGAGAGAGGAGGGAAGGGATAGGGGAAGGGGGCAGGGGGAGAGGGGATCGCGGCTCCTCCCAACTAGGCTGTGAGGAGATGCTGTGAGGGGGAGGGTGGGGAGGGGAAGATGAGGGGAGGGGAGGGGAGGGGAGGAAGTTTAATCAAACTATAAAGTTCGCGAGCATTTTCTGCAGCATTACCAGTAAATCTGTACACAGGCAAGGTTGGCATCGACACCGGAGAGAGAAGGACTCTATTAGTATTATTCACACTGTTACATTACTATTACTATTATATTACTATTACAATTATATTGCTACTACTATTACATTATGATAATATTACTATTATATTATTACTATTATATTACTATTACAATTATATTGATATGACTATTACATTACTATTCTATCAATATTATTTTACTATTCTGTTATATTACTGTTACTATGCTATTATTATATTAATATTAATATTATTTTACTATTATATTACATTACTATTATTATGACATCACTATTACAATTATATTACAGTTATTATTATATTTCTTTTATATTACTGTGCTATTACATCACTATTACTTATTAGTATTATATTACTATGGTATTATATTACTATTACTATTATATTACTATTACTATTAGACCACTATAGCAATTATATTACTATTGCTATTAGTATTTCTATAATGATTATATTACGATACTATTATATTACTATTACAATTATATTATTGTTACTATTACAATTATATTATTGTTACTATTACAATTATATTATTGTTCCATTACTATTATGTTAATATTACTATTATATTACTATTACTGTTACATGACTATGAACATTATATTATATAAGGTTTCTAATACTATTATTTTGCTATGCTATTATATTACTATAACTATTAATAGTTATTACTGTTATATTATAATACTATTACTTTTACAGTTATATTACTATTAGTATTGTATTCCTATTATATTATTATTTTTTTTTATAATATTTATATTAATAATTTATTACTATATCTTACTCGTATATGTGTATTATTGCCATTACTATTATCAGTACTATTATTATTCCTATTACTATTACTATTATTAGTGTTACTAGTATTACTGTTACTATTATTATTACTAATGTTACTATTATTGGTGTTACTATTATTATTACTATTACTATTATTACTGTTACTATTATTATTACTATTACCATTACTATTATTACTGTTACTATTATTATTACTATTAACATTAGTATTATTACTGTTACTATTATTATTACTATTCACATTACTATTATTACTGTTACTATTACTATTACCATTACTATTCTTAGTGTTACTATTATTACTATTACTATTATTAGTGTTACTATTATTACTGTTACTATTATTACTATTAAGTAGTATTACTATTACTATTATTACTAGGCTATTATTATTGTTACCATTACTGTTGTTATTATTATTGCTATCATTACTACTATTATTATTATACTATTATTATTGTTATTGTTACCATTACTGTTGTTATTATTATTGCTATCATTGCTACTATTAGTACTATACTATTATTATTGTTATTGTTACCATTACTTTTGTTACTACTATTATTTCTATACTATTATTATTCTTATCGTTACAATTACTGATGTTATTATTATTGCTATCATTACTACCATTAGTACTATTCTATTAGTATTGGTATTGTTACCATTACTGTTGTTATTAGTAGTATTATTATTGCTATTAGTACTATACTATTATTATTGTTATTGTTACCATTACTGTTGTTATTAGTATTATTATGATTGCTATTAGTAATATACTATTATTATTGTTATTGTTACCATTACTGTTGTTACTACTATTATTACTATGCTATTATTATTGTTATTGTTACCATTACTGTTGTTGTTATTATTGCTATTAGTAATATACTATTATTATTGTTATTGTTACAATTACTGTTGTTACTACTATTATTACTATACTATTAATATTGTTATTGTTACCATTACTGTTGTTACTACCATTATTACTATGCTATTATTATTGTTATTGTTACCATTACTGTTGTTACTACTATTATTACTATGCTATTGTAGTGGTCTGCACTGACCTCTCAGGCAAGGAGCCGCATAGACAGGTAGGCGTGGGTAGTGTGTTGATATCAGGGAGCCTAGGTGGTGTAATGGTTAGCACACTGGCCCGGAATGCAAAGAGATGTGGGTTCGAGTCCCGCTCTAGGCACAGTAATTCCCATTTTCATCACCCCCATGACACTATTATTATTGTTATTGTTACCATTACTGTTGTTACTACTATTATTACTATGCTATTATTATTGTTATTGTTACCATTACTGTTGTTATTATTATTGCTATCATTACTACTATTATTACAATTCTCATTATTAGGCTGCAGCTCTAATTACTGACAGTACGGTACCTAGTACTCAGTCCTCTGCTCAGTGTTCCACACTGTTTATTGTTTGTGTGGGTTTTTTCACTAAGTAAGTCGGTGAGTGAGTACATATGTGTGTTTTAGTCGGTGAGGTGTTAGCAAAGCGAACCACGGCATTCTCTGGGTTTTTTTTAGGGGGGGGGAGGGTGCGGGGGATGGGGTAGCTTGAGGGAGGGGAGAAGCATTCAAGTTGAAATGGGTAATTGACTTAATAGAGTTAGTATGATTATCATCATATTGCAATGTCAGTGGGAGAGGAAAAAGGCACAACAAAGCCTACTTCAATTTGACCGATTCCCAAATTGAGGCAGTCAGTTTAGGGGAGGGCTGGAGCAAATCTAGTTATCTGTTCCCTCTCTCACTAACTCTCATGCATTCCCACTCACTGTCACCTCATTTGTGTCACTAACTCTCTCTCACTCTCACTTTGCCTTACACTACCTAACTGTCTCACTGCCTCTCTCACTCTCACTCACTCTCTCAGTAATTCTCGCTCTCACTCACCCTCTCTCACTCTCACTCACTCTCACTCACTCTCTGTCATTCTCACTCACCCTCTCTCACTCTCTCACTCTCACTCACTCTCACTCACTCTCTCAGTCATTCTCACTCTCACTTACCATCTCTCACTCTCTCACTATCTTACTCACTTTCTTACTGTTTCACTCTCTTGCTGTCTCACTCTCACCGATCTCACTGTCTCACTGCCTCACTGTGTCACTGTCTCAATGTCTCACTGTCTCACTGTCTCACTCTCTCACTCTCTCAAGCCATGTTTACATGGGAAATTGTGAAGCGATTTAGGCAAATCGATTTATATGAAGCGATGTAGTGGCGCGTTTACACGAGCGAGTTTGAAAGTGTGTCGGCAACCGGGAACAAGCAGCCTTAGTGTTGCGCCTGTAGCCAGCAAGCACTGCTATTTGTTTAGTTTACACACGTCGATTCGACGCAGATGTAGCTGCTACGTTAATATCGCTTGGAATTTAAGGTTAATTTAATTAAATTTCATTATTTGAGTCTGTAATTCTGTTAAATATGATCGCATTCACTAGATTTCGGCCTAATCGGGCCCTAACACTGCCGGGCACCAGCGATTAGTTACTGCTGATCCTGTAGCCGGCAAGCGCTACTATTTTATACTATCGCCACCCGGGAACCAGCTGAATCGATTCATATAAACTACCTCGCGACATGGTTTATATGAAGCGAACTATATGAGGCGAATCAGCCCTAATCCGCCTCGGCGGAGTGTTTACACGGCGAATGTGAGGCGAACTAGGCAAGGCGATTTATATGAAGCGACTTAACTCTCCCGTGTAAACACGGCTTAAGTCATTCTCACTCTCACTCACCCTCTCTCACCCTCTCACTCTCTCACTCTCTTACTCACTCTCTCGATGTCTCACTATCTCAGTCTCTCACCCTCACTCTCTCACTCTCTCACTATCTCATTCATTCACTCATTCACTCATTCACTCACTCATTCACTCACTCGCTCACTCACTCATTCACTCACTTACTCATTCTCACTCACTCACTCATTCACTCATTCACTCATTCACTGACTTACTCATTCACTCACTCATTCAATCACTCATTCATTCACTCACTCTTCACTCACTCTTCACTCACTCACTCACTCATTCACTCATTAACTTATTAACTCATTCACTCACTCACCCATTCACTCACTCACTAATTCACTCACTCACTTACTCATTCACTCACTCACTGATTCACTCACTCATTCAGTCATTCACTTATTCACTCACTCACTCATTCACTCCCTTACTCATTCACTCACTTACTAATTCACTCACTCACTGATTCTCACTCATTCCCTTATTCATTCACTCATTCACCCATTCACTCACACTCGCACTCACTCATTCACTCATTCACTCCCTTAGTCACTGATTCACTGACTTACTCATTCACTCACTCATTCACTCACTCATTCACTCATTCATTCCCTTAGTCATTCATTCACTCACTCATTCACTCATTCCCTCACTCGCTCACTCACTCATTCACTCACTCACCCATTCACTCACACTCGCACTCACTCATTCACTCATTCACTCCCTTAGTCATTCATTCACTCATTCATTCATTCACTCATTCACTCATTCACTCATTCACTCCCTTAGTCATTCATTCACTCACTCATTCATTCACTCACTCATTCACTCACTCATTCACTCACTCACTCATTCACTCACTCACTCACATAGTCATTCACTCATTCACTCACTCACTCACATAGTCACTCACTCATTCACTCATTAACTCATTCACTCACTCACTGTCACTCACTCATTCTCATGCACTGTTGCTTACTCTCACTCTGCCTCACTGTGACTCATTGTTTCACCCTCTATCACTCACTTTTACTCTCTTTTTGAAGACATTTATATTGTCATTAATGAAAGTTAATCTTTGCCTGCACAATGAAATCTGGGAGATATGCTTAGTTTACTTGTGATCGGGCGCGGTGGCCGAATGGGTAGAGCGCGGGCGTCGCGTGCGGAAGGTCGGGATATCGTCCCAGGTCGAGTCAAACCAATGACTTATCAAATTGATACTTGTCACTTCCTAGCTTGGTGCTTGGCATTAGTAGGATTTTACATGTCTAACTTAGATACTGATGCACTTATTAAGCATTTATTTCTGCGTAGAAGGCAATACTGAGTCAATTTAACAGAACCTGTTACTGCAGAAGTCTATGGTGTCAGAGTTTTGGCAAGCTTGCCAAAACTAATTTTCCATATTTGCACTCAAAATATCTCAAAAGTTTACCATTTAAAATCAAATTAACTTTGAACTAATGTAAAGTAGATACTAGTGATTGATCGAATATATTTATCTCAGAAAAAATACAGAAATTCAAAACCATCGGACTATGCAACTTTAAGTAAGTTTGTTTTACTTAACAATGCCTCTAGAGCGCATTGATTTTTATCATCGGCTATTGGATGTCAACGATATGGTCATTCTGACAGATTTCTTTGTGAAGGAAACCTGCTGCAGCCACATAGGCTACTCTTTCCGATAAGCAGCAAGGGATCTTTTATATGCACTTTCCCACAGACAGGACAGCACATACCACAGCCTTTGATGAACCACTTTGTAGACCACTGGTTGGAACGGAAAATAGCCCAGACTGCAAATGGATTCACATAGATAAGTAGGCATGGAAAGGGTGATTGCATCCGGGACCTTGATAGTCTAATGGTTAGTACTCTAGCCACTTAATGGAACGCCCATGAAAGGGCTTGTTTGTTTGTTGTTTTACATCCTAGCAACACCTAAGGCCATATCATGATGGGTACCGACTTGTGACAGTGCACACTCATGGCGACTTTATAGTGTGCTGTCCCAGTGGGAAACCAGGTCACTGGCACCATGACCCGATATCCCACTCAGTCACATTATCTTGACACTGATCCAACCAGTCCTTGCCCTATCCTAATAATGCCGAGCACCAGGCTAGGAAGCAACAAATATAAATTTTCAAGTCATTGGGTTGACTCGACCAGGGTTCAAACCCACGATGCCCCGATCTACCAGCACGGGAGAGGGATGCTCTAACTCATTCGGCCATCCCGTCTGGTCAAAAAGTCCCATGAATGGGAGTCGGGTGTATATGTGGGACAGGATGAATCCCTCCTCTGACAAAATCGAAACAAAATGACCGAGATCAAACAGAACTCTTCAGCAATCGGCTAAGCAAATGTAATTCAAGCTAATATATTTATCTAAATATTTAATAGAAAGTAAAGGGAGCATTTTCCAAAAACTCAAAACTAACATGCAGCCTTAATTTTGTTTAAAGTCGTAGATAGTTGGATAAGCAATCACAACGACTTAAAATAATGACTTAACAATTTATACTTGTCGTTACTTAGCCTGGCGCTCGGTGTTACTAGGATAGGGCAAGGAGCAGTCAAATGAGGAAGACTGATTGTCTGTGATTGAAATTTCTCCCACTTAAAACTGCATAGTCCGATGAAAACATCAAATTTGTCAAAACCAAAGAGATTATCTAGATTAGATTCTACCTATCTGACTTAGAGAAGTATTGGTGCACTTAGTAAACATTTGGCGCCACATAGAAGGGAATACTGAGTCAATTTAATAGAACCTGTTACTGCAGACATTTTTGCATGCTTTGCAAAGTTAATTGTGCATGGTTGTACTTCAAATATCTAAAAGAAACTTTAAAAAACATTTAAAATAAAAGTTACTTCAATCTATAGTAACGATCAACCAAATATATTTATCTCAGAAAATCTCCGAAACTCAAAACCATCGGACTGTACAACAACAAACTTTTTTTTAAACACTGGATATATCAAGACAAGCACAAATCACATCAGAAAAGAAAGGTGGGTGCCCCACATTGCAGACAATGCCAAGATTAATGCCTGCTGCTTTTTGTTGTTGCTTTTTTTTTAATTGACAAGGTATTTACTCTGCCCATAATGTATGAGCTCCCACGAGGGTGCTTGTTTTCAATGCTGGATAGCTGTGGTCTGTCCCTCGCCCAGGAGTGTTTACCTGTTTCTGCTCAGGCCAGCCTTTCACGCTTTTGGGTGTTAGTAGCATATGTTAGTTTTTTTGTATTTTTCAAGAGTTTTGTTTAGTCTGAGTATGATACCTTAGCCTACTATGTACATCTACTTGGGTGTCATGCAGGCTTGTGGGAGAGGATCCCGCCCCATTTTGATTTGTTACAGCATCCTTTCACCCAAGGCCTGTCCTTAGATAGTGCACCAGTGTGCCAGAACACACTCGGTGTGCCACAACACTACTCAGTAACCCGAGTGGCTCTCAGAGTGCTTTCCACGTTTGTCTTGCTTTTCAAACATTTCCTCCGATTATGTACCATCAGGGTTCAGTTGCGCCTGAACAAAGAGAAAGAAACAGTCAGACCTACAGCGATTTGGGGGGAGGGGGAGGAGGTGAGGGCGGAAGGGGGGGGGGGGTTGTGTAGTGGCAACATTTGAGTTGAGGTCACTGGAACGGGAAAGGGAGTTTGTTTGTAATGTTGATATGCTTTTTACTTTTATTTTTCTATTTATTATTTCGTTGGTATAACTATAAGTAATGTATCCACATTATTTTTAAATGGGGAAAGCACCTCATAAGTATTGTACTTCTGCTTTCTCCGTTTTCATGTGAAAAAAATTACTTATATATAAATATCAACTTGTGTGTACATTGATCATGTGGAAATAAATATGTTATTAGTATTATTATTTGTCCTGTGTACATTGATCATGTGGAAATAAATATTTTATTAGTATTATTATTTGTCCTGTGTACATTGAACATGTGGAAATAAATATGTTATTAGTATTATTATTTGTCCTGTGTACATTTATCATGTGGAAATAACTATTTTATTAGTATTATTATTTGTCTTGTGTACATTGATAATGTGGAAATAATACCAACCCAGTACCAACACACCACCACCCTCTTGTACCAGTACACCACAACAACACCTTGTACCAGCAACTATAATACCACCCCAGTACCAGCACACCACTACCCTCTGGAACCAGCACACCACCACCCTCTGGTACCAGCACACCACCACCTTCTGGTACCAGCACACCACAACACCACCTCGGTACCAGCAAGCCACCACCACCACCAACTCGGTACCACCACAACACCACCACCCCAGTACCACCACACCACCACCACCGACCCACCTACACCAGCCCCACTACCACCATAACACCACCACCCCAGTACCACCACACCACCACCACCACACCACTACCTCCACCAGCCCCACCACACGACCCCAGTGCCACCACACCTCCACTACCACCAGCCCCACCACCACCACACCACCACCACACCACCACCACCTCACCTCCACCACAAGCCCCACTACCACCACACCACTACCTCCACCAGCCCCACTACCACCACCACCACCACCACCCCCCACTACCCCCACACCACCACCTCCACCAGCTCCGCTACCACCACAACACCACCACCCCAGTACCACCACACCACCACCTCCACCACCCCCACTACCACCACAACACACCACCACACCACCACACCACCACACCACCACACCACCACACCACCACACCACCACACCACCACACCACCATACCACCACACCACCACACCACCACACCATCACCCCCTCCCCCCCCCACTCCCCTCTGCCCGCCCGTCGACCCGGTGTGGTGGTTTCAGCGGGTTCCCGTGCTCAGAGGTGTCCCTCGCTTCTGCGCTGCTTCTGCGCATGCGCGGATTTCGCATCAACTCGGGTCACCTGAGCCACTTATTGGCGCATGCGCACATCCTACAAACTCGGGTCGAATAATCGAATACGCTTCTCCGCGCTCGGGTGGACAATCTTTTTTTTTTTTTTTTTATAACCGATAAAAAATACAGCAAAATAGGATTTAAAGTATTTTATGATGGCCCAGTTTACTTATATTTCCATTTAATTAATCTAAGTTATTCTTTTTATGCACATGGCACGTGTATTTGTCGACTCCACTCGCCGTGTTCTATTTGAATTTCTGACGACTGGGATGACCCGAGTCGCCCGGGTCGTGTTAATCGATTACGGCCCGTTGATGCGAAATCCGCGCATGCGCAGAAGCAGCGCAGAAGCGAGGGACACCTCTGAGCACGGGAACCCGCTGAAACCACCACACCGGGTCGCCGTCAGGGGGCGCGGGGCGGTGTCTGTGCGCATGTCAGCGCCCAATGAGTGCGCGTAACGGTGGGAAGGTCCGCGGTTTGTGCAGCTGGACAGGCCGTCAGGGGGCGCGTCGACGGCCATTAGTGGCACTCGCAGACTGGCAGTGGTTGATGGCAGATGATACCCCGTCCCCACCCACCCACATCCCACCGCTCACATCCCACCCTCCACACCCCACCCTCCACATCCCACCCTCCCACATCCCACCTCGCCATCTACGCCACCCACCCTTTGCTCTGTCTCACACGCTTCCCCATCCTCCTCATCTGATAAACTCCCTCCCCCCATACACACATATCCCCACCCCGACAGCCCTCCCTCATTCTCATCTGACGCCCCTCCTCCACCTTCCCACCCCCTACCCTCACCCCTCCTCCCTCCTCCCTCCGCCCTCCTCACCCCACCCTCCCCCCTCCTCCCTCCTCCCTCCTCCCTCCTCCCACCCTCCCTCCACCCTCCTCCCTCCTCCCTCCACCCCCCCTCCCCCCCTCCTCCCTCCTCCCTCCTCCCTCCTCCCCTCCCCCCTCCTCCCACCCTCCCTCCACCCTCCTCCCTCCACCCTCCTCCCTCCTCCCCACCCTCCCTCCTCCCACCTCCCACCTCCCTCCACCCTCCTCCCTCCTCCCTCCCTCCTCCTCCCTCCTCCACCTCCAACCCTCCTCCCTCCTCCCTCCACCCTCCTCCCTCCTCCCCTCCTCCTCCTCTCCTCATCTCACACCCCCTCCTCGACCTTGCCCCCCCCCCCCCACACATACCCCACCCACCACCCACCCCCTCCTTCTCCTAAGCTCACCCCTCCCCTACCTCCCCCTCACTTACCCCACACCCCACACCAACCCTCCCTCCCCCTCCTCATCTCACACACCCTCTCCCCTCCTCCACCAGCACTTTCCCCCATCCACCCACCCCTCACTCCCTCTCTCCTCGTCTCGGACACTCTCCCCCCCCCCCCACACACACACCTCCCCCCCACACAATATCCCCACCCACCCTCCCTCCCCCTCCTCCCCCCTTATATCACACGCTCCCCTCCCCCACCCCTCCCCCCACACACTTCCCCGGACACTCTCTCCCCCCACACCCCCTCCCCCACAATTTCCCCCACCAACCCCTCCCACACTTGCTCCCCCCCCCCCACACACATATCCCCCCCCCCTCCCTCCCCCTCCTCCCTCTTGTCCCACACGCTCCCCCCCCCCCCACACACACACACTTCCCCCCACCCATCCACCCTCCGTCGTCAGAGACGTAATTATTTAGTCGAGGCGCCGCTACCAGGATTGTGTGATTGATTTCGAATCGATCTCTCCAGGAGCGGGGTTTTACTTCCTAGCAACATTCTACTGCTCAGTCACATTATCCTGACACTGAGACAACCAGTCCTTGCCCTATCCTACTAATGATGAGCGTCTGGCTAAGAAGTGACAACAATAAATTGTATGCCATTGGTTTGACTCAATCAGGGTTCGAACCCGTGTGTTCGAATCCCACGCTCTACCAAAACTGATTTGCTGCGACGTATAGTTAGAAATATTAATATTAAATAATAATAATTGAAATACCACATGGGATGACACAATTAGTAGAGCACCCCTTTGTTCGGTAGGTTGTTGGATTCAAATTCCCAATATCAAACCCTGACCGAGTTAAAGTTGCATAGTCCGATGGTTTTGAGTTTCTGTCATTTTCTGAGATAAATATGTTAGGCTGGTGGATATAATCTACCTTACTTTAGTTTGAAGTAACTTTTACTTTAAATGGTTAACTTTTGAGATATTTGAAGTGCAAATGTGCAAAATTAATTTTGGCAAGAATTCCAAAACTCTAACACGATAGGCTTCTGCAGTAACAGATTCTATTAAATTTACTCGGTATCCCCTTCTTTGTGATGACAAATGTTTAATAAGCACAGCAGTATCTAAGTGAGATATGTAGAATCAAATCTAGATAATTGTTTTGATTTTGAAAATTTGATGTTTTCATCAGACTATGCAGCGTTAAGCTAATAACTTTAAAATGTATACTTGTCACTACCTAGCCTGGCACTCGGTATTACTAGTGTAAAATATTCTGATAAAACGCATTGGTGGGGAATGCAAATGGTCTATAATGGAGTACAAATGGTATATTAATGTAAATGGTGTATAGTGCCAGGTGCATGAATGTATTTATGTAGTTGCTGGTGATCCTTTACTTATGGTCAATAGTCATTGTGTATTAGGTAGATAGTGTAAATGAGGCACTAGTGATAGTGTGTAAGGGGCCTCAGAAGCTCTATTCACTACCCCCCCCCCCCCCCAACTGTTAGTCACGGATCACCACACACACACAGCTCAGGCAGGTGGTGGCAAAGCAGCCACACCGCATGGTGGTGGTGGGCAGATCACAGTAGCCATGGTGACACAAGAATGCTTACTGTTCATTGGTGGAACTAGAAATGCTTGTTGCTGATTGGAGATAATGGTCAGGTGGTATGCCATACCAGATCCATGTACCACTATATAACAATAAACATGAGGGTGCAAGCTCTCACTCTACATTCACTCTTTATACTCTTCCTTTCTCTTCTTGCCTGTATTGATTTCCTATAGCCTGCCTACACAACCACAGATGCCAGCCGTCGACTTTACAAACTGGTGACCACGACGAGTTCTGAACGTTAGGACTGGTACCATTTACACTAGGATAGGGCAAGAAGCCGTAGAATGAGGAAGACCAATTAATTGTTTGCAATTGAAAATTCTTCTTCTTAATCAATGAAGGTAACTCGAAAAAATTTAAATTTAATAGAGCGCCTTCACTAACCAACTGTACAATAGGGGTATTCCATGTTCCGCTGGTCCCTTAGGAAAGACCCTTTCCACAAAGCATGCTGCACAGTGAGCTGCTAGTGCTACACGCGTTATTAGTCCTTCCACAACCATCAGAGGGTGGGTTGGGAGTGAAAATCCTCTATAAGTCCTTTTCCAAAGAGCACGTTACCTACACCATAAGTTGTGGCCACTGACGTCAAAGGGAGGGTTGATGGTGAAATCTCATCCCAGGTCCCCTTTCTCCCCCCCCCCCCCCCACCCTACCCCCACCCCAACCTGCTTTACGCATGTCGCAAAAAGTAAAAAGTAAACCTTGTTTTATTTCTGACATATTTCTTTGGAGGAAACCCGCTGCTGCCACATAGGCTACTCACTCTTTTCAATAAGCAGTAAAAGGTCTTATATGCACTTTCCCACAGACAGGACAGCACATATCACAGCCTTCGATGAACCACTTGTAGACGACTGGTTGGAAAGGAAAACAGCCGAAACTCCAAACGTGTCCACTGAGCAGGATCGATCGGATGACCCACACCTTCACAGGTGGACACGCTACCATCTGAGCTACGTCCCGCTGCTGTAGGCTTTGATTGTGTAGTCTGCATTGAACCTCTCAGGCGAGAGGCCACATCGACAGGTAGGCGTGGATCGGGTTGGTTGTTGGAGTTTTATGTCCTGCTCTCATCCACATTTAAAGTCACTTCATGCATGGTGCATCACGTCACATTGCACACATCACCCTCCCTGCTCACGATGAGCCAATATGTGGATCTTCTCCACTATTAGTGTTACAGCCCGCTCAATGGCGTCTAATTCAGCAGATTTGTGTCAGAGCGGGCGTATTCGATTGACACGACCCGGGTGACTCGGGGTCAGCCGAGTTGCTAGAATTTCAAATCGAACACCGTGAGCGGAGTTGACAAAAACACGTGCCGTGTGCAAAACGACCCGACCCCTGTAACCCACCTCTTGGCTGGGGTTGGCTAGGAATGATGACGTCACATTTGTGCTGGTACCGTCCTGTAGGATAACAGCTACCAATACCAGTCCTACATAGTTTTTATTTTGTAATAACACAGATTAATGAAATGGAAATTTAACTAAACCATGCAATCATAAAATAATTTAAATCCTATTTTGCTGTAGTTTTATCGGTTATTAAAAAAAAAAAAGGTTTTGGAGTAAGCCACCATTTTTTCCACCCCGAGCGTGGAGAAGCGTATTCGATTATTCGACCCGAGTCTGTAGGATGTGCGCATGCGCCAAAAAGTGGCTCAGGTGACCCAAGTTGATTAATTGATTACGCCCAGGTTTACCGCTGGTGGCGCTCTGCTTCAGCGCTTGACTGTCCATGCGCATGCGCACCAGACCCGGACACAGCGCATGGACGCCATCAATGTGCTGAACACAAATGGTCCTATCGAATTACAAATCGTGATTGATTGAACAAAGGTCGGTTGGTTGTTGGGGTTTTGCGTCCTAGAAACATCTAAAGTCATATCAGGATGGGTACCGACTTGTGACAGTGCGGACTAATTGTGAATTTATAGTGCTGCCCCACTGGGAAATCAGGCCTCCTCGTTAAAGCTTGTAACAATAACAATAAGTCTGTTTTATTTAACGGCATCTCTAGAGCATATATTGATTTTCATATCATCGGCTATTGGATGTCAAACATCTGGTCATTCTGACGTATTACTTTCTAGGAAACTCGCTGCCGCCACATAGGCTACTCTTTCCGATAAGCAGCAAGGGATCTTTTATATGCGCTTTCCCACAGACGGGAAAGCACATACCACAGCCTTTTGATGAACCAGTTGTGGACCACTAGTTGTTTGGTCTGGTTCAAGTATGCAGTGTTTACCTATATTGGCATAGAGTTGATGGACTGGGAGAGAATTTAAAATTAAATTGATTTAAAAAATAAATAAATAAAAAGCAAGATGGCCGTCACTGGATGCTCTCGATTTGACATGAGAATTAAAAATAAAATAAAATAAAATAATAAAATAATAAAAAGCAAGATGGCCGTCACTGGATGCTCTCGATTTGACATGAGAATTTAAAATTAAATAAAATAAAAAAATAAAAAATAAAAAGCAAGCTGGCCATCCCTGGATGCTCTCGATTTGACATGTAAGGTCTATAAATTTACGTGATTTTGTGAATTCTTCACTACACAAGTAACTAATGGGTGATGCTGGATAAGCATTTGAACAATATGTTTAGCATATTACGAATTATTAGATTATCAAATCATAGCCTCAGCCTTGTGATACTTTTCATGTCGTGTTGTTTAGCATCTCTGTCACAAGGCTGGGGGGGGGGGGGGGAGCTATGTTAGACTAGTGTCATGGGGGGTAATGGAATTAGGAAATATTGCGGTTATATTGGGAATCGAACCCACATCTCTTGCATTGCAGGCCATTGTTCTAACCATTTCACCACCTAGGTTCCCTGATGTCACCACCCTATTCTCGACTACCTGTCTATGCGGCTCCTTGCCTGAGAGATTAGCGCAGACTACTAAACTTGTCTTCCTGGAATTATCAGTCGTTGAAATGGTTTACGTCTATAAGTCATTTAATGCTTACAATTTCATAAATACAGGCAATGCACTTACATATGCACACATGGTTTGTTCAACAACCATACAGGGTGTAGCTTGTACAGGATCCTGGTCATGGCACCATAGTTGATGGAGTTGGTAGGATGAATATCGTCAGACCTCTTCATTCACTTCACTACTTTTATGTGTATTTTCTCATAATTGCAGATGTGCACAAACAAAACTACTTTAGAATGTTTTCACGTCAGATATCTCCAAAATTTGCCCTTTATAACAAAAGCTACTTCAAAGAAAAGAAAGATAGTATTTATAAATGATCAACCTAATATATTGATCTCAAACATAAACCTGGGCGAGTCTAACCAATGATTAAATAAATTATACTTATGTCTACCTAACCGGGTCCTTAGGATTACTAGGATATAACCAGATAACATCAAATCCAAACATAAGCCAACTACCTATTACGTACAACCCTATAATATGTAAATAGAGTAGGCTAGTCTAGAATTAAGTGTAGGAAAAAATAAAAAGAGGAAGACTCTTACCAAAAAAAAACTAAAAAACTAACATAGATCACTAACCACAAACCATTATTTTAAGAAACACAGACCGATAACTGCCCAGCATTGAAAACAAACTCGATCATCCAAGCTTATATGCTATGGACAGCATAAACATCCCATAAAAAATAAGAAAGAAAAAAAGAAGCAGTCGAATGAGGACGATTGATTGCGTAATCGATGAATATAACAACAAAAAGGATATACCTAGGAAGGAAATAATTAAACAAAACTGCCACACCCCTCTGATAAAATAGTTGACAAAACCAACGTTTATTCCTTTGCTTAATAGCAAGGTGTAAATTTGTAAAAAGTATTTTAAGTTAAATATTCTCGTGGTTTTGAGTTTCTGGAATTATTTTAATAGATACATATGTAGATTGATCCTTATGAATATAATCATCTTACTTTAGTTTGAAGTAACCTTTATTTTGTGGTGTTTTCTGTGATGGAGTGGTTAGAGTGTCTGACGTTTTTCTAGGTCGGACTCCTAATCTGAGGGTAGGTGGTTCGATTCCCGGTGACCTCACCTCTGCTAATTTGGATTTCCCCCACTGTGTATAACTTACAGCATCAACAAAGGCCAGTTGCTCTCATACCATGTCTATGTGGTGTGGGAGGTTAAAAATCCCTTGGGTCGGTAAAAGTGTAGGCTCAGGCTTTCTATCGACAAACTGTCTAATAGTGAAAACAAGTCTAATCAGACTTATCCATGATAGGCAGTAGAAATCTTCAAGACAAATTTTAAAGGGTTGTTTTTGGAGCTATTTTAAGTATAAAGATGCCAAATTAATTTTAGTATGCACATTAAAATTCTGACACAATAGGCTTCAGCAATAAAAGGTTATATTAATTGATGTAGTCTGGTAGTAAGTAGTCCGTTCTATACAGAAACAAATGTTTAACAAGTGCAAAACCACACAACTGTGATACGTAGAATATAATCTAAATAAGTGTTTTCAGTTAGGAAATCTGATGCTTTTATCCGACTGTGCAGCTTTAACTAACTTAGCTAAAATGTCACGTGATCCATATCCGCTTTAATTTGTTATCAAACATTTATTTAGTAAGGCGAGAGAAATCTCAGCTTTGAGAAATTGATCTAATTTTGCTTTCAGCAACCCATATAGTGATGATGGTGGTGGTGGTGGTGGTGGTGTAGTCGTGGTGGTGTAGTCTGTGTAGCAACTACCACACCCACCTCACCCACCACACCCACACCCACACTCACACCCACACCCACACCCACCCACCTCTCCTACCCACCAGCCCATACACCACACCCACCTCACCCACCACACACACCACACACACCACAACACACCACACACACCACACACACCACACACACCACACACACCACACACACCACACACACCACACACACCACACACACCACACACACCACACATACCTACCACCCCTCACACCCACCTACCACCCCTCAGATCCCCCACATTTCCACCCCATCCACCTCTCCGACCCACCACCCCCGCCACCCCCACCACCCCCACACCTCCACCCCCACCCCCACCCCACCACATCCACCCACTACCTCCACCCACAAAACCCCTCACACAGCCACCATCACAAATCCACCCCAACTGCCCCAACCACACCACTACCAACCCTCACACCCCCACATCCCCAGCCTCACGCACACCGCCCCTCACATCCCCCACGTCTCCACCCCTACAACCACCACGCCAAACCCACACACCACACCCACCTCACCCACCCACACTACCTCCACCCACCTCACCCCTCCTCTCACACCCCCCCACACCACACATCCCCCCACATCTATCAACCTCTCCACCCACACCCACACCCACCCACCCCACCCCACCCCACACAACCACACCCACACACCACACTCACCTCATCCTCCCACTACCTCCACCCACATACCAACTCTCACACCCCCACATCCCCACACCCACCTCGCCACACCCACCTACCACCTCTCACATCCCCCCCCCACATCCACCCCACAATCTACCCAACTCCCCACCACCACCACACACCATACCCACCCATACCCACGGCCCCCCCCCCCCCAACCTCTCACCCACACCCCTCACCCACACCCCCCACACCCCCACACCGGCCGCACACACATACACCCGTCAGCACCCACCCACCTCTCGGTGCTCAGGAATCGTTCCTAATTACTGCACCCAGCAATCAACTCTTATCCTTCTCGCCACCTCTCACCCCGCCCTGCTCTGGGGGCCGCTAATGGTCGAAGCTCCTGGGTGTAATGGTGGGGGGAGGGGGGTAGGGGTGAGGGGGGGGGGGCTGAGGTGGGGGCGGGGTGGGCGGGGTGGGCCTCCTCACTGAACACCGACAAAGTTAGTAAAACACAGGAGTCTGTTGGTCATTCCGGTGGCCAGAGCCCTCTTCCGCCACCTGGCCACCAGAATGACCAACAGATTCCTCCTCATGAAGAGGATCTCTGGTTTCTCCTGGGGTGCCCTGGACAGTGTACTCGCACTGTTCTACCGCCAGGCAGTCCGCTCCCTCTTTGATTATGCCGCGCCCAACACTCGCTCTCACAGCCCTCAGGCTTGACAACCCCCAAACTCGACTACCCAAAAACAAGACCTTCCTGAACGAGTTCTGGAAACTTGAGATCATCCAACACCGGGCTGCCAGGCTTGTCCTCCATGTTCCCAGCACCACCAGGATTGAGATCCTCCTCCTTGAATCCAGCGTCCCTCCCTTCCACCTCCTAGGCAAACAACTTCTCACCACCCACCTCACAAGAACCCTCTCCTCAGGCCTTTCATCAACAATCCGCAAAGCTGCGGCCTACCTCTGAGATGGGACCTACAGTCACCCTCACATCTCCTACTGCCTCAAGTACACCATCACCACCCTCCAGGACTTCCACGGACTCCACATTGCAGACTCCTGAGCCCTCACAAGCCACCATGGTTTTCCATTCCAGTAGAAACCCGAACCACCAACCTAGTTGCTGCCAGGGCAGTTTGCACCACCCCAGAACTCGACTCCCTGGCTCTCAAGGCCATAACTCAGGCGGAGGCAGACTTCCCCCCTCGCTAAGATGGTCTACGCCGATGGATCCCTTAACCCAACATCAAGTAGAGCTGGAGCCGGAATCTTCATCCCCTTCTCCAACACAAAGAACACCACCAGGGTGTCAGACTTTGCTTCCACTCTTGATACCGAGCTCGACGACATTCACTTGGCCCTCGAAGACCTCCACAACTCAAGTGCCATCATCATTACCGACTCTCTGAATGCCATCAAAGAGATCGCCCGCACAAATGCCCAACACTTCCTTGCCGACGTGATCTAGATTATAATCTCGACCAGACATCTGGCAGACCTCAACACAGTCCTGCTATGGCTCCCCTCCCATACAGGACTCTATGGTAATGACCAGGCCGACTGTGCCGCTCTAGCTCGTGCCAACTGAGCAGACGTGGAGACAGCCATCCCTCCTTCCATCACCAAACTGACCACCAAACTCTGGGAAAGCGCCACACAGAAGGAGCAATTACGGAACCCTTATTCAATAAGCTGGCTCTGGTACGCTCTGGTCAGAACTAACATCCCCCATCCAGTCGGCCTTCCTGCGTCTACCCAAGTCGCCGCCAACCACTTCAGGACTGGCTACCACCGTTGGATTGATGCCCCCAACCTCCAGTGCAGTCCCTGCGGCACTAAGATCTTCAATGTGGCAACCATACTCACCTCATGTGGTGCTGTCGACAGATCTGCCATCAGTGACTTCATGAAGGACTCTGACCACCAACTCAGCGACAATAGGGCTGCTCTGGCCATCCTCTCCAGGATTTCCAAGTCATCCTGGAACACACTTCCTCGCTTCTACCACCAGAATGCAGATATCATCAAAGTTGTCGGTCACCCAGACCCTGACACCGAGGACTAGCAGGCCCCACCTCGTCCCCATACCTGCCTTGACACCACTACCAACTAACCACTCATTTTCACTAACAACTAACAGGTAACCCCACCCACTGCCTAACTAATTCCATCCTTACTTCACTTCTTCCTCTGGTCTCGGCATACCGGTGAATCTGGAGAGACTGAAGTTTGGATCCTGGTCAAGTCAATCCAATTACTTATAAAATAGGTACCTGTTGCTGCTCGACGCTTGGCGTTATGAGGTCAGTACAGTGTCAGGATAATGTGACTGTGTGGGACATCAGGTCATGGTGCTAGCAGTCTGATTTCCCAGTGGGGCAGTCTGACAAGTCGGTGCACGTCCTGGGGCGTAAAACTACACCAACCACCCAGCCTCCACCGGCCCTCTCAGAGGACTGTGGTTGGGCTCTTAGGCTGGCTTTTTCCTTCCTCCCCCCTCCATCCCATCACCCAATTTCTCTGACCACTACCCATCGGAAGCCAACTCCCGACCACATGGGACCGCTTTCAGCAGTGGCCATACAGTGCTGTACATTTGCAGCCTTCAACACACCAATGCAACTGAAAACTCCCCAAAAACAAAACAAAACACGCCCCCGCGCCGGTCGAGTAACCTCACACATGAAGCGGAGCATGCCAAGGTCACGTTCAAGGTCACATCCAAGTTCATACCCAAGGTCATTATCAAGGTCACAGCCAAGGTAATGTCCACACTCATGATCGTTCTCGTGATCGCGCCTACGGTCACGCTCGAGGTGGTATGCACACTCAAGGTCGTGCTCAAGGTCACACTCAATGTTGCGCAGAATGTCACATTTAAGGTCACGCCAAGGTCACTCTTTCATGTCCACATTCATGATCATGCTCATAATCGCGCCTACGCTCACGCTCACGGTTGTGCGCAAACCCAAGGTCGCACCCAAGTTCGCACTCAAGGTCGCACTCAAGGTCACACTCAAGGTCACACTCAAGGTCACACTCATCGTCGCGCAGAAGGTTATGCGCAAATGTCAGGTCACAGTCACAGTCACACTCATGCCCACACTCATGGTCACAGTCAATGTAACTGCGGGTCATGCATATGGTCACACTAGTGATATAGTGATATAGTGATTGGTAGACAGGAAGTGTGAACACTTATTTGTCTCTCATTTTTGCTTGAGTGCAAGTAATTAGCAACACAAGGGATACATTAGTAGCATGTGGTGAATAAGTGGTCAAATTTCCCTATATCATCAGCCCATGCTTTTTCTAATCGGTTCTTGAATGAATTTATTGAGCCGGCATCTATAACATTTTGTGGGAGACTATTCCATATATTTATGATCCTGTTTGAGAAACTGTGTTGCCTTAATTTTGAAACGGCTCTGGGTTTTACTAGTTTGAGAGTATGGCCCCGGCTGCCTTCTCTTTTATTCAAGGTGAAAAATTGGTTCATATCTATTTTATCAAAACCTTTCATAATTTTAAATACTTCAATTATGTCACTTCTTTTCCTTCTGTAGGAAAGGGTAGGAAGTTTCAATTTCCTGAGCCTTTGTTCATAGGGTAAGTCCTTTATAACTGCAACTAGTTTTGTTGCACGTCTCTGAACCTTTTCGATCTCCAGAATATCTTTCCGAAAAATTGGGCTCCAAATTTGTGGACAGTATTCCAAAATTGGTCTAACAAGAGACTTAAATAGAATGAGAAAATTGTTCTTGTTGAGGCGATGGAAGGTTCTTTTAATTATTCCTACTCTCTGGTTAGCATTTGAGATGATAGTCCTCATGTGTTTCTGAAAGGAGAGTTGGGAGTCGAAGGTTACACCCAAGTCCTTTTCATAGCTATCTTGTTGCAGGACAGTGTTCTGCATAATATAGGCGTAATGAGGATTATTTTTCCCGTAATGGATAATTTTGCACTTCTTTTCATTGAAGGGCAATTGGAATGTTCATGGTCACTTACAACTTACAAGTGCAAGGACACTTAGGGTCACGTCATGATCACGTGTAACTGTAACTTCAGTGTAAGCTGGGCCGCGTTCAGGCTCCGTCTCGGAGGCGCCTCGGCGACGGGCATGACGTCACGCCAGTCTGAACGACAACAGTAGTTGGTCGCCTCAAAAATGGCCGCCCCCATAGGCGGCGACCATTTGCAATGGACAAGCTGCGCTGTGATAGGCTGAAACTACTGGATACGGTGGAAATGCTGCGCTGTGATAGGCTGATACTACTGGATACGGCGGCCATTTTCGAGGCGCTTTTTGTCTCCTGATTGAAAAGGGAGGCGTCGCCAAGACGTCGCCGAGACGCACCCTGAAAGCAAATAGGCCAAAAAGCATCGGCGAGACGTCTCTGAGACGTACCCTGAACGCGGCCCAGGTCACACACAAATGAGGGGTCACACCTGACGCCACACTCATGGTGACGTTCAGGATCACGCTGAAGTCACACGTAACTGCAAGGTCACACTCAAGGTCATCCCCAAATGCAAGGTCACGCTCGAGGTTACATTCAAGATCTGAATGAAGGGCATTGCCTCTGAAGATGGCGACTGTGGCAACCCGTCTTGACGTGTATTCATGTTTGGTTAATTGGTTGGTTGTTGGAGTTTTACATCCTAGCAACATCTAATGTCAAACGAGGACGGGTATTGACTTGGGACAGTGTGCACTAGTGGTGACTTTTATAGTGCTGTCCCATTGGGAGACCAGGCCACCTGCACCATGACCTGATCGCACTCAATCACATTATCCTGACACTGAACCAACCAGTCCTTGACCTATCCTATTAATGCCGAGCGCCTGGCTAGGAAGCGACAAGTATCAATTTTGTTTGTCATCGGTTTGACGCGACCGGGAACTAAACTCTCGACCTTCCGCACGGAAAGTCTGCGCTCTACGTATTCGGCCACTGCGTCTGGTTGGTGTTTGGTTTTTGTGGGAGTGGGGCGGTGGGGTGGGGGTGGGGATGGGGGTGGTGAGAGTGGGGTGGTTGGGGATATTGTGGGGGTGGTAAGGGATATTGTGGGGGTCAGGGTGGTAATGGATATTGTGAGGGGGTGGGGGTAGGTGGTGGGGTGGGTTGGGGTAGTGGGATAGTGGGGTGGTGTGGGGTGTGGTGGTGCGGTGGTGTGAGGGCGTGGGTGGTGTTGGGAATATCTGATGTAAGCAGGTTGGAGAGCTTACTCCGTTCTAGCTACGCTGGCTATACTACCTCATTCGACCCCCGGTACAATAACGAAGGTCAAATTTTATATAGGATTAATGTGCAAGTTTACAAATTTGGTTGTGGCTCATTAAGTTTTAGGAAGTTTCCATAATGGAATACATCACTAGAAAGCAAAAAAATATATCTAAATACCTGAATACATAAAGCCGATTTAGTTAGGGAACTATTTGGCAAATTAGTGGTGAATATCACGGACAATTTCATACGTTGCATGATTGTAGACAACTGTCCATGCTATTAGTGTGTACTTTAGGCTTAGCCCTAATTTCCAAATAATGGGGGTACCTCCGGTCGACCACAGGGGTATATGCTGGTATCTTGGGCTGTGACACACACACTCACATACTTCCACCTGCTATTGTTGGAGGTCCTGTCGGGAGGATTTTATATCATCTAATAATATAATATATATAAATATACATATACACATACATATTTGTATACATATAAATATACATATACCTATTTGTATATACATATATAAATATTACATATGCACCTATGTATATGTATGTCTATATATACATGCATTCACATATATATATGTACACATATATACATATGGAGACCTATATATGTGACTACATAATTATATATATATATATTTGAGTATTTAGAGATGACTGCATCACATATTGTAGAGTGGTCCTCCATTTGTCACTGGTAATTTAACCCATGTGTAGTCTGTTTCACTCTCAGACTTATTGCAAGGGGCCTAAGCTCTGACACTTTAACACTCAGATTTTAACCAAAAACTGCCAAGGAAAGCTTTCACACCTCAGGTTGCCAATGGTTCTCTTGGCTGCACCTCCACTGACAGCTGAGCTCACTGAGTGTGAAGGTGTCAGAGCTTATGCCCTTGGACTAGGTGTGAGAGTGGATTGGATTTGGTTTATAAGGGTGTGTGCCACAGTGCACTGCACACATATATTTCTGAAGGCACACACTACACAACAGTCAACTTGCTACTGGCAAATGGATTACTATTGTGAAGGATCTGGCACAGTCATCCTTACATTTAGGAACACTGGTAAGTTATTCTTCACCTGATATTGCAATATTATTGATATATTATATATAATACATACATATATGTGCATATATGCATATATACATATAGCATTAAAAGTATGTGTATGTGTACATGTACTTGCATAATCAAAAATAAATAATAAAAATATGAATGAAATATTATTTAGGGTAATGGCAGTGTTTGGTTAAAATCTGAGTATGAAAGTGTCAGAGCTCAGGCCCCTTGCATTGTTGCAATAAGTCTGATAGTGACACAGACTACATATGGATTGACTTAGCAGTGACAAATGGAGGACCACTCTAAGATATGTGATGCAGTCATCTCTAAATACAATATGTATGTATATGCATATATATATATAGAGTCATGTATATATGTCTGCATATGTACTATATAGATGTGTATGTAGTTATATGTAATAATATAGTATATTGTATGTATATATATGTTTATTAATAAATATTATATGTATTGTATTATATTATGTATGTATATATATGTATGTATATATATATTTTGGTTTTTAAAAAAAAATTAAAAATGTATAACATTTATAATATGCAGAGGGGGTTTGGTTTTCTTCGGGGGGGGGGGGGGAGAGGAGACGGCAGCCTATCGGCGCTGGGAATCCTGGTTTCCCAGCACAAGGCTTCCCGGCCTCCTGGCACCGAGACTCCTGGCACTAGGCTTCAATTCAAATAATATAAATACAAATGAAATGTGATAACCAACAATAAAATTGAAATATAAATGCAATAATATACCGGGTCAGTTTTTATTAATGTTGCTGTACCAGCAAGAAATGCCATATTTGTGGGGATTATGCATAAGATAATTGTATGTGTATAATTGTGTGTATGTATCTGTATGTGTGCATATGTATGCATATGTATGTTTGTATATGTATGTACATGTATGTATGTATATGTTTGTATATCACTATATGTATGTATATGTATGTATATGTATGTATATGTATATTCATTCATTCAATTCTATATTTCAGAATCAGGACTATGGTAGTTACATAATTTTGTCCATACTAGGTAGATATAAAAATTAATGTGAATAGGATATAAGTAATAGTATGAATACTACAATACTAACCAATATCAAAATGTTGGTCTACATACAGTAGTTTGTACCAATTCAAAACACGAGGCGGAAGTACATAATCTGGAAATTTATTCAGAGTAGGCATGAAGTTAATGGTGATAAGTGGTAGTAAGAGTAAGGTAAGGTAGTAATCAATGTCATAAGTAAACAGTAAGTCAATAATCAGTAATCAAGGTAATCAATAGGAAGGTCTCCGGTTGAGTACAGTAATGAGTGTAGGTACCAATGCCTCCATATGGCAGACGCAAATCTGAGATCACTTTCTTCTATTTTATATGTATGTATATGTATGTATACATATGTATCTATATGTATGCATATGTCTGTATATGTATGCATATGTATGCATATGTATGTGTGTATATACATGTATGTACATGTATGTGTATGTATATGTATGTGTATGTATATGTATGAATGTATATGTATATATATATATGTATAGGTATGCATAGGTATATGTATAGCATTTATAATAGGCATATGGGGTTCGGGTTCGGGGTGGGAGGGGACGGCAGCCTATCGGCACAAGGAATCCCGGCTTCCCGGCGCCAGGGTTCCCAGCCTCCCAGCACCGAGACTCCCATCACCAGGCCTCAATTCAAATAATATAAATAAAATGTGATAACCAACAACAAAATAAATTAAATATAAATGCAATAATATACAAGGTAAGTGTAACGTTAATGTTGCTGTACCAGCAATAATTGCCATATTTGTGGGGATTATGCATCAGAGGCATAATTACAGTGTTATTTATGAGCATAGCTTACTGGACTTCTGGCACCGGCATTCCCTTAAATAATATGAATAGAAATAAAAAGTGATAACCAACAATAAAATAAATCAAATACAATAATATTTAAGGTAGGTTTCCTGCAATATTTAAGTAGGTTTTTCTTAATGTTGTACCAGCAAGACAAGCATATTTGTGTGAATATGCATCAACATGCATAATCACAGTGAATTATTTCTTATGCATATATATATATATTGGTATGCCAAAAATATATCTAAATGATGTACAACAGTCCCCACAGGATCTCCCCCAGTGGCAAGTGGAAGTATATGAGTGGGTGACATACCAGCATATGCCCCAATGGTTGACTGGAGGTTCCTCTATTGTTTGGGATTAATGGCTATACCAACACAGTACTATCATAGGAAGTTCTGTCCTGTAGCCATGTGTTGTAACTACTGAATTATATCCTAATATTCACTGTTAATTTACTCAATCCGGTCCCAACTAAATGTCCTTCGAATATTCAAGAAATTAGATATAATTTTTTGCTTTCTAGTGATGTATTCCATTATGAAAACCTCCTAAAACTCAGTGTTCCACAACCATATTTGTGAACCTGCACCTTAATCCTATATGAAATTCGACCTTGGAAATTGATCCGGTACTCGAATTAGGTACTTTAAGCACCGTAGCTCAAACGAGGTAAGCTCTCCAACCTGGTAAGGGAGGGGTGGACGCCGGGGTGGTAACAAATGAGAAATATTTGACAAATATGATGTGTTTTGTGTTTGTTGTTGTATTACGTCCTAGCAACATCTAAGGTCATATCAGGACGGGTACCGACTTGTGACAGTGTGCACTGATGGCGACTTTATAGTGCTGCCCCACTGTGACACCAGGCCGCCGGCACCATGACCTGGTATCCCACTCAGTCACATTATCCTGACACTGAGCCAACCAGTTCTTGCCCTATCCCAATAATGCCGAGCGCCAGGCTATGAAGCGACGAGTATCAATTTTATAGTCATTGGTTTGACTCGACCAGGGTTCGAACTGACAAATATGACAAATGACAAATAAAATATGTTGACAACATATTTGAAAATGACAATTATGACTAATGACAAGGTTGTAGGGGGTGGGTGTCGGGGGTTGGTGGGTAGGGCTGATGATGGGGTGAAAGTGTTAGCGGCTGGTGTGGTGGTGGGGGTGGTGGGGATGGGTGTGGGTGTGGGTGTGGGTGTGTGTGTGGGGAGGGGGGGTTATGATGGGGCTTAGGTTACCGCTTACACCATTGTCACTGGTGTAATCAGTCATTTAAGTACTTAAATCACAAATCAGGAGAGTGCATGTATGTGTGATGGAGTGTGTGTGTGGGTATATGGGTGTGAGGGTGTGTGGGTGTGTGAGGGTGTGGGTGTGGGTGTGGGTCTGTGGGGGTGTGGTGTGGGTGGGTGGCGGTGGGGGTGTGTGAGGGTGTGTGGCGGGTGTGGGGCTGCAGATAAGAGATGTGGCTGGGAGGGGGAGGGAGGGAGGGTGTGTGGAGGGTGGGGGTGGGGGGAGTGTGTTTGGGTGTGTTGGTGTGTATGGTGTGTGGGTGGGTGTTGTTTGGGTGGGTTGTTTGGGGTTAATGGGGGATGCTTGCGGTGTAGGTGATGGGTGTGTGAGGGTGTGTGGGGGTGTGTGGGGTGCAGATATGATATTGCTGGAGGGGAGGTGGTGTAAGTGGAGATAGGGTGTCGATAAGAAGTGCTCGGGTGGCGCTTCCTTTTATCTGCGCGGCGGATCTCAACAGAGCCCCCTGGCGGAGGTGGGGGGAAACGCACAATGGTCCTGAAGACTTCAAAAAGCACTGCATAGTGTTTTGTGGGAGTGTGGGATAGGTGGGGTGGTGGGAATCGGGGGATGGTTGAGAGGTGGTGGGGAATGGTGGGGTTGGTGAGGGATGGTCGGGAGGTGGTGGATGGTAGAGGGGTTGGGTTGGTGGGGAGGATGGCTGAAGGAGGTGGGGGGGAGGGTGGGGGAGGTGGGGGAGGTGGGGGAGGTGGGGGAGGTGGGGGAGGTGTGGATGGTGGGGGATGGTGTTGGGGGATGGTGGGGGATGGCGGGGGAGGTGGGGGAGGTGAGGGAGGTGGGGGAGGTGGGGGAGGTGAGGGTGGAGGGTGGGAGGATGGTGGGGGATGGGGGATGTGGTGCTGGGAGGATGGTGGGGGGATGGTGGGGGATGGTGGGGATGGTGGGCTTGCCACATCATAGTAATGCCACATCATAGTAATGCAGAGCGCCAGAATAGGTAGCGACAAGTACATTTTAAAGTCAACTGGAGCTCTATAATGGTGCTGTCACACCAAGATGTATCTCGCCGGCGCGGCGCGAACGCGCAAAATCACTTTTTTATGTCAAGACACGTCAAACTTTTCGGCGCGGTGGGAAAAGTTTGACGTCAGCGCAATGTAGTGGTAGTGTGCGCCCGACGTTGTCGTAACGTTTATGGATGCGTGAGAAAAAAAAAAAAAAAAGGTGGTTGCAACGTGTGGGAATGAGCCTCACGCGTGCGCGGCATGGGCCTAGCATTCGCATAACATTCTCCCAGCGCTCCGCTAGCGACCGGCTGACGTGTTGCATGACGTATGAGAGTGCGTGATCGACGCGTGATTGATGCAGGACCAACAACACTCCAGCGCTAAACGTTCGCAGAATGCCCGCCAACGTGCGCAGACATGTGGCCAACACATCCATAATGTTGAGACACGGTGGAGAAACGCCAACAGCACGTCAGCAATACGTTATGCATATGTTAGAACAATGTCATCACACAATGGCACGTTACTGATGCGCTGACGGAACATTCGCCGTCACAGGAAAAAAAGTCAAGGTATGAGAAAGTCACACAACGTCAGAACAACGTTCCTCCAACGTGCCTCTAACGTATCTTGACATCCCCCTAATGTCGCCATAACGTTGGCACCCGCGTGTTGTCATACGTCGAAAGTTTTGTGCAAGCACAAAACTTCGCCGACCCCCTGACGCGTGCCACCAAACGTCACCGTAGATCAACGTATACCAATGTGTGCCTAACGCACACATAACGCATACTGACGTATCTGGGTGTAGCACACAAAAATCACACACGTCGACGTACGTTGGCGCGAAGCATCGTAATGTGACAGCACCATAAACAATTCCTTAAAAAGAACAAATAAAACCATACACCATCATATGGGCACCAAATACACCTGACCGGGCGCAGTCAAGGCAAACTGTGAAAGAGCACACATGCCAAGGACAGGCCACGGAAGAGGGTGCACATCAAACCTATAAATACACACCCATCTGGAGTACTGGGAGGGTCGGAAGAAATGAGGCCATAGTCCGTCCACCTTGGTATGTGTTCTGGCACAAACCACGAACGGTACGGAGAGGCCAACCATGCTCACCAAACCCAAACCATGATACACTATGGCATGAAAAATACCACAACCAACCACCAGGTCGCAGTCCCGAAGGGTACGGGTGTGTTCTGGCACACCTGGGACGAATTAGGGACAGGGCACAGGTGAAAGGAAGGTGGTAAAACCAAAAGTCAGGGACAATGCCATTAGAACTATGGTTAACAATTTAACACCACAGCCGACCCACCTGGTCACAGTCCCAAAGAGTATGGATGTGTTCTGGCACATCTAGGCACTAACTAGGGACAGGGCACAAGTGAAAGGAAAGCTGCAAACAAAACAAACAAACAAATTCTGGGAACACGTCCTCATCCACACACCTATTACCATTTCACTACATGTAAATACTAGGCTACGGTATTAGTTATATGACAGGAAGTTATACCCCCCCAAAAAAACAAACAAAAAACTTACATAGATAATAACTACTTAAATAAATGCTGGTGGATGTCCCAGATACCAACCCTGAACCGGAACCCGGGCATACACCATAACATTCCTCACAGCTGTGCAGCGTTGAAAACAAGCACCCTCGCGGGAGTGTACACGCTATGGGCAGAATAAATACTGTATCAATAAAAAAATTTAATTAAAAGAAATTGGACTGAGGGGAGATTCGAACCCCCTACCTTCGTCACGGAACCATGTGCCCCGACCTAGTTGACCACCGCGTCCAGTCGTGAAAGAAAGCAGTTAGTTGTATGCATAGCTACAATAAAAGGACCTTGCTTTTCCCCAGTGGACCAGCACTGTCACAAGTCGGTACCCGTCCTGATATGACCTTAGATTTTGCCAGGACGTAAAACTCCAACAAACAACAAATCTTCCCTCCTTTTCTCCTCCCGTTCCCCTCCTCCCTTCCGCCTCCCCCTCTCCTTCGCTTTCCCCTGCCCTGCCCCTTCCCCTGTCACTGCCCCTGCCCCTGCCCCTGCCCCTGTCACTGCCCCTGCCCCTGCCCCTGTCCCTGCCCCTGTCCCTGCCCCTGCCCCTGCCCCTCCCTTCCCCTCCCCTCCCCATCCCCTCCCCTCCCCTCCACCTCCCCTCCCCCCCCTCCCCTCCTCCTCCCCTCCCACCACCTCCCCCTCCCCTCCCCCTCCCCCTCTCCCCTCCCCCTCCCCTCCCCTCCCCCTCCCTCCCCTCCACCTCCCCTCCCCCCCCCCTCCCCTCCCCTCCCCTCCCCCTCCCCTCCGCCCCTCCCCTCCCCCTCCCCTCCCCTCCACCTCCCACACCTCCCCTCCCCTCCCCTCCCCTCTCCTCCTCCCCCCTCCCCCCATCCCCTCCCCCCTCCACTCCCCCTCCCCTCCCCCCCTCCACTCCCTCCCCTCCCCTCCCCTCCCCTCCCCCATCCCTCCCTCCCCTCCCCTCCCTCCCTCTCCCCCTCCACATCAGGGTCAGACAATAACACCCGACGGACCTTACACGCGTTATGAAACAGTCTATTAATATAGTATTATACAATTAAACTCGCCGAATGTCAACAATCTGCCCGTTTTATTTGCACACCAGAGGTCGTGACTGCGACTCAAGCTTCTCTTATTTATTTATTTATTTACTTATTTATTTATTTATTTATTTAAAGTTCCATAGTGCGATGGTTTTGAGTTTCTGTCATTTCGTAAAATAAATATATCAGATTGATTGCAATAATCTACTGTACTTTAGTTTGAAGTAACTTTTTTGTTGTGTGTACATTAGTCGAACGAGCAGAGGAAATTACAATCGTGGACGATTGGTCTTCCTCATTCCACTGCTCCTTGCGCTATCCTAATAATTCAGAGCGCCAGGCTAGGTAGCGACAAATAACAATTCTATTTGTTTGACTCGGGGTTTGAATCCCATGACCTACCAGAATGGGAGGTGGACGCTCAACTCATTTGGTTATTGCATCTCGTCAAATAACTAACATAAGAGACATTTGAAGTCTAAACAAGCCACATTTCGATGGTTTTGAGTTTCAGTCATTTTTCTGAGATAAATATATTAAATTGATTGTTATAATGTACCTTACCAGACGGGATGGCTAAATGAATTAGAGCGTCCGTCTCCCGTGTTGGTAGATCGTGGGTTCGAACCCTGGGCCAGTCAAACCAATGACTTAAAAATTGATACTTGTCGCTTCCTAGCCAGGCGCTCGGCATTATTAGGATAGGGCAAGGACTGGTTGGCTCAGTGTCAGGATAATGTGACTGAGTGGGATATCAGGTCATGGTGCTGGTGGCCTGGTCTCCCAGTGGGGCAGAACTATAAAGATGCCATGAGTGTGCGCTGTCACAAGTCGGTACCCGTCCTGATATGACCTTAGATGTTGCTAGGATGTAAAACAACAAACTCTACCTTACTTCAGTTTGAAGGTTAACGTTTGAGATATTTCAAGTGCAAATATTTCAAATTAATTATCAAAGCACTCATGGCGACTTTATAGTGCTGCCCCACTGGGAAATCAAGCCACTAGCACCATCACCTGATATCCCACTCAGTCACATTATCCTGACATTGCGCTAAGCAGTCCTTGTCCAATCTTAATAATGCTGAGTGCCTGGCTAAGAAGCGACAAGTATCAATTTTGTAAGTCATCGGTTTGACTCGACAGGGAACCGAACGCCCGATCTCCCGCATGCGAGGCCGGCGCTCTACCGATTCGGGAGCCTAGATAATCTAATGGTTATGACGCTAGACTCGGACTGGCAGAAGTGTGGGTTTGAGGCCCTTTCTAGGTGCTATGACGGCTGGTTTTGTTTGTTTGTTGTTGTTTTACGCCCTAGCAACATCTAAGGTCATATCAGGACGGCTTGACGGCTGATGGATGACCCATTAGGGAAGCCATGTAGTGACCTTATTACATGTTTGTCATTAAATACAACTCAACTCAACTCAAGTTCTGATGAACAACCTGTTTTACAAAACAACATTCATCAAAAGAACTAACTAGGACATAAACTGAAACCGATTGGATCGTGTAAGTTTATAATATTTGAAGAGATGGCAAGAATTGAGAACAAATTAAATGTTTTATTTGGAGGGTAAAATATTGCTTTTTACTTGCTTTTGGTCAACGTGTGGCTTTGGTCAAAACTTGCATTTGGTCAAAACTTGCCTTTGGTCAAAACTTGCTTTCGGTTAAAACTTGCTTTTGTCGAAACTTGCTTTCAGTTGAAACTTGCCTCTGATCAGATCTTGCTTTTGGTCAAAATATGCTTCTAGTTAAAACCTTTTTACATCAGCTATTCTCGCTCCTCTCCTCAAACACACTCTTCAACTACAGAGAACCAGTCTGAGATTCTCCCCCCCCCCCCCCCCCCCCCCCCCCCCCCCACCCCTCCTCCCCTCTCTTCTCCCTACCCCCACCCCCCCCCCCGCCACAGAAATTTCAACAACAGCCCACCAGTTAAGTATTCTTTGCACCTCTACAAAGCCATTCTTCCTTTTGAGCCATCAAAGTGGTCTTATTAGCATCACTTAGGGCCTACTGTCGCCAGAGGGGCCGAGTGTGGGGTGGGGTGGGCGGTGTGGGTGGGGGTGATGGTCTTCTATGCGAGACCCATTCCAACCCCTGACACACCCTCACGACCCCACACCCACCAACCCACCCACACCCACACCCACCCACACCACACCCACACCCACACCCGCACCGCACCCACACCCGCACCCAGCACCCACCCACCCCACCCACACCCCACACCCACACCACCCATCCACACCCACACCCACACCCACACCTACACACCCACACACCCACACACACTCACACCCACAGCCACACCCACACATACCCAACCACACACACCCACTCACACCCACACCGCCCTCAACACCCACCACACCCACCCACACCCACACCCACATCTCCACCCACACCGACGCACACCACCCATCCCCACCCACACTCACACCCACACCTACACACACGCACACACCTACATACCCACACACCCACACACCCACAACCCACACACAAACCACACCAATCACACCCCACAGCCACACACCCGCACCCACACCCACCCCACCCTCACCCACCCCACCCACACCCACACCACACCCACTCCACCCACACCCACACCCACACCACACACCACACCCACAACCCACATCTCCACCCACACCACACACACCCCCATCCCCACCCACACTCACACCCACAACCCACTACCTACACCCACACCACGCCACACACCTACATACCCACACACCCACACACCCACACCTACACACCCACACCCAATCACAACCACAGCCACACCCACACATACCCAACCACCCACTCACACCAACACCCACCCTCACCCACCAACCCACACCCACCACACAACCACCCCACACCCCACACCCACCCACAACTCCACCCACACCAGCCACGCACACCACCCATCCACACACCCACACCATCACACCCACACACCCACACACCCACACACCCACACACCCACACACCCACACACCCACACACCCACACACCCACACACTCACACACCCACACACTCACACACCCACACACTCACACACCCGCAATGCCCCTCCTCCCTCCTCACGACTCACCTCACTGTACCAATATGAGTATTCCAAGTCCCGCTGGTCCCCCAGGAAGGACAGCATGCGTCCTAGCAACATTTAAGGTCATATCAGGACCGGTACCAACTTGTGACAGTGAGCACTCATGGCGATTTTATATTGCTGCCCCACTGAGAGACCAGGCCACCAGCATGACCTGAGAGACCACTCAGTTGCAATATCCTGATACTGAGCCAACCAGTGGGCATCACACTAGTCTTGAATCATGTTTGGATAGAAGCAGTTCATTCTCCTATGTATCAAGTGTATGTAAATATAACAAAAAGCAATAATTTATTAACTGCTACGATCTAATTCTGTTATTTAGATATTTGAAAATTCAATCGGGGGTTGAAATAATGTTATTTATGAGAAAAGCTCATTCAAAAAGCGAAATTTGGTCAAATTAAACCCAAAATCCTGACGATATTAACGCCCCCGCCGCATTGGCAGTGTCATGCTGTACTTTCTATCCCACCATGATGGCCGACGAGGCACTGGTCACGTGGTGTTAATCATTTGACGCAAATCCTCAATAGATGGCGAGCGCCTGGCTCGGAAGCGACAGGTATAAATTGTTTAGTCATTGGTTTAACTCGACCCAGGGTTTTCGAATCCCACGATCTACAAAAACTGTAGACGGACGCTCAACTCATTCAGCCATCCTGTCTGGTAAGAGTGTGTGTGTGAGTGTGCGAGTGTTTGCCACTGTGAGTGAGTGTGTGTGTGAGTGTGTGTGTGAGTGTGCAAGTGTGTGTGAGTGTGTGTGTGAGTGTGTGTGGGGGGTGCGACTGTGAGTGAGTGTGTAGTGAGTGTGCGAGTGTGTGTGACTGTGTGTGTGTGTGTGTTTGAGTGTGCGAGTGTGTGCGACTGTGGGTGAGTGTGTATGTGAGTGTGTGTGTGAGTGTGCGAGAGTGTGCGAGTGTGTGCGACTGTCAGTTAGTGTGTGTGAGTGCGTGTGAGTGTGTGTGAGTGTGTGTGTGTGAGTGTGCATGTGTGAGTGTGTGTGTGAGTGTGTGTGAGTGTGTGTGGGGGGGGTGCGACTGTGAGTGAGTGTGTATGTGAGTGTGTAGTGAGTGTGCGAGTGTGTGTGACTGTGTGTGTGAGTGTGTGTTTGAGTGTGCGAGTGTGTGCGACTGTGAGTGAGTGTGTATGTGAGTGTGTGTGAGTGTGCGAGAGTGTGTGACTGTGTGTGTGAGTGTGTGTTTGGGTGTGCGAGTGTGTGCGACTGTGGGTGAGTGTGTATGTGAGTGTGTAGTGGGTGTGCGAGTGTGTGTGACTGTGTGTGTGAGTGTGTGTTTGAGTGTGTGCGACTGTGGGTGAGTGTGTATGTGAGTGTATGTGTGAGTGTGCGAGAGTGTGCGAGTGTGTGCGACTGTCAGTGAGTGTTTGTGAGTGCGTGTGTGAGTGTGCGAGTGCGTGTGAGTGTGTGTGACTGTGAGAGTGTGGTTGAGTGTGAGTATGTGTGTGAGTGTGTGTGTGAGTGTGTATGTGAGTGTGTGTGAGTGTGTGTGTGAGTGTGCGAGTGTGTGCGACTGTCAGTTAGTGTGTGTGAGTGCATGTGTGAGTGTGCGAGTGCGTGTGAGTGTGTGTGACTGTGAGAGTGTGGTTGAGTGTGAGTGTGTGTGTAAGTGTATGGTAAATGACTTCACGTGAAGGAAAACCTGACAAATCCAGATTAGTAGAATTCATCGTTGAACTTTCCAGTTAAAGTCTATCAAGTTCACATTGAGTAGGTCATTATATTATAAAATTCTGCTATTAACATGAAGCAGAATATGGATTATTATGGTAAGAAAGGGGCCACAAGTGGCCAGCGGCTACAGGATGTCGCTTCAGTCGAGCTCTTGTCATTTTTTGTTGTCCTCCAATCCGGGTGTACTGTCGGTCTAGGGCGGTGTACCTTTTTGCTAGGGTGGGCCGCTGGCCCCTTGCGGCCCCTTTCTAACCATAATAAGCCATATTCTGCTTCATGTTAATAGCAGAATTTTATATTATGATGGTAATCAGGCCACAATGGCCAGCCGCTACTTTGTATTGTGACTGACTCCCTTATTGGTTTTTTCCTTATTTAGTTTTCCTCATGCGTGTATGTACTTAGCCTGTATTATGTCATTACACACCAACTAAACAATTATGTTTGTTGCTTAAGGCTTTTATTCATTTTCTCCCTATACATGGCTCTCTAGCCTCTAGTCATGCTTGTCACCCATTTGGTGTTCTTTCTGGAGTAAATATGGTCATGCAGTATATACAATGTTTTCTACATTGCGTTAGTGTACGTTCTACTCGTTATGGCCCTGGGCCCAAATGTTCGGTATCAAGTTTGTGTTCTCGATCCCTCACACCGGCCTATTGTAGAACCTTCTGAACGTTTCCTCACTTGCCCAGCCGGCGGCCATGAGGATCGTTGCGATCGGCACCTGTTTCCGCAGTGCGGCACTGGTTGAGGCGTGTCTGCAGGAGAAAGGGGTGAATTGCTGCATGTCTATGCCCGCCTCCACCATTGTTGCGCTTACATACCTGGAGAGGGTCTCCGGTGATGCTGCCACATGTGGGCTTCTCATTGTTGCAAACACAGCGGGGTTGGCCCCCATCAGTTCCGCTCTCCCCATGTACTCCTTCAAATGTCCGTAAACACACAACTCCCCCACTTTGTATTCCTGGAACGTTAGTATCAGTGGGTTTTTTACCGGGTCGTTTGATTTTAGTTTGTTGGAGTATCGCAGTGTGCAGCTGCCCTCTGTCCACTGAATGTCCCCCGGCTTCATTTGGCCCAACACTTGTAGTCTCTGGCATGCAGTCCTTTTGTTCAGTCTCTCCACCTCCAAGTTTTCGGTGGGACCCCACCCCCTCATGTGTGTCAACAACTGTGTTGGATCCCATACCGCCTCGTATTTCGGGATCCCCGGCTTGAGGTTGCCTATGCCTTTCAGGAGCCTCCCCACCAGTGGATGCTCCCCGAACGGCTTGCCACCTATTGTCACAAATGCTGAAAGGAGTGATCATACCGTATTAATTGTTGTTCAGGCCGCTCCTTCCGTGAATAGTTTCTCCCGGTAGGTGATGTCTTCATTCAGTGTGGGGCTTTTCACATTTACCCCGGTGACCTCGCAGTGTGTCACCCACCTCTTTAGCACCAGCGTATACTGCTTCCTGGTGTTCTCTGCCCATGAGGCCATCAGTATCTCCGCCATGGCCTCACTCAGCCCCATTGCCCTGAACATGTCTTTCAGAGCTTCACCGCTATTACGGTCATCTTGCCTGCTAGTGGAAAAGCCTTCCATGCTTCTCCTACCAGTTGTAGTGTTCCTGTGACCACCAGGATTCGGTGGGCATCTTGGTAACCCCTCAGTTGTTGCAGTAGCGGGTACCATGGCTGAGTAGGCCATTCTGGTGCCATCAACACCCCTGCTGGTCACTCGTCCTTCAGTTTTCTCAGCACCCTTGATAGGCAGCTGAACAGTACTGAAAGGCGGGAAGAAATAGCCGTTAGTATTTCTCCAGTTTAGTGACAATGCATCAGTTCCCACTGCCTGACTGTCAAACTCCCTCGAAATAAACCTGTTCAGCTGTTTGTTCTCCCTTGTGGTGAACATGTCAGTGGTGGGCGTACCCCATTTCTCAAAAATGCCTCTTACTGTCTGTTTGTCTAGTGCCCACTTTCCTGCATCTGTGAATACTTGTGATGCCCAATCTGCCTCAACATTTTCTACGCCTGAGCAGAATCTAATAGTGAGTAGTATGTCCCACTTCTCCGTTATTTCCCAGATGGCTTCAGTCTCCTGCTGACATGGTTTTGATCTAGCTGACCCGCCCTTTCCCACACACGATACCGTTGTGGTGTTGTCAGCGAAGACTCTTACATGTAGTCCTGTCAGTGAATCGCCCAGGTGCTCTAGCATGCGTCTTACCACCCTTAGTTCTAACACGTTTATGTGCGTGGACTCGCTCACTATTTCGTCCCATTGCTCCCCATAATGTACCTGGTGTGTTTGATCATAGCAACCCAAGCCATGCGAGGATGCATCTGTGTACATGCAGACATCCACTGTGTGTCCCTGCCATATTTTCTAGCCAGAATTGCAGACTCTCTCTAACTCTCCTAGTGAGTGTGCAGGTCGCCCCAAAGTTATTATTCGCCTCCCTTAGGTACCAGTTTAGTGACCTTATTATGGTTTTCGACCTTATCCTGGCCCACTTGTTGCCCAGATCTGTCGCTACCAGCCTTCCCGTTAGCGTTGCTAGGTCCCTCACCAGTAGCTTCTCTCTCCCCAGGGTTTCCCGAATGTACTTGACCAGCTCCTCCCGCTTCTGTCTTGGCATGTCTACCCGTATGTACAATGTGTTGATCCTGAACCCCAAGAACTGAATCTCTTGCGTCGGTATCACCACTGACTTTTCCGCATTAATCGTGAACCCCAGTGTAGTGAGCAGGTCTAGTGTGGTTTTTACTGCGGTTTCCACCTCCGCCTGTGTCTCCCCGATTATGATCGTATCGTCAATGTAGAGCACAGAAGTATGTTATTGAACTCCCTGAGGTGGATCATGACTGATTTCATTATTTTGGTGAAAATCTGCTGTCCTGAGCTGAGCCCATTTGGCAGTACCCTGAACCTGTATCTTATATTTTTGTGTATGAATTGTAATAAGTCACGGTCACCCTCTCTGATCTCCAGGCTGTGGTACACCTGCGAGATATAGATACTCGCTAGCCACGACCCCCTGTGCACCAGTTGTATGACTGTGTACAACTGCTCCATTTTAAAATGGTGGTATGTGATGAATTTGTTAAGTTTTGAGAGGTTTAGTATGGGCCTAAAGTCCCCATCTTTCTTGGGTCTTAAAAACAGGTGGGGCACAAACATCCCGTCTGATGCTTCTGCTCTCTTGATCACCCCTTGCTCTAACATCTCGCCCACCTTTTTTCTTAACATACTGCCCTCTTCCTTGTCTCTTGACACTGGCTGATGGGACTGGTGTGGGACCCCTGTCAGTTCTAGTTTCACCCCTCTGACTGTGTGTCTGACCCACTGGTTGTCAGTCACCTTATACCATTCTCCTGCCTTTTCAGTTACTCCCCGCGCAGTGTATTTTACAGTGGTGGTACTCACATTTACTGGCGCCCAGTTCGTCTCCGGTGCGCGCTTGTTGACCGGCCCCGCCCCCCTCTGTGTGGGCATGTTTGGCCTCCGCCATTTTGGCGGTGGTGGAAGGGTCTCGCCTCCTCGTGACGATGCCGTGGGGTGCTTTGTTGTTGGCGGCTCCTCCCCATGCCGCCTCGGAAGTTTCCCGGCTTCTCTTGACCCCTCTGACCTGTCGTCCTGACTGCCTGTGATCTCATGATCATTTTTCGCCGTCTTTCTACTCGCTTCCAGTGTTGTGACTTGGGTTGTCAAGTCCTCCCCTAGTAGGTACTTGAACCCCTGGCCCTCCCCTCTGCCCCAGCAGACTGAATGCTGATGGGCGGGGTCTCCTCATGGTTCCCCCCGCCTGTGGCGGTGGTGTCGCCATCACTGTAGGGGGGGATGGTCCCTGTGAGGCCAGTCCCTGTGACCAGTTTATCGAGTAGCCCGCTCGGCTGTCCCTCAGCTCGGCTTGTAGCTCCTCCCTTCTGACCTCCAGTCTCTCCAGCTCTGCCAGCGGGGAGGGCACATAGCCTGGCCCTCTCCATTGGTCTCCGCAGTCGGGGTCTGGTGGCAGGCTGAAGGCATGTGTGAGGTCTGTGACCACCATCCTGAGTCCCCTGTGCAGGCCTCCCAAAGGTGGTGGTGTGTAGGTGGGTGAGGTGGAGGCCAGTACTAGCCGTCTGCCTTGCTCCTCCATAATCACCACCACGCCGGGCAAGGGTGTGCCCTTCTCCAGGCAGTATGATGCTCCCTCACTCCCGTACTCGTCTTGTGTGGGTGTTTCTGCCCCCAGCATTTCTCCCTCTTCCATGTCCACCTCTGATTCTCTGTCTGATTCATGTGGCAGCGCAACGTAGACCACCTTGGTCATAGGGCTGCCCCTCTGTCTCTCTGTTACCTGCAGGAACTGTGTTAGGATGCTGGCGGCCCTGTTGCCCTCATCCTCCGTGGAGGCTTCCAATTGTAGGATCGGTGCGGGTGTGTGAGACATGTAGTGTGCCATCTCAGAACTGTGACGCAAGTGCCCAATTTGCCAGTGTGGGTGGCCGTCTCTCTTTCAGTGGTGCTGACGACCTAATTAATTAGGTCAAGAGTTTGTAGCAGCCAGGTCATCTCATGACCTTCTCACTGTGAGTGCATAATTAGGTTGGGCGCCTCGGCTCAGTTATCGCCCACACGATTATTCATCACGGCGGCCATCTAGTGGCACCACCTGTTGGTCAGCTGGTGACCTCTGGCCTCCAGTTCTTCCCGCTCCCCCCTCTCGCCCCTTCCCCCTGCCGAGCGCAGTCAGGGTTCATGGTGGGGTCAGGGGTCCCCTGGGGAGCATGGGAGCACGGTTGTGAGGCCGCACCGTCCTGGCATGCTTTTCCCTCCCTCCTCCCCCCCCAGTCACCCCTGCCACCGCCCGCGTGGGGGTGGGGGGGTAGGTGGGGGGGGGGGGGTTCCTGGTTCCTTGGGAACCAGGCGGGCGCACAACGCTGAGCCTCAGCTCCTACCGGTGTGTGCACCGGGGATCCGAGTGTGGTGTGCTAGACTGTTGGTGATGCTGACCAGGCACTCACCCTACTCCTGTAGGGCCTTCCGATTAGCGGGTGTCAAACACCCACGTAATCAGGTCCAGTAGCTCTCGGGCGTGTTGATACTTACCCCACCCATTGCTACGGCACCTGATGCGGGGGCCCCCTCCCGGGCCCCATGCCGCGGCACCCCCCAGGGGGCCCTCGCAGAGTGGTGCGCTTTGACGTCCTGCTCTCATGATAGCTAATCCAAAAGTGACAAGAGCTCGACTGAAGTGACATCCTGTAGCGGCTGGCCCTTGTGGCCTGATTACCATCATAATCGAGATGTGGCACTGGCAGCTTCTGTGAAAAAAAAACACCTCAAAAGCACCGTTGATTATCAGAATGTCGGTAGCTTCAGCTCACACGTGACAGTATTCATGGTTTCATTTTGTTGTGTTCTGTCGCGCGGAGTGGTTATAGTGTCTGACTTTTTTCTAGGTTGGACTCCTAATCTGAAGGTCAGTGGTTCGATTCCCCGTGCCCCCACCTCCTCCAATTTGGATTTCCACCGCTGTGTATAACTTACAGCGTCATCAAAGGCCAGTTGCTCTCATGCCATGTATGTCTATGTGGTGTGGGAGGTTAAAAATCCCTTGGGTCAGTAAAAGTGTAGGCTCGGGCTTTCTATCAACAAACTGTCTAATGGTGAAAACAAGTCTATTCAGACTTATCCATGATAGGCAGTATAAATCTTCAAGAAAATGTTGGCCTGGATGGCGTTTGTCAGTTTTTGCGCCTGGACCCTTCATGTCCTTTTTTGGCAGAACGCCAACAAACTGCCCCGCCCCACTTCCTTATGCAGTCCCAAGAAGTAAGGAAAGCCTGCAGACAATTGCCCCTAAGCCCTCTGGCGGCGTCGTCTTACACTAAGCGCACAGCGGTCTCAACCATCCACACACGCGCACACTAACACACACGCCTACACATACATACACACACGCACACCAACTGACGGGCGGATCCACCAGGGGGCGCCACCCGAAGCGGAAGTGACGCGGGCCGAGCACGCGCATGCGCACTCGGGCACGGATGTGATTTGCACGTGCTGGTGTCAGGGTGTTGTAGGGCTTAGGTGTTGGGTGTTGCGGGTTGTGGGTTGGGGATTGGTAAAAGGTGTTGGGTGTTGTGAGGTCTAGGTGTTGGGTGTTGAGGGTTGTGGGTTGGGGGATTGGTGTAAGGTGTTGGGTGTTGTGGTGTTTAGGTGTTGGGTGTTGTGTGGTTTAGGTGTCAGGTGTTGAAGGTTGTGGGTTGGGGGATTGGTGTAAGGTGTTGGGTGTTGTGGGGTTTAGGTGTTGGGTGTTGTGGGGATTAGGTGTTGGGTGTTGTGGGGTTTATGTGTTGGGTGTTGTGGGGATTAGGTGTTGGATGTTGTGGGGTTTAGGTGTTGGGTGTTGAAGGTTGTGGGTTGGGGATTGGTGTAAGGTGTTGGGTGTTGTGGGGTTTAGGTGTTGGGTGTTGTGGGGATTAGGTGTTGGGTGTTGTGGGGTTTAGGTGCTGGGTGTTGTGGGATTTAGGTGTTGGGTGTTGTGGGTTGTGGGTTTGTAGTTGGGTGTTGTGGGGTTTAGGTGTCAGGTGTTTGTGGGGGTTTAGGTGTTGGGTGTTGTGGGGTTTAGGTGTTGGGTGTTGTCGGTTTTAGGTGTTGTGGGGTTTAGGTGTCGGGTGTTGTGGGGGATTAGGTGTTGGGTGTTGTGGGTTGTGGGTTGGGGATCGGTGTAAGGTGTTGGGTATTGTGGGGTTTAGGTGTTGGGTGTTGTGGGGTTTAGGTGTTGGGTGTTGTGAGGTTTAGGTGTTGGGTGTTGTTGGGATTAGGTGTTGGGTGTTGTGGGGTTTAGGTGTTGGGTGTTGTGGGATTTAGGTGTTGGGTTGTGGGTTTGTAGTTGGGTGTTGTGGGGTTTAGGTGTCAGGTGTTTGTGGGGGTTTAGGTGTTGGGTGGTGTGGGGTTTAGGTGTTGGGTGTTGTGGGTTTTAGGTGTTGTGGGGTTTAGGGGTCGGGTGTTGTGGGGGTTTAGGTGCTGGGTGTTGTGCGTTGTGGGTTGGGGATCGGTGTAAGGTGTTGGGTATTGTGGGGTTTAGGTGTTGGGTGTTGTGGGGTTTAGGTGTTGGGTGTTGTGGGGTTTAGGTGTTGGTTGTTATGGGGTTTAGGTGTTGGGTGTTGTGGGGTTTAGGTGTAGTGGGTTGAGGGTTGAGGGTTGTGGGTTTGTAGTTGGGTGTTGTGGGGTTTAGGTGTCCGGTGTTGTGGGGGTTTAGGTGTTGGGTGTTGTGGGTTGTGGGTTGGGGGATTGGTGTAAAGTGTTGGGTGTTGTGGGGTTTAGGTGTTTGGTGTTGTGGGTTGTGAGTTTGTGGTTGGGTGTTGGGTGTTGTGGCGTTTAGATGTCAGTTGTTGGGTGTTGTGGGGTTTAGGTGTTGTGGGTTGTGGGTTGTTGGTTGTGGGTTGTGGGTTGTGGGTTGTGGGTTGTGGATTGTGGGTTGTGGGTTGTGGGTTGTGGGTTGGGGATTGTAGGTAATTCATAAAGGGTGAAGAAAGGTTTTACAGTAGGTGGAAAGTGACTCTTGCTGAATTAAATGTATTTTTAGTGAATTAAGTACAAAGTACAGTAAAACCTCTCTAAATCGACCGACCATGGGACCGACTTTAAGTGACCCATTTAGAGGTGGTCGGTTTAGGGAGTTAGAATATGGTTACAATGGTATCGTTGGGATCCAAATAAAGCGATCGGTATAGGGGAGTGGTCGATCTGTGGAGGTGGTCGGTTAGAGAGGTTTTACTATAATTAATTTCCCTGACTTACCACAACGGTAGGCAGGATGCTCAACTCACACACTATTGATTTCATTTGTTAAAACTGTTTAAATTCTAAAAAAAAAGGTCATTCCAACAGACCCCACCAGTTAACCTGGAAAATACCCAAATAGAGTGGTTCCAGATTCTGCTGACAGATGTCACTAGCTTAACTGGTAGGGTGTAATATACGAAGAGAGCGGCGGTGAAATTCCAAAAGAAAAATACAATATAGTTGCCTTTTTTTAATAGATATATTACATAAGAGCTTTATGCCTGTTGCGATATGAATATCTGAATATAATCAGGCATTTTATTATTTGTCCAACCATTCTTTACGTAGATATAGCATGTGAAATCATAGGTAGTCAGGGAATGTACCCGAATAGAGTGTTTCCAGATTCTGCCGATAGATGTCACTAGCTTAACTGGCGGGGGTCTATACAAATCAATACCAATTATCCTCAAGTGTGAATTTTGTAGGTTGGTAGATGGTGGGGTCGTGGGTTCGATCCCTGGTCGAGTCAAACCAATGACTAAAAATTGATACTTGTCGCTTCCTAGCCTGGTGCTCGGCATTAATAGGATAGGGCAAGGACTGGTTGGCTCAGTGTCAGGATAATGTGACTGAGTGGGATATCAGATCATGGTGCTGGCGGCCTGGTTTTCCAGTGGGGCAGCACTATAAAGTCGCCATGAGTGCGCACTGTCACAAGTCGGTACCCATCCTGATATGACCTTAGATGTTGCTAGAACATAAGACAACAACAAACAAATCAATTTGGTAAGTCTTTGGTTTGACTCAATGGGGGATCGAACCCCCCCAAATTCTGGATTTATTAGATTAAGTTCACATTTGCCATTCCCAAGCCGATAGTGCCGCTTGTGACAGATAAATGTTTCCACAAGTAAATTACCCCAAAACACATCCCGGGGAACTCCTTAAAAGAACGTGTAATCTTTTCTCGCCACAACAATTACAGATGAACCAAATTCTTTATTCATCATTAATTGAAAATCTTCTTTTTTCCCCGCTTTAATTTCCAGTAATGAGCAGAGTGCCTAATTATTGAAATGATCCTTTTGAAAATGAGCTGGTTGTGGGCTAGGAGGGGACACCGGACGCCGTAGCAGATTCAGCACAGCGCAGGCTTCCTCTGCGGAAGGTGGGGTTCTTGATTCAAACCAATGACTTACAAAATTGACACTTGTCGCTACCTAGCCTAGGGCTCGAATTTTTTACTCGACAGAGGGTCTAACATTCCAGTGTACACAGGAAAATTACTTTACAGATTGTTTGTCGGGCTATTTATCCTAGCAACAATTAAGGTCATACCAGGACGGTTGCCGACTTGCGACTTATACTCATTGCGACTTTATAGTGCTACCCCACCGGGAGACACGGCTGCTCGGCACAGTGGCCCGAATTCACAGTCTAAACCAGTCCTTTCCCTATACTAGTAATGCCGAGCGCCAGGCTAAGTAGCGACAAGTATCGATTTTGCAATTTTGACCCGGCCGAGGCTCGAACCCATGAGCTCTCCGCCTACAGTCGGCCACCTCGCGCTATTACAGTCCCTCTCCCTCTGATTCCCTCCCCCCCCCCACCCCCTCCCACTGCCCCGACCACCCCTTCCCCTCCCTCCTCCCTCCCCCTCCCTCCTCCCTCCTCCCTCG
>CM059190.1:6748533-6780541 GCA_030323885.1 Branchipolynoe longqiensis
GACGTCACCTGACGTGATATAATGACGTGACTCGCTTGGGTTGACGTGACCTACTGACGTGACTCGCTTGGGTTGACTTGACCTAATGACGTGGCCCTCCTTCCATCCTGATTTGACGTGACCTGGTGACGTGACCCTCCTTCCATCCTGACTTGACGTGACCTTGTGATGTGACCCGCCTGATATGACGTGCCTGACTGACGTGACTTGCAGTGCCCGAGCCTACCATCATGTGTGCCGACTCGATGATCGAGGTGGTGTTTGACCGGATGCGCGAGCGGCGCCTCGAGCCGCGCTTCCTGTCCATCGTCGCCGCCGCGGCCAACTGCGACTACCGGAAGCGCATGACCGTCAATGACGTCATCGTTCAGATCCCCTTCATCGGGTGCGGAACGAAGCGCAGGGTGAGTGTCACGTGACCCGGCCAGCACGTCTTCTCGGTTGGTTATCCATCGGTGGCGATGATGACAGCAGCTCATCATTTGTTGTAAACCCGTCAATGACCGATGAGTCCAATTCGTGCTCGGAACGCGCAGAGGCACACTAGACACGTGTGTGTAGCTGCAGTCGGAGAGTCTTGTGGGTAAAGGAGACGATCTTTTCTCTGCTGACGCTTTATTTAGCCTGAGATATATACATGTGGTATGTAATTTATTATGTGAATATAAATATAGAATAGTCCCTAATGTTTTCAGTGCTCCTTCTGGGCACCTCTCGCTTCCCAACACCCCTTATTCTCAGCAGTTCCCCCCCCCCCCCCCGTAACCAGGCACTCTCTGCTTCCCCTTTCCTGGGAACCGACTCCAATGGTCTTCCAGCTATCACTTCAATATATATATATATATGTATAGTTAGTATATTTATATACGTGTATAAAATCATCGGTATGAGGTATTTCTTATTATTTCTTATTATTATTATGATCCGTTATTGTCCACTAACAGACCCGGATCTATTCACTGCGGCACTCATTTGCCTACGGTGGCGCCGCCACCGGCAGTTCTTGGTACTCATTCCTCAGAAGTTGTATGGATCACTTTATATATATATATGTATATATATATATATATATGCCTTTGCGAATAGATGCTATATATACACATATATATATACATATATATGATCAGTTACAAACCATGCTGTACCTTTGCGAATAGACACTATTTATTAAAGTATACATGTATATATTCATATATATATATATATATATATATATACAATCAATATCAAACATGTGCCTTTGCGAATAGACAATATATATATATATATATATATATAAATATATATATATAGGCCTATATATACAATTAGTTACAAACCATGCTGTGACTTTGCAAATTAGACTATATATATATATATATATATATATATATTTATATACTATCAGTTACAAACCATGCTGTGCCTTTACGAATTAGACGCTATTTATATATATATATATATTCATATATACATATATTCATATACGATCAGTTACAAACCATTCAGTGTCTTTGCGAATGACATGACGCTATTCTATTTATTAATCTACAGGAGAACGAGACGCACATCCTGTATGAGAACAATGTACGTCACGCCGTGCCAGCGCCCTCTAGTGTCGTCACCAGAACCACCGTCTACTACATCCCCGTCATCTGTGTCATGCCTCGTTATGGGGACCCTGAAAATAACCTCCAACCCGAAGCACGCACTGCACCACCTGTTCTTGGAAAGGGCCAGTTCAACGTCCAGATGTAGGTACCTGACTGAGTCAATCAACGACTTACCAAATTTATACTTGTCGCTACCTAAATCGGTGCTTGGCATTAATAGGATAGGGGGGAAGGGACTGGTTAGCTCAGTGTCGGGATAATGTGGCTGAGTGGGATATCAGGTCATGGTGTGAGGCCGGCCTGGGCAAGGGCCAGTTCAAAGTCCAGTTGTAGGTGGTATCCAGGGTTCGCATAATCTTCAAATGGCCATGTATTTGAAGGTGTCTCTTGAAAATACATTAAATTTGAAAATACCCTGAAAAGGCCTTAAAAGTTGACAAAATGTCCCCCCAAAAGCCTTGAATTGTGTTTATTTTTGGGGTCTAGGGCGGGCAAATTTGATTGACAAGAGTGCTTTGAATGGCGAGGTGTGTGGCTTATTAACTAATCTAGGACAATCGTTAAGTATAATAAAGATGTTAGTTCCCTAGTTGCTTCTTTTGCTTTGTAAAAATAACATACAGAAACCTGGTGAAGTAAGACCATAAAGAGTTGACATTTAAATAATCATTATAGTGTCATATTATTTCGGCCTTAAAAAATTAATTTCTTAACTGAAAAGGCCCTAAAAAGACCTCCCCCCCCCCTTGCAGGCTGTTCTACCTAAATAACCAACACCGTCACCCCCTTGCAGCCTGTTCTACCAAAATAACCAATGCCATCTCCCCCTTTCAGGCTGTTCTACCTAAATAACCAACGCCGTCTCCCCTTTTCAGGCTGTTCTACCTAACTATCCAACGCCGTCCCCCCCTTGCAGGCTGTTCTACCTAAATAACCAACACCGTCCCCCCCTTGTAGGCTGTTGTACCTGAATAACCAACACCTGTCCCCCCTTGCAGGCTGTTCTACATAAATAACCAACACCTCCCCCCCCCTTGCAGGGCTGTTCTACTGAATACAATGCCGCCCCCCCCCCACCCCCCCCCCAAGCGCCGCCCCTTGCAGGCTGTTCGGGAAACGCCCCTATTATCCGTCCCCCCTGGCAGGGCTGTTCTACCTGAATAATCAACACCGTCCCCCCTTGCAGGCTGTTCTACCTAAATAACCAACACCGTACCCCCTTGCAGGCTGTTCTACCTGAATAATCAACACCGTCCCCCCTTGCAGGCTGTTCTACCTAAATAACCAACACCGTACCCCCTTGCAGGCTGTTCTACCTGGATAATCAACACCGTCCCCCCTTGCAGGCTGTTCTACCTGAATAACCAACACCGTACCCCCTTGCAGGTTGTTCTACCTGAATAACCGCTTTGTGGCGCCCGTGCAGAGGTTCCCCGCGCAAGTGGTGCTTGGGGAGACAGTCTACGTGTCCATGTCCCTCATCTCGTCAGACAGAGGCCTCAAGCTCGTCATCCCACAGTGCTGGGCGACACCGGAGAAGGAGCCAGACAGCAAACCACGCATCGACCTCATCAGGGACAAGTAGGTCAACTAGGGCAGTCAGAGTATACCTGATGAAGCAGGGTGTACTAAGGATCCAGTGTGTACTCAGTATGCATTGTGTACTCAGCATGCAACGTGTCCTCAGTATGCAGTGTGTACTCAGTATGCATGTCTACTCAGTATGCAGTGTGTACTAAGTATCCAGTGTGTACTCTGTGTGCAGTGTGTACGCTGTGTGCAGTGTGTACTCAGTATGCAGTGTGTACCCAGTAAGCAGTGTGTACTAAGTATGCAATGTGTACTCAGTATGCATGTCTACTCAGTATGCAGTGTGTACTAAGTATCCAGTGTGTACTCTGTGTGCAGTGTGTACGCTGTGTGCAGTGTGTACTCAGTATGCAGTGTGTACCCAGTAAGCAGTGTATACTAAGTATGCAATGTGTACTCAGTATGCATGTCTACTCAGTATGCAGTGTGTACTAAGTATCCAGTGTGTACTCTGTGTGCAGTGTGTACTCTACATGCAGTGTGTACTCAGTATGCAGTGTGTACCCAGTAAGCAGTGTGTACTCAGTATGCAGTGTGTTCTCAGTATGCGTGTCTACTCAGTATGCAGTGTGTATTAAGTATCCAGTGTGTACTCTGTGTGCAGTATGTACTCTGTGTGCAGTGTGTACTCAGTATGCAGTGTGTACCCAGTAAGCAGTGTGTACTCAGTATGCAGTGTGTACTCAGTATGTAACATGTACTCAGTATGTACTCAGAATGCAGGGTGTATTATGTGTGCAGTGTGTACTCAGTATGTAACATGTACTCAGTATGTACTCAGTGTGCAGTGTGTACTCTGTGTGCAGTGTGTACTCAGTATGCAGTGTGTACACAGTAAGCAGTGTGTACTCAGTATGCAGTGTGTACTCAGTATGTAAGATGTACTCAGTATGTACTCAGTATGCAAGGTGTACTCTGTGTGCAGTGCATACTCTGTTTGCAGTGTGTACTCAGTATGCAGTGTGTACTCAGTATCCAATGTGTACTCTGGGTGTGCAGTGTGTACTCTGTGTGCAGTGCATAGTCAGTATGCAGTGTGTACTCTGTGCAGTGTGTACTCAGTATGCAGTGTGTACACAATATCCAATATGTACTCAGTATGCAGTGCATACTCTGTATGTAATGTGTGCTCAGAATGCAGGGTGTACACAGTGTGCAGTGTGTACTCAGTATGCAGTGTGTACTCAGTATGCAGTGTGTACTCAGTTTGCAGTGTGTACACAATATCCAATATGTACTCAGTATGCAGTGCATACTCTATGTCATGTGTGCTCAGTATGCATGGTGTACACAGTATGCAGGGTGTACGCAGTATGCAGTGTGTACTCATTATGCAATGTGTGCTCTGTGCAGTGTGTACTCAGTATGTAGGTGTACACAGTATGCATTGTGTACTCAGTACACAGTGTGTATGCAGTGTGTACTCATTATGCAATGTGTGCTCTGTGTGCAGTGTGTACTCAGTATGCAGTGTGACCATTATACTAAGTATACACCTAATACACACAGTATGCGCAAAACGTGCACTATATTCAAGATACCATTTGTGTAATCAGTATATTAAGTGTAGTCAGTGTACTCAGTATATTCATCTGGTTGCTTGGTTACAGGTGTGTTTACCTTGTTCCTTGGTTACTGTCACATTCATCTGGTTGCTTGGTTACATGTGTGTTTACCTTGTTCCTTGGATGCTGTCACGTTCATCTGGTTGCTTGGTTACATGGGTGTTTACCTTGTTCCTTGGTTAGTCATGTTCATCTGGTTGCTTGGTTACAGGTGTATTTACCTTGTTTCTTGGTTACTGTCACGTTCATCTGGTTGCTTGGTTACAAGTGTGTTTACCTTGTTCCCTGGTTAGTCATGTTCATCTGGTTGCTTGGTTACTGCTGTGTTTACCTTGTTCCTTGGTCACTGTCATGTTCATCTGGTTCCTTGATTGCAGGTGTGTTTACCTTGTTTCTTGGTTAGTCATGTTCATATGGTTGCTTGGTTACAGGTGTGTTTACCTTGTTCCTTGGTTACTGCCACGTTCATCTGGTTGCTTGGTTACAGGTGTGTTTACCTTGTTCGTTGGTTAGTCACGTTCATCTGGTTGATTGGTTAGAGGTGTGTTTACCTTGTTCCTTGGTTAGTCACCTTCATCTGGTTGCTTGATTACAGGTGGTTTGTTTGCCTTATTTCTTGGTTACTGCCACGTTCATCTGGTTGCTTGGGTGCATCTGTTTTTACCTTGTTCCTTGGTTACTGTCACGTTCATCTGGTTGCGTGGTTACAGGTGTGTTTACCTTGATCCTTAGTTAGTCACTTTCATCTGGTTGATTGGTTAGAGGTGTGTTTACCTTGTTCCTTGGTTACTGCCATGTTCATCTGGTTGCTTGGTTAGAGGTGTGTTTACCTTGTTCCTTGGTTAGTCAAGTTTATCTGGTTGCTTGATTACAGGTGGGTTTACCTTGTTCCTTGGTTAGTCACATTCATCTGGTTGCTTGATTACAGGTGGGTTTACCTTGTTCCTTGGTTAGTCACGTTCATCTGGTTGCTTGATTACAGGTGTGTTTACCTTGTTCCTTGGTTACTGCCATGTTCATCTGGTTGTTTGGTTAGAGGTGTGTTTACCTTGTTCCTTGGTTAGTCAAGTTTATCTGGTTGCTTGATTACAGGTGGGTTTACCTTGTTCCTTGGTTAGTCACGTTCATCTGGTTGCTTGATTACAGGTGGGTTTACCTTGTTCCTTGGTTACTGCCACGTTCATCTGGTTGCTTGATTACAGGTGTGTACAGGAGAGCTCCGTCAACTTCTACCCGATCAATGACACGACGTTCGCGTTCCGCTTCACGTCCTTCAAGTTCCTCGGCAACTACCCCTACACCTACATCCACTGTGACGGCTTCGTGTGCGGGCTCAGTGAGAAGACGGCCGAGTGTGACCGGTACGCCCCCTAGTGACGTCATAGTCGGAGGTAGACGCACTCACACCGCCTGGTGATGTCATGTGGTGGTTAGACGCACACACACCATCGGGTGATGTCGTAGAGTTGTAGTTAGACGCGCCACCTGGTGACGTCATAGAGTGGAAGTTAGACGCACCACCTGGTGATGTCATAGAGTTGTAGTTAGACACACCACCTGGTGATGTCATATAGTTGTAGTTAGACACACCACCTGGTGAGGTCATAGAGTTGTAGTTAAACGCACCACCTGATGACGTCATAGAGTGGTAGTTAGACGTGCCAACTGGTGACGTCATAGAGTTGTAGTTAGACGTGCACCTGGTGAGGTCATAGAGTTATAGGTAGACGCGCCACCTGGTGATGTCATAGAGTTGTAGTTAGATGCACCACCTGGTGATGTCATAGAGTGGTAGTTAGACGTGCCACCTGGTGATGTCATAGAGTGGAAGTTAGACGTGCCACCTGGTGATGTCATAGAGTTATAGTTAGATGCGCCACCTGGTGACGTCATAGAGTGGTAGTTAGACATGCCACCTGGTGATGTCATAGAGTGGAAGTTAGACGTGCCACCTGGTGATGTCATAGAGTTATAGTTAGATGCACCACCTGGTGACGTCATAGAGTGGTAGTTAGATGCACCACCTGGTGATGTCATAGAGTGGTAGTTAGACATGCCACCTGGTGACGTCATGGAGTGGTAGTTAGATGCGCCACCTGGTGACGTCATAGAGTTGTAGTTAGACGTGCCACCTGGTGACGTCATAGAGTGGTAGTTAGACATGCCACCTGGTGACGTCATAGAGTTGTAGTTAGACGCGCCACCTGGTGACGTCATAGAGTGGTAGTTAGACGCGCCACCTGGTGACGTCATAGAGTTGTAGTTAGACGTGCCACCTGGTGACGTCATAGAGTGGTAGTTAGACGCGCCACCTGGTGACGTCATCGAGTGGCAGTCAGGATGTAAGACTAGCTCTCACCAACCTAACAGGTCTGTATGTCTCCATAGCAATATAGGGATGAGCGACAGTTTGGTATTAATACAGTTGTGTCACATTCACTAAAGTCTGACTGTACTCTTGTACATTTCACTTAATATTTCGTTAGATGTCATTCCAAAAACTCTTGCATATTTCACTTAAGTCTTCAATTGTCATTCCAATAACTGTTGTATATTTCACTTAATAAGTCTTCAGTTGTCATTCCAATAACTCTAGTATATTTCACTTAATAAGTCTTCAGTTGTCATTCCAATAATTGTTGTATATTTCACTTCATAAGTGTTCAGATGTCATTCCAATAACTGTTGTATATTTCACTTAATAATTCTTCAATTATCATTCCAAGAACTCTTCACTTGCATAAATCACTTAATAATTGTCATGTTATCAATGGAATGCACCTTATTATGTGCACAAAATGTAAATAACTGACTATATATGCCTGGAAGACCAAGTGTCTTGGCACTACACAAGATTATTCAGAAAAGTAAATATTTACAAACAAAAATCGATACTGAAAGCCATGTCATGCACACACTTCCAAAATGCTGTCTGCTCATTGGCTGGTGCAGGTCATGTGGTACACCGAGCATGAAGTTACGCAGGCGGCGTTCTGCAGACGCGTCATTACCCAGCGACTTCATGCCCTACTTCTATGACGTCAACCAGGTATGGGTTAAGCATTGATAGAAATAAGCAAAACTTGTCACTTGTCAATAGGACAAGTCTGGTGTGATTTTCACTTGTCCGTCTGAATTTTCACTTGTCCACAGTACTTAATGTTTATTATCTCATTTAACCTCCATGGTTACGGGAATAAAACTACACAACTCAAAGCAACAAAACAAAATGTCATAGATAAAGTAAATTACATTGGCATGGTTGTTCGGTGCATTTAAAGATGACAACGGAAAGCAAACAAAATCACAATATACATGTCTTTCAGTCCAAAATTTTCACTTGTCCAACAGAAAAGCTCAAGCCATATTCTGTGTCATGGGGGTGATGAAAATGGGAAATATTGCGCCTAGAGCAGGACTCGAACCCACATCTTTTTGCATTCCGGGCCAGTGTGCTAACCATTACACCACCTAGGCTCCCTGATATCACCACAGTACCCACGCCTACCTGTCTATGTGGTTACTTGCCTGAGAGGTCAGTGCAGACTACTACACTCGTTCCCCTGGAATTGTAAGTCTTTTAATGCTTACAGTTACATACATACATGCAATGTAAACACACTTACATACACAGGGTAGGTTCAACAACTATACAGCGCATAGCTTGTATAGGATCATGGTCACGGCAACCAGTGTCATGGGGGTGATGAAAAGGGGAAATATTGTGCCTAGAGTGGGACTCGAACCCACATCTCTTTACATTCCGGGCCAGTGTGCTAACCATTACACCACCTAGGCTACCTGATGTCACCACACTACCCACGCCTACCTGTCTATTGTGGCTCCTTGCCCAAGAGGTCAGTGCAGACCACTACATTCTTCTTGTCCGCGCCTATTCTCACTTAGCGCGGACAAGCGGAAAAGCTCTTATTTCGAACGCTGGCTCAGGATTTATAGCAACATTTGAAGCACAACCAGGATGACTTGTAATTTGTGACACTTGCGCACTCGTGAGGGCTTTATAGTGCTGCCCTAGTTAGTTTCAGTTTGAAGTTCTATAGTCAGGTGGTTTTGATTTGGTGTCATTTTCTGAGATAAATATATTAGGTTGCTCGTTACAATCTACCTCATTTTAGTTTGATGTAACCTTGATTTAAATATGACTAACGTTGAAGATATTTGAAGTGTTACCATGCCAGATTAATTGTGGCATGCTTGTCAAAACTCTGACATCAAACTCTTCAGCGGTAATAGGTTCTATTAAATTCACTTAGTACATACTTCTATGCAGCAATAAATACTTCATAAATGTATCAGTATCTAAGTTAGATATATGGAGCTTCAAATTTAGTGAGCCCGACTACCACAGAGTTTTTTTTGTGTTTTTTTTGTTCAAGTGTTTTTATTCCTCTGAATAACATGTTGTCAGTGCTAATGCACTGGTCTTCCAGCCCTAATCACAATTGTCTCTACACAGTAAACAAATCTACAACAATATACGGATAGACAATTACAGGAAAATAAGCAAAACATCGCTACATGAATGATAGGTAAAGAACAAGATAAGCGAAAAAAGAAACATATGTGGAGAGGTAACTATGTATTACGTAACAAATTTTGCCGACTTGATTCGGTGATTCCTCAAAGTATAGCCGCAGCACCCAATAGAAAACCTATAGCATTAGCAATCTGTTATATCGAACTACCATATACTAACACCGACATTTTAAAGCTACGCAAATCAACCCCGCCATTGTTATGCGTTCAGACATTTTTTCAATTTTCCCAGCGGGGTCTCATTTCCGGTTTGTTTGTGCGCGTAAATTTGTAAAAATGTGTAAATTGACTGTCACTGGTTTCACTTTCAGGGCCCGTTGGTGTTTCTGGAGTCCACAGAGGATGCCTTACTGGAGGAAGGTGCGATAGACCGCCAGGTGCCAGCAGGAGGAGGAGGAGATGATACCCCGACACCGCGCCGACACCCCGACAAGCAGGCGGAGAATCAAGGTGAGGCGGCCATCTTGTTTAACTGAGGCGCCCCCTAGCGCCAGTTGTAGCGTTAGTTTTTCCGGACCGGTCGAATCGGCAGAGCGCAGTCTTTGCCTGCTGGAGATCGGAAGGTCGGGAGTTCAGTTCCCGATCGAGTCAATGACTTATCAAATTGAATCTTGTCACTTCCTAGCCTGGCGCTCGGTATTATTAGGATAGCGCAAGGACTGGTTAGCTCAGTATCAGGATAATGTGACTGAGTGGGATATCGGGTCATGGTACGGTGGCCTGATTTCCCAGTGGGGCAGCAAAATAAAGTTGCCATGAGTGCGAACTGTCACATGTCAGTACCCGTCCTCATATGACCTGTGATTTGTTCGACTCGACCCGAAATTTCCAACTCGTGACCTTCCGCATGGAAAGCCTGCGCTCTGAACCCATCCGACCACCGCGTCCGGTGCCTAGATTTGGCTGACTAAAACCCTAAGTGATTACAGTATAACCCCGTTAAAGCAAACTTGAAGGGACCCTATAAATTTGATTGGATTAACCGATCATCAGGTTGGAGAGCTTACCTCGATTGGGCTATGGTTGTTAAATACCTCATTCGCCCCCCAGTTCAATTACCAAGGTCGAATTTTATATAGGATTATGGTGCAGGTTCACAAATATGGTTATGGCACACTGAGTTTTGGGATGTTTTCATATTGAAATACATCACTAGAAAGCAAAAAATTATATCTAATTTCTTGAATATTTCCAGGCCATTTAGTTGGGACCGGATTGAGTAAATTAGCAGTGAATATTAGGAAATAATTCAGTAGTTACAACAAATGGCTACATGCCAGAACTGCCCATGATAGTACTGTGTTGGTATAACAGTAAATCCCAAACAATAGGGCACCTCCAGTCAACCATCGGGGTATATACTGGTCTTTGGCCCGCTCATATACTTCCACTTGCCACTTGGGGAGGTCATGTGGGGACTGTTGTACATCATTTAGATATATTTTATGCATACCAATATATATATGAGACTGTCTCAAAAGGTGCTAAGCAATATGGGACAAAACTTTGTCCATTGTAACGATCAACATACTATCTGCTTATGCATTTGCTCAGGATAAACTGTTTTGCTTTTACATGGTGTTTCATAATCCCAATAGAATACATGTCCTTGTGTTTTCAGTGTAACCATTTCTGTGCTGTTTTGTGTCAATCGTTACAATGGACAACAACAAAAATAGTCATCACCTTTTGAGACAGGCTCATATGCATAATAAATAATTCACTGTGATTATGCATCTGATGCATAATCACTACAAAGATGGCTTGTCTTGCTGGTCGAACATTAAGAAAAACCTACAGAATTATTTCCTAATATTCACTGCTAATTTACTCAATCCGGTCCCAACTAAATGGCCTGGAAATATTCAAGAAATTAGATATAATGTTTTGCTTTCTAGTGTTGTGTTTATTATGTGGTTTCATTTGGTTATTATTGCAACTGATATTGTCATTTATGTACCAACAAATTGTAATGAACGGCCGGAAGACCAGTACTCTGGTGCTGACAAAAGACATTATTCGCTGAATAAAATACATTTAGTAAAAAAAAAATGTATTCCAATATGGAAACATCCCAAAACTCAGTGTATCAGAGCCCAAACTGTCAAACTGCACATTAATCTTATATAAAATTCAACCTTGGAAATTAACTCAGTGGCCAAATGACCACTGTAGCTAAAACGAGGTAAGCTCTCCAACCTGATCATTGGTTTAGCCGAGCTTTGGGTAAGGGTGTATTGCACATGTAATATACAATATATGTGGACACTTTGATTATTGTTTTTTTATGTATATACAGTATAACCATTAATGAAAGCAGTCTTTGTCGCATCGCGACCGACAGCATGATGATGATGATGACAGTATAACCCCGTTAAACCAAGCTCGGTTAAACCAAACGATCGGTTAATTAAAGAAAATGTCTAGGGTAATAAAGCAAAGCTCACAGAAACTATAGAAGACAAACTGGCCTACCATATCGCCAGAAACAACTCTCTCAAAGCTGCGAGAACAGCAAAAAAGAAATACATAAAGCAGGACAAAGATTGGGGAAGCAATACAAACAGATTCTGGAAAAATGTAAACCTATTATTCCCCAAAAATAACAAAGAAGAGCCCACAAACTTCCACGATAACAAAGGGACAATGCTCACAGACAAAAATGCAGCAAACAAACTGAACATGCACTTTGCCACAATATTCTTCAAACCCCAGGCAAGCTCCTTCTTCAAACCCCAGGCAAGCTAATTGAAAAAGTGTAACATAGACACATAAATGAACACCTGGAAAAAAACGATATACCAAACGAAAGACAAGGGGGTTTCAGGAAACTGCACTCCACATCTAAAACAATAGCTAATCTAACAAATGACATATTGGCATCAATGAACCAAAAACAATTAGTTGGAGCAGCCTTCATTGACTTCAGCAAAGCATTCGATACAGTAGACCATAACATACTACTGGAAAAACTAGAATCCATGGGCATAAAATCCAACACTATGGACTGGATAAAATGCTACCTGAACAACAGGCAACAGAAAACAAAAATAAACAATACACTATCAGACAACCAACCTGTCACATGTGGTGTACCCCAAGGGTCAGTGTTAGGGCCACTGCTCTTTATAATCTACATAAACGATCTTGAAAAATGGTTGCAAACCGAATGCCTCCAACTATATGCAGATGACACAGTCATATATGCAAATGGCACCACAGAAGAGGAGGTAATAACTAAACTAAACAAGCTCCTACTAAAACTGGATGAGTGGTGTGAGTCCAACAAAATAACCATCAAGACAAGCAAGTCAAAAACAGTTCTCTTCTCGCATAAACAAATGCCAGAAAGAAAACTACACTGTAAGCTAGGAAACCAAACACTAGAAAATGTAGACCATTACAAATACCTAGGCCTTGAGTTGGACAGCCAACTAAACTACAACCTATGTATAAACAAAATTGTCCAAAAGGTAAACCACAAACTGTGGCTATTTGCAAAGCTAAGAGACTAGATGACACAAGAAATGTCAATACAAATGTAAACTACATGGGTGCGAAAAAAGAAATTTGAAAAAAACTGCAAACACTACAGAACAGAGCCCTGAAAATCTGCCTCAAAGCTGCACCCCACCTATGACATACACAAAAGAACCAAAGTAAAATTGCTTTTCCCTCTTCCCCCGTCCCCCTCTCACTCACCCCCCCCCCCCCCCTCACCCCTTCCCCCTAAGAAAAACACCGCATAACTTCACCACATACAAAATGGCCGTTCTCAGCCTGGAATAGTTGGGGAGTGGTAGCCTACACGTGTGGTTGAGCCCGTCAGTCTAGTGGTGCCATGCTTTTGAGTTTCTGAGATAAATATATTAGATTGATGGTTAAAATTGACTTTACCTTAGTTTGAAGTAATTTATATTTTGAATGGCAAACGTTTCAGATATTTGAAGTGCAAGCATGTCAAATTAGTTTTTCCAAGCACGCCAAAACTCTGACACCAAAGGCTTCTGCATTAACAGGTTCTGTTAAAGTTGCATAGTCCGATGAAAACATCAAATTTTCAAAACCAAAACAATTATCTCGATTTGATTCTACATATCTAACTCAGATACTGGTGCACTTATTAAACATTTGTCATCACACAGAAGGGAATACTGAGGCAATTGAATAGAACTGTGACTGCAGAAGCATATGGGGTCAAAGTTTTGGCATGCTTGCCAACATTGATGCGCGAAAAGGAAGAAGAGAAGGGGGGGGTGGAAATAAGGCGTTTATTTTCGCCTCAAAGATACAGAGTATACAGAGAGAGGCTCATGAGGAGCAGCAGGGCATAATCTCATAGGGAGCAACAATGTGATGTAGATATAAATAAAGGAATAAAAGTAAGGAGGCTCATGAGGAGCATAGGGAGATGTAGATAAAGAATAAAAGTTCAGTTCAGAGTTAAGTGTCTGAGGGGTTCAGTGAGGGGGTGCCGAGGAGCCCTCCACCGCTGGAAGAGAAAGGTATATAAGGAAAGAGATGGGTGGGTGGGTGGAGGAAAAGGAGGAGAGCTGGAAGGCGGCAGGAGGGCGAGTGCCTGAGGGAGGCCGGCGGGCGAGCTTATAAGGGAAGGGGGACGGGCGGCAGCAGGTGAGGTGTGAATGCTGCCGGCCCGGGGGAGGGCGAGAGGTGGCGAGCAGCGGGCGTCGGGTGAGGCGGGAATGCTGGGCGACAGGGGGCCGGGGGGAGGTGGCGGCGCGCGGCGGCGTCGGGCGAGGTGAGAAAGCAGCGCGACAGCGCAGGGCGGGGGAGGGTCTCTTCCTCTCCTCGCATCAAACGTAATGCTACGCATTACGACCAATTTGTCCATGGTTTCACTTAAAATATCTCAAAAGTTAGCCATTTAAAATAAAAGTTACTTCAAGGGAAAGTAAGGTGCATTATAACCATCGACCTAATGTATTTATCTCAGAAAATGACAGAAACTCAAAACCATCGGACTATGCAGCTTTAAATTGACTCAGTATTCCCTACTATACAAAAACACATTCTTAAAGTTGCATAGTCCGATGGTTTTGAATTTCTGTATTTTTTCTGAGATAAATATATTAGATCGATCACTAGTATCTACTTTACATTAGTTCAAAGTTAGTTTTATTTTAAATGGTAAACTTTTGAGATATTTTGAGTGCAAACATGGAAAATTAGTTTTGGCAAGCTTGCCAAAACTCTGACACCATAGACTTCTGCAGTAAGAGGTTCTGTTAAATTGACTCAGTATTGCCTTCTACGCAGAAACAAATGCTTAATAAGTGCATCAGTATCTAAGTTAGATATGGAAAATCAAATCTAGATAATTGGTTTGGTTTTGAAAATTTGATATTTCATCGGACTATGCAGCTTTAAGACGTGCATTAGTGTCTAAGTTAGATATGTAGAATCAAATCGCGATAATTGTTTCAGTTTTCAAATGTCAACGCTTCATCCGATGGTGCAACTTTAATCAAACAAACAAACAAACAAACAAACAAGCAAACAAACTGACTGGTACCGCCTCTTTTCCAGACGGGGCAGACAGGACGAGTTCCTCGCCTCCTTCCCAGCGTCCACTGACAGGTCTCTCCGGGACGTTACTCGCGTCACTCACGTCACTCACGTTACTCAGGCTGCGTTCCGCGCTCGCCATCTTGTGACCGGAAGTGAGCAAATGTCGTCTGCTTCCCGCCGCGCTGCTGCGCGCCTTCTCGCCGCCATCTTGGATTCCAAGTCGAGTCGCCATGTTGTCGATGTTATTCATATTATAGGAAGTGATAGACTCCCCCCTCCCCACCCCTCCTTTTCCCTCTTCCCCCGTCCCCCTCTCATTCGTCCCCCCCCCCCCTCCCCCTCCCCCCTAAGAAAAACACCGCATAACTTCACCACATACAAAATGGCCGTTCTCAGCCTGGAATAGTTGGGAGTGGTAGCCTACACCTGTTGTTGAGCCCATCAGGTCAAGGTCGTCCAGCCAGCTTTGACCTAATTTCCAAGCATTATGTGTGACATAGATGTACAACCCATCCCACCTCTTTGCCAAACATCACTCTCCAAATTAAAAAAATATATATATATGTACATGTATATATATTTATGCATATACTATATATATAAGTATATATACTATGTACTGTACGCCTATATACTATATATATTATATATAATATATATGACACATATTATTATATATATATAATATATAATATCTATGCATATATGTGATGTATAAGAATTATGTGAGTATAAAAACACATAAGGGAATGTTCATAATATTATCACCCATATATTGTGTACTACACTATGGGTGACCCCTTCACCAGTTGGGACCGGTGGCGCCACTACCACCCTACCCGGCCATTGACGCGAAACACTGTCACTGTCAATCCAGTGTGTGCATTGTGCTTTGGCTAGGAGCCTCACCCTAGTACATAGTGTCGCAGGCGGTGATGAAAATGGGAAATATTGCACCCAAAGCAGCAATCAAACCCACATCTCTTGCATTCCGGGCCAGTGTGCTAACCATTACACCACCTAGGCTCCCCGATGTCACTACCCTACTCACTCCTACCTGTCTATGTGGCTGTTTACCTGAGAGTGAGAGGTCAGTGCAGACTACTACACTCGTCCCCCTGGAATTGTAACTCTTTTAAATGGTTTACGTCCATAATTCATTTTAATGCTTACAATTACATACAGGCAATGCACTTATATACTACGCAGGGTAGGTTTAACAACCATACAGCGCGTAGCTTGTACAGGATCCAGTCACAACAACCAGTGTGGCGGGGGATGATGAAAATGGGAAATATTGTTGTCAATAGATGGCTACATTATGAATTTAGACCACAGTCCAGGCCACCACACTTCAGTACAGATGGCTGCATTGGGAATTCAGGCCACAGACCTGCCCCCTATGTTGTGAATTCAGGCCAAAATGCGGACCGCTACAATGCAGTCCAAGCCTCTACCCTCATAGCTGGCACCATTATCGAACGAATATGCACCAACTATACAAAGTTCCCAGTTTTCTATTCACCACCATAAGTACACAGATATATATATATGTGCCAGGTAAGCCAATACATGAGTATAAATAATAATGTCGACTGTCCGATATGTTTCTACTGTTAGGCATTGGGTGTTCAAATCTACTCTAGCTGTGCAAAACCATTGTAACTGACCCCTAACATGCCAGTGGCGCCACCTGTGTATCATTACATTCTAGTGGCGCCACCTATGTATTGTCAGGATCTAGTGACGCCACCTGTGCCTCATCATGTTCCAATGGCGCCAGTTGTATATGACCACACTCCAGTGGCGCCCCCTGTGTATCGTCACTGCAGTGGTGCCGCCTGTGTACCGTCATACTCCAGTGGCGCCACCTGTGTACCATCAGTCTAGTGGCGCCACCTATGTACTGTCAGCCTAGTGCTGCCATGTGCGTACCATCATGTTCCAATGGCGCCAGTTGTATATCATCACACTCGAGTGGCACCACCTGTGTATCGTCACATTCTACTGGCACCGCCTGTGAATCATCATGTGGTGTTGTGCCACCTGTGCTTTGTCAAACAGCAGTGGCGCCACCTGTATGTCATTAAACTCCATTGGCGCCACCTGTATAACATCAATCTCCAGTGACGCTGCATGTATGCCGTCAAACTCCAGTGGCGCCACCCATGTATCATCCCACTCGCCACCTATATATTATCACACTCCAGAGGCGCCACCTATGTACTGTCACTCCAGTGGCACATTCCTTTTCTCCCAGTTGGAGAAAAGCTTTATACATATTCATTATATATACATTATATATATTATACCCTTTTATTGTATACATTTACAAATCTACATTTTTCACATATATACACACCACATGATTGTATATATTTTTACATGTATATACAACGGAACGAATTAGCTTATAAAACAATTGCTTGTAATACATTTCTGTTTTCTGCAAACCAAGGGTGTTAGGCAATCATTTGTATGTAACTAAAGCTGCATAGTCCAATGAAAACGTCATATTTTATAAGCCAAAGCACTGACCTACATTTGAATGTACATATCGAAATTACATATTGATACACTTATTAAAGCTGTATGGTCCGATGAAAGCTTTTACTTTATTTTTTATTGGTGTAAATTAATTTGATTCATATATGTCTTTTGTCAGTCCCGTAGTGTTACAGTAACAACCGTAAGTGTTACAAGATCAACATTTTAAAACCAGAATACTTATCTAGATTTTATTCCACAAATATAACTTAGATACTGGTGCACTTATTAAATAGTTGCATAGAAGGAAATAATAAGTCGTTTAAATAGAACCCGTTATTGCTGATGCCTATGGTGTCCAGCGTTTTGACGTAAATGATAAATTTTCTTTTGCATGATTTCACTTCAAATATCTCCAAACTTAGCCATTTATAATCGTAGTTACTTCAAATTAATGTAAGGTAAATTATGACGATCAATCTCAAATATTTATCTCAAATAATAGCGAAAGCTCAAAAGCATCGGACTATGCAGCTTTAAGGACGTGTTGCTGCAAAGAAGAGAATATTAACTAAATTTGATAGAATGTGTCATTGCTGAAGCCTCTAATATTCAGCATTTTGATGTGCATGCCAAAATTAATTTGGCATGTTTTCACTTTAAATAAATCAAAGTTATCCATTTATAATAAAACTTACTTTTGACTAATAAAGTAAGGTAGATTATAATGGTGAACCTAATATATTTATTGAAAAAATATGGCACCAATTTTATTCTGTAGAATATGCAACTTTATGTGTACTGATACTGATAGCTCAAGTTAGAATCGTGGACAGAAAGGCAGGAAATCAAATTGAATCTTCATGAAACTCTGTCTTTCATAATGATGTACCGTATGTACGCGAATATAAGTCGACTTTGAGTAGGCCTATAAGTCGACGGGTATTTGTGACGTAAATATCTGGAATTAGGCCTAAGCCGACTATAGGTCGAACTTCAGCAGCTCAAGTCATTGTCGAATGAGTGCAATATCTGGGCCGTGTTCAGGGTACGTCTCGGCGACATCGCGGTGATGCTTTTTGGCCTATTTGCGTTCAGGGTGCGTCCCGGCGATGTCTTGGCGACGCCTCCCTTTTCAGATAGGAGACAAAAAGCGCCTCGAAAATGGCCACCGTCTCCAGTGGTTTCAGCCTATCACAGCACAGCTTTCCCATTGCAAATGGCCGCCGCCTATGGGGGCGGCCATTTTCGAGACAACCAACTGCTTTCGCCGTTCAGACTGGTGTGACGTCATGCCCGTCGCCGAGGCGCCGCCGAGACAGACTCTGAACGCGGCCCTGGCAGTGTTTGATGTCGAAGGAGGACATTTACAACTGTCTACCAAATTAAGTGTTGTTGATTTTGTATTAAACAAACGTTATATACATTTATTCAACTTTTTTCGATGGCCCGGGGTGGGGAGGGGGGTGACCAGGTACAGTATCTGTGCTAACAGCTTTTGTTGCTATTTTCGGTGTGTAAATGTGATTTGTTGCCTTATTCCTCTATTATCGCTCAGCTGTATCGGTCAAAAAGAGCTCCCTCAGAGGAGGTATCACGAGTATAAGACAACCTCAGAATTATGGTAAATTTCCTTGACTAATATATTCCAGTATATATAGTAGCAAAAGCAGAAACTTGAGTTGTTGTCGCGCGGTGTAAATCTGTATAATTGCTGTAAACCATATGTACGCAAACAAGCAAAAAATTAGACCGGCGCTCGACAAAAAGAAATAAATGTCTGCACTGCAGCACCATTTTGTATAGCGTTAAAACTGCTGGTGTTGAAATATGGTTTGCGGGTGGGTGACGGCCCTATAGCCTCACCAATCACTGGGTTTAGCGCGATTAAGTTGGCGAAACTAGCCGTTATTTAAAGCTGCCTAGTGTGATGAAACATAAACTTTTCAAGACCAAAGCAATCATGTAGATTTGATTCTACATATCTAACTTAGATACTGATGCACTTATTAGGCATGAGTTGCAACAAAGGAGAATGCTGAGGAAATTAAATATAACCTGTTACTACTGAAGCTGTAAGTCTAGTGGCGCCACCTATGTGAGAGCTTTGGCATGCTTGCCTAAATTAATTTGACATGGTTGCATTTCAATAATCTCAAAACTTAGCTATCTAAAATAAAAGTTACTTCTAACTAAAGTAAGGGGAGCGGGACGTAGCTCAGGCGGTAGAGTGCCCACCTCTGAAGCTATCAGTCATCCTATCGATCCTGCTCACTGGACCCATTTGCAGTTTGGGCTATTTTCTGTTCCAACTAGTGGCCCACAACTGGTTCATCAAAGGTTATGGTATGTGCTGTCCTGTCTGTGGGAAATTGCATATATAAGACCCCTTGCTAGTTGTCAGAAAGAGTAGCCTATGTGGTGGCAGATGTCAGAATGACCACATGTTTGAGGTCCAATAGCCGATGATAAGAATTAATGTGCTCTAGAGGCGTCGTTAAATAAACAAACTTTCCCTTTTTAACTAAAGTAAGGTAGATTGTGACAATCATTTTAACGCATTTATCTATAGAAGAAAAAGAAGAAGAAAAAAAAAAAAAATTCAAAATCAGCCACTATGCAACTTTATGACAGCAAATTAAAATTAGCTATCATGCCAGTCGCTATTACCATGTTTGGGTGAGTTACAGTTACCTCCCCTTGTTCAACCCCCCTCCCCTATGTATCAATTATTTATCGATTCGCTTTACTCATGTTGCATAGTCGTGTTGCATTGCAATCATAATCATATCATTTGTGGTCAAGGTAAATAACATTCTAGATGAAAGTATTTTTTATTGATAAAATTGGTTTAATTAATGTAGCATATTTTCACTTTAAATAATTCCTAAATTACGTATTCATAATTAAAGTTATACCAATCTAAAGTAAGTAGATTATAACCATCAAACTAGAATATCTATCTGTGAAATAAAAAGGCTAGACAACTTTAATTTAAACAAATAAATGTGATAAACCTCAATTTTCATTAAACAAAACTGACAGAATAAATTCTAACCTTTCGCCATATAAATCATCACACATCAATTAATCAATCAATTACAAAACCATGCATCTAAGTTTAGGGATTGTTTTTAGTTGATAAAATGGAGAAAATGTGCATGGAATTGTCAGAGCGAAGTGGCCTTTTCTAGGATGCGCAGTGACCTGGAAAGAAGAAACTGACCGATGTCTCTTGTTGGTAACTTGACAACATATATTGTGACGCATGTGGGATAAATGAGCCAGGAACATAAATAACCCACGTGTATATAACATGCAATTGTATTAAATAAATAATCAATAATTGAGTAAAAAAGTGTTATTTTAATTCCAATTCATCACCCCTCAAAGGGGAACCTCCCCCTGAATGTATTAGGTGTCAGTCCCCGCTGACACTCAAACACATTTTACTAAGTTGTGTTGATTTTTTGGCCCTGCGCCAACAATTTTACACTGCAGACAGCATGCATGACCTTTTTACTAAAGTAAAACAAGAAAACATTTTTGCTTTTTTGAGAGCAGCTGGTCTTTACCACCTCATAGTTTACTAAATAAATTCTATCAATTAGTAATACAACTTTTCATATTTTTACAGGAATTTGTTTCCCTTGGCCACAAATATATAATTGTGAGCTTTTTAATTTAATGAGTGTCTATTGGCACATAATTGATTGTCTGCTTCTACATGTAAAAGCGATGGTTTAAACAAAAAACAAACATCTCTCGCCGTGAATATGGCCTTTGCTACCGACACAGCGTAAAGCAACCACCAATCAATCAATCAATCACATAGGCTCACCCACTCACGCTCACACCCACCTGTATTGTATGTGTGTTCCCATTGTGTTGTCTGAACACCCCCAGTGTGGCACAGGGTGATGTCACAACAGAACGTTCTAAATAAAGACAGTTGCAAACTAGAACTCGCAGTATCGACATCAACATTCAATTCAATTCTTTATTTCAGACTCACGATTATGGTAGTTACATAATTTGGTCGATAGTAGGTAGATATAAAAATTAATGTGAATAGGATATAAGTAATAGTATGAATACTACTTTAACATACATAGCTTGTTCAATGGAACGCGTCTTGGTATGGGGGCATTTGGATGCCATATGCCCAAAACCTCTACATCTATAGCACTCGGTATCTGGGGTGATTACGCGAGGCCTATTATTGGGGTACCTTTGGGCCGGCCCGGAGGAGCTTCCCTGGTACCCTGAATTAGTTTGCTGGCGTTTGCCATGCCAGTCCCCTTTACCGGGGTAATTAGCGGCACGATCAGTATTTGGTCTCGCGCCCTGCCCGTGAAACGCACTTATGGTGCAGGCCACAGTAGCTAATTTATTCTTTTGTTTACAAACATCTAACTAAATATAACGTCCGTTATGGCCTCATGCCGGGGTAGCTAATCCTCGTATCCACGACTCTATCCGTTCAGAGCGACACAAGAGAACGTAGTTATGATGGGCAGACGCCAGACGCCTTTATAACCCACTGTGGACCTAAGGCTTGTAGCCCTCACAGCAAAAATTAATACGACTAGCCGCAAAAGAAAACCAGGAATGCCAATTTAGTTGAACACTATTATTTCTACATTATTAATGCAACCCCGGGTATTCCCTAAACCGTCAGAGTACGGCGTGAAACGTCAAAACAGGAGCCGCTGTCACTGTCACAACCGAGTGAGATGTCAACAAAGACAAAACACCGTTTTTCTTCTATTAATTCGCGTATCAAAAGTAAATTAAAAGGTATTACACTCCTTACTATCCTGGTCACGGCACCAGTTTAACCATCGGGCTAATCCACCCCCGCTTAAGGCGACGCTACGTGTTAATTTATATAATTATTTCCATGTGAATTTTCCCGGGCCAGCCACGGGCCGCCGCTGCCTCTCGTCCCGCCTGCAGGTAGTCCATGTCCGTCAGTGTCCTTCCCGGGCTAAAGTCGGCCAGCCAGAGTATCGCCTAAATACAGAGGTTTGCCCCCCTCTCGCATTTATCGGTCTAAAGCAATTACTTGGTTATTTCAACTAACTGGCTGGTCTACTCGCCTTACGGTGTATTTAATATGCTTAAATTGATCCCGAACGAAGCAGATGCGCTACTGTCACTACCACTGACACTGATAATCAGCCTAGGTTACTGTCTTATTTTAGCCAAATGATCTATACGTTAATTCTGTTCAAATGTCTGTTATAATCTCCCCGCAGATGGGCTAAGTAGCTGCATAAGGCCTATTTAGGCTTAAGGCCCTTAATTATATATATAAAACAATCCAATGTTAAGTTCGACCATAGCGGTTTACTCCATAGAAATCTGGAGGATAGTATAGAATGCAAGGAACGTTCCAATTTACTTTTCCAAGAGCTCACGGCTTTTTATTCTTAACCAAACTAACAAGAGCAGCTGCATATGTCGTAGAAATATCGTGCAAACCCCTCCCTAATGTTTAATTTCAAACAAGTTTAGAATTTCGATAAAATAGGCCTAAAACTCGGCTAAAACACCAGAGCGTCATTAAATACGTCTGATCGGTCTGGGTCCGAAAGCCCGACCTTCTTTCATTGCCAGGCGAGTCGCAGTTTGCATCTCCTAGCAACGCTTTAAGGCCGGAAACCCGGTGCCCCATGAATGTTTGGCATTCACGGTCTGCCATGGCGAGTAGCCCGTATTTCCAAATACAGGTCACTCGGCGCACGCCCGTGAATGCCACAAGGCGAGTAGTCTCGCCCACTTCACTACCATACTAACCAATATCAAAATGTTGGTCTACATACAGTAGTTTGTACCAATGCCTCCATATGGCAGACTTAAATCTGAGATCACTCTCTTCTATTTTTACAAGTCCCTGTATTATAACATTTTCTGACTTGTCAAGTCTACTAATAAATTTGAATATTAGATCCCTGATAACAGCCTGGAAGGCTGGCACATCAATATTGGCAAACAGCTGACCAGCACTGTGATACCTAGGTAGACGGAGTAATAACCTCATAATGTCATTATATGCTGCATTCAGTTTTCTAATGCTATACATTCTATAGTTCCACCAAATCTGGGCAGTATACAAGGGAATACAGAAAGTTCTAAATAAATTTACATTGACATCAGCTGTTATATAATACATGGTGTCAGATGTGGAGGCAACGGTGCTTTTAGGCCCATTGTTTCTGATGGATACCGGGCATCAGCAGCCTGGGCACTAATACTCCAGTCACACGAGAGCCAGCGTCCGCCTCCGACCTCCTTACGCCCAAAAGGACGCCAACCTCCCAGCGTCCCATTCGATACATTGATTCAAATACGTGGTCGGCGCCAGGGCGGCGCCGGGCCGGAGCTGCATCAGTACCGGAACGGTTCCAGGGTGGCCCCAGGGCGGCCCCAGGGCGGCGCCCGGTCACCAACCACTTGTTAATGGTGCCGACCAAACTGGATGCAAGGAGGTTGTAAGTGCAGCACTTGCAACCTCCTTGTGTCCAAAATTTCCGAAATGGATGTGGGAGGTTGGCTTCCTCGTGGCGCCAGGACTTAAGGAGGGTGTAAGGAGGGCGCAATGAGGACGTTTTGGCATCGCGAATCGATCGTAAGCGAACACAGGCCTCGTGTGACTGGGGTATAACCAACAAGTAATACAAGTTCAGTGTACCAGGCATCAACACCCTGTTTACAGAGAGAGTCACAAATACTTGAACTTCAAGTAGAAGTAGCTGCAGCGCATCGGCCCGCAAATCCCCTGGCACCAACAGAAGCAGCACTGACAAATGACACAAATGCACATATGTACATATGCCTGAAAAGATGGCCCACGGATGCACAGATACCTAGAGGTACAGACACAGATGCTAGGAAGCACAGATGCACAGATCGTCGACAGAGGCGAACGAAAACGGCCATAATGAAGACGCACAGGACGTCATGCCAGCTAATACCCCTGTCACACTACGACGTAACGCGCCAGCGTAGGGGCAACGTGAAAATAAATTTTACGCGTCAAAATTCTTGGCGTAATATGTAAATACGGGGCCAAGTTGGACGTCAGTACCACGTAGTTGACATGAGCGTAACATCGGTATAGCGTAATTATAACTTGGTTCAATGAGTGAGGACAAAGGAATAACTAATTGTGTCAACGTGAGGCTAACAAAACTCCAGAGCGTGAAGTGAGCCTAGTCTGACATTAGCGGCGGCTTAGCATCGGACTGGCATGATCACACCCGCTCTAAAGTTGCCATGTCCGAATCAACCGTTTTTCCTGATGTGAGTCAACGTCAGCCCACCAAGTGATTAGCGTCAGGCTGACGTGAGTCCAGCATGGCCAGTGTGATATATGCGTAATAGACGTATAGGTATGTGGCTAATATATGTTAACGAAATGCAGAGGTTGAGACAAAGGATTATGCTAATGAGATGACGTCATGGAAAGTTTAGCCGGCGGGTTCAGCGAGCCCTAGGCCATGAATAAACGATTCAGTATCCAGAAGTCAAAGTGTTCAGACGTTGTACTTTCACATGGTGTCAGATGAGGAAGAATGCCGCCCGCTAATACGTTGCCGGGTTTGCGGCCGCCTGGTCAGCTTGTCCTCAGCAACAACACGAGATCGAACTGGAAAACATGGATCAGAGCATATGACATATACGCCACAGCTGCAGGTGTCATAATGAAGACAGAACGAGTGCAATGCTGCATCTTTCTTCACGTCGCTGGCGAGGAAGCGCAAAAAGTTTTCGCCAATATGGATATCGTGCTCGCTGATCAAGACAAGATTGGGCCACTCATGGTGGCGTTTCGGACATATTGGGTAGTCAAATGCAGTCTTATCATCACAAGATATAAGTTTAATACACATAATCAGGCTACAGAAAATATGGCTACGTACATCACGGCATTAAGAGATAGGGTGAAGGATTGTGAGTATGGTATGGTGGAGGAGTCGCTGTTGCGCGATCGGTTAGTGGCTGGTGTGAGAAATGTGAATTTGCGTCACAAACTGCTGCAAACTACTGAGTTAACTTTGGGAAAATGTGTCAGTATTTGTGAAATGAGTGAGTTCAGTTCAGATCCATTGGAGGACACCAAATCAGATGTGGAAAGTAAGGAGATTAATTTGATGAGAAATTATGCTACTGCACGTACCGGTGCACTGGCAGTTCGGTCATCAGCGACGCCATCTTGGAAATCGCCATCTTGGAATGCCGGCGGCGCCGGTGCTGGAGAGTTCAAGATCCGCTGCCAGAACTGGGGATATGAACACCACCGGGGAGTCTGCCCAGCGAAAGGCAAGGCTTGCATAGCCTGCAAGAAGATCGGGCACTTCGGTAAGGTCTGCAGGAGCAGACTGGGCAGAGTCAACAAGCTTACCGTTGAAGAGCCCGACCCTCACAATGCTGAGCAAGACCCGGATCCGGCGGAGGTCAATGTGCTGGCAACGGATCTGTTTGTCGGTGCCGTGGACCGTGGTGCCGAGCAAGACGCCGAGCTGTGGTACGCGATCGTTCGGGTGAACGGTTGTCCGGTCAAGTTCAAGCTCGACACCGGGTCGGAGGCGAACGTGCTGCCAAGGTATGTCTTTGACAGGGTTGCTCGGGGGCGGCTGACGAACACCAGGTGTTCGTTGGTGATGTTCTCGGATCGTCGGATCACTCCCGATGGGGAGGCGCTGCTGGACGTCAGCGACACAGTGCTCAAGTTCCAAGTGGTTCAGAACTGTCAGCCGATTTTGGGCAAGCAGGCTTGGGTAACATTGAATGTGCTGGCGTGTGTGGATGTGGTGCACTGTGCTGTGCCGACGAACATTTCCAAGCCGACGAACAGTCCCAACGCCCAGGAGGAGAAGCTGGTAAGCGAATACAAAGATGTGTTTCAGGGTTTGGGGTTGATCAAAGCAAATGCTGTCATTCATGTAGATAAATCTGTACAACCTGTTGTTGATCCACCTAGACGGATTCCGTTTGCCATTCAAGGTAAGGTAGGTGTGAGCTTGATCACATGGTAGAGTTAGGCATCATAGTTGAACAAGATGAACCTACCGAGTGGGTTAACTCCATAACTATCGTAAAAAAACAAAACAAGATAAGGATTTGTCTGGATCCGACTAAGTTGAACAAGGTGATAAAGAGAGGGCCTTTCCCTACCAAAACGATTGATGAAATTATTGCCAAAATGGCAGATGCGAAATATTTTTCAGTTTTGGATGCAATGACAGGTTATTGGCAGATAGAGTTAGATGAAGAAAGTTCACGTCTGTGCACGTTTAATACTCTGTGGGGCCGGTACACCCGCTTGCCTTTTGGCATCAAAACAGCCGGTGACATTTTTATTCAGAAAATGCACCGTGTCATGGGCGATATACCCGGTATCGGGATAGTCACGGACGACATTTTGTTATATGGGTCAACGGTTGAGGAACATAACGAGCGGCTCAGAGCCATGTTGGACCAAGGTAGGTCGGTTAATCTTAAATTAAACGAAACAAAATCTTTGCTATGTAAGACTACAGTGAAATATGTAGGTCATCAACTTACCCAGCAGGTTGTGAAGCCTGATCCAGACAGAATACAAGCAATAGTTGACATGCCAGAGCCACGTGATAAACAGGGTGTCCAAAGGTTCCTGGGCATGGTTGGATATGTGCACAAGTTCATACTCAACATGTCCGAGATTGCCAAACCACTACGCACGCTCCTCGCTAAGGATGTCGCGTGGCACTGGCAAGTCGAACAGCAGGGCGCGTTTGATAAGTTGAAGGAAAAGTTAAGAACTGCTCCTGTGTTGTCATACTACAATGTCAAGAAACCCATTGTTATCCAAGTAGATGCTTGTCAGTCAGGGTTGGGTGCCGTGTTGATGCAAGATAACAAGCCAACCGCACTCGCATCTCGTGCGCTTAACTCAGCGCAGTGTGGCTATGCCATTATTGAAAAAGAAATGCTCGCCATATGTTTCGGATGCCAGAAGTTTCATGACTATATCTTTGGCAAGGAAGTTCAGATTCAAACAGACCATAAGCCGTTAGTGGCGATAATGCAGAAACCAATTCATAACCTTTCGGCTAAGATGCAGAGAATGCGAATGCGGTTGCAAAATTATGATATTCAGCTATGTCATGTGAAGAGTTCTTTGATGTTTTTTGCAGACACCTTGTCCAGGGCGCATAGTGCCAAAGTAGGTCATGGTAACCTGTTCGATGACACGTTCTGTGTTGCCGCAGTGGACATTCAATCGTCAAGTTTGTTGAGTAAGATTGTCAGAGAATATGAAAAGGATGTATCCATGTCCATGCTGATCTCACACATTGAATATGGGTGGGACACTACACGCATACAGACACCGCCGTGTCTGAGACAGTACATCCCACACAAACACGAGTTAACGATAGAAAATAATCTGGTCATGAAAGGCAATCGGGTGGTGGTTCCTCCGGGTCTCCGCGGTGAAATGATTGAGGCGTTACATGAGACACACTTGGGTGTGACTAAGTCCAAGCAGCTGGCGCGGGACTGTATGTTTTGGCCGAAAATGAATAAGCAAATTGAGGATAAAGTCAGTCGGTGTGACACTTGCCAAAACAACCGGAAAAGTTTGCATAATGAGCCGTTGATAAATCACCCGATCGCCTGTCAACCGTATGAAAAAGTCAGCGCAGACTTGTTTGAGTTAAACCATAAAAATTAACTGATAACTGTAGATTATTACACGAAATATCCAGAGGTGACGCTGTTGAGCGATACGTCGTCTGTCACTGTTATTGAAGCGTTGAAGGATAATTTTACAAGGCACGGTATTCCTAGTCAGATTATTTCGGACAATGGTCCGCAGTTTAAGAGCCATGAGTATAGGGAGTTTGCACACCACTATGGGTTTAAGGCCGTGTATTCCAGTCCACAGTACCCTCACAGTAATGGGCAGGTGGACCGGTTTGTGCAAACGGTCAAGGACATGTTAAAGAAGTGTGAGAAGACTGGTTCAGATTTTCAGTTAGCTTTGCTGAATTACCGTAACACTCCATTGCCCGTCCTGAATGCATCTCCGGCTCAGCTGCTCATAAGCAGAAGGCTGAGGGGCAGGTTGCCGATGGCGGAAGAAATTTTGGTGCCCGAAACGCAAAATCCAAAGAAAGTCCAGATGGCAAAACGGCAGCAAAGTCAGAAAGCGTTTCATGACAAGAAGTGTGGAAAGCTGCACAAACCTATGAAAGTCGGAGATAAAATAAAATACATAAATCATGCTGGGGAATCGAAAAAAGGGGTTATTTTGGGTCGGACTGGTATTTTGGGGAGAGAATATCAAATTTTGAACGAGTCAGGTAATATGTTATATAGAAACCGAGTGCAGATTATCAGGGCACCTATCGGGGGGCAGCCCGAGCCGGTCAGGCAGACGCAAAGTAGGTCAGTGTCGTTGCCGAATGTAAACAGTGCGGCTAATCTAAGTAGGTCAGGTCGGCTGATTAGGCCGGCAAGCAGGTTAGACCTGTAGTAGCTCAGTGTAGATTGGGTGTTTACACATATAGCATGTGCATGTAGGATTAATTTATATTTTCCGCTGTGTGTTTTGATATTGAATGTGTAATGGACAATTTATAACGTGAGGCATTACAGCCGGACAGTGAAGGACTTCAGTGCCATACGGCGCTTGGACATTTGCAAGGACTTGTGTTTCAGTTAAGTACGAATATATGTTATTGTGTATTAGTTTGACTGTTATGCGGTATGTTGATGGTTATTTTGAAACCTTTCATGTTTCAGAAATAATTTGAGGGGGGGATGTGATATATGCGTAATAGACATATAGGTATGTGGCTAATATATGTTAACGAGATGCAGAGGTTGAGACAAAGGATTATGCTAATGAGATGACGTCATGGAAAGTTTTGCCGGCGGGTTCAGCGAGCCCTAGGCCATGAATAAACGATTCAGTATCCAGAAGTCAAAGTGTTCAGACGTTGTACTTTCACAGCCAGTGTGATGGCAGCGCTCACTTAACATGCTTGGCGTGAGCGAAACGTGGGCTGATGTGCAGAAAAGCATCCAACCCACCTGCGCCTTGGCTATAAATAAGGGCGCTGCGTTGCTCTCTCCTCACAACTTCTCCAGAAGCTTTGTTTGTTTGTTTATTTGTTGTTGTTTTGCGTCCTAGCAACATCTAAGGTCATATCAGGATGGGTACGACTTGTGACAGTCCGCACTCATCGCACAGTTACAACAAACATATATCAACGCCTCTCTCCCTCTATACACTCTTTCTGTTGCAGGAAGGGACTATTTAAATAATTATTAACCGTCTCTTTAGTATGAACATCACGTCACAATCTCGGTCGCTCTGTGTTTATCACATTTCCACATAGGCGCTTATGTTACAAAGCGAGTGGGGCACCCATTGCTTCTCTGTTATATAATCCTGGTCCCCACTCTGTCGCCCGAGAATAATAATGTTCTTTGACAATATATAAATCCGAAGTGGAAATCAGTATATCTCTACATCATGGTGAACTTTGAGAATGGCCAGTTGGCAGTCCTGCCTGACCCACTCAGGCACGTGTTTCCACTGCAAAGAGCGGAGCTGTTCTGCTGACAGGAGGACATTGGAGGCCCTTATATACTCGAAGGCAACACGTTCACACCATGTTCACAACACGTTCGACAACGTTCAAAGAACATGACAGATGTTACTCGCATGCTGGACATTCATCAAATACGTCAACTACGTCAGGACACGTTTGCGATACGTTTGAGCAATGTTAGGCACCTGTCACAGACACGTTTGACCTACATTGAGATACGTTAACCCCACGTTGTCTTAGCCCGGGCCGCACGTTCCTCCCACCTGTCCATCACTCTCACGTAAGACAATGTTGATCCACCATAGCCGACGCAGCTCTATCGCATGCCTAACGTGGGCCTAACATGAGTGTAACGTCATCCCAACATAACTGCTTTACGTTGCGATGTGTTAAAAGTTTTGGGTATGTCCAAAACCTTGACATGTGCTGCCGTAACTCGACGTAACCTGACGTATCTCAACGTAACCTGCTGTACCTCAACATAATAACCAAAATTCACCTACGTCAGCTCAAGTTAGCTCGTTACGTCATAGTGTGACAGGGCCATAAGTAACCGGCGAGGCAGCGAGTAGTGAACACGGAGCGCCGAGAAGCAAGCACCAGCTGATGCCAGGCCACAGATGTTGATAGATAATTTCATCATAATATTGCTATGGACTAGTTATTGATGATGGACATTTTAAAAATGCAAATAAAAATGTAGTATATGAAGCATATTCACATACATAAAATGCACAGGTGCAAGTCATATAGGAACACCCCCAGTAGATCTAAATGTATTTGTGATACAGTATACAATATGATGTTACTGCTATAGCATGCATGTCAATATAAATTGCTTAATGGAGGCGCTAATAATTTGGGAATATCACGAAAATGATTATATAATTGATATATAATTCCATCATAATATTGCTATTGACTAGTTGTTAATGATGGATATATTAAATATATATATATTACCAAATTACACTGATGTTTGTAATGTTGAATATACTGCCTATGCAGTAAAGATGTGTAAGTGAATATCTTATTGAATGATATTACACCATTGACAAACAGCCAATGGATATGGACAACAATACACACACGTATAACCACACTAAAATTAATCAAACAATGCTAATGTTAATAAAATAATATGTATAAAATATAAAACAACAACAAAATATCAAAGAATGCACACCAACATATAGTATGTCGGTTGTGACATTTGGATTTGGGAATGTTATGGTTATATTAGACTGCAACTTTAGGGTGTGTTGCCAAAATCTTGATGTTCCATCATTAATGTCTAAACATAGGATTAGACCACTTCAGAAATTGCAACAAAGTAACAAGTTGAGGAGGCATCCCTTGTTAAAACTGTATAGTTCCATGAAGCATCAAATTGTCAAAAACAAGACAATTATCTCAAATGTATTCTGCATATTTGACAGCAAATTTGCAACAATTTTATTTTTTAAATTGTTTATATACAAACCAAAGTAACCTGAGTATGTAAAGGATGCAAAGATATACTGATATGTGTTTTGAATACAGTGTTAAAATGTTATAGTTGCATTTGATTGTACAACTTTCAGAAATTCGCCAAATAACGTTAGTTTCGTCATCGGTTTGCGATTTACAGGGTTTGCAATTTCCTGCTACACCTGTACCTTCAGCTGGCCCTGGCCACAAGGCGCGCTGAATTCTGAGTCACAAACAACACGTGACTCACCGGTCCATTTAGGTATATTTCTCTCTGAAGAGATGAAATGCTCCATAGATAGAACTCGTGTATAAAACGGGTATACAAATATCTGTCTATGTATAGACACGCCTTTGCTGTTCTCAATTGTAGTGACTGTTTTGTAGGTTATTGTTATGAAGAAGGCGTAGTCACACCCACACCCACACCACACGCAGGCACATTCACACTCACAGGCACACCCACAGAAACACGCACACACACATGCAAACACACAGGTACAAAGAGAAACACCACACACGCATGGACACACACAAACACAGGCACACCCAACCATTTCTGTCATCCAGGGTGGGGGTGAAGTGTGGGGGTGTGAAGTGTGAGGGT
>CM059190.1:6781040-6810375 GCA_030323885.1 Branchipolynoe longqiensis
GAGGTGGGGGTTGGAGGGGGGCGGGTTGAGGGGGGGGGGAGATATTGGCTGTGGGAGATAGCAGGACTATTGATGTGTTGAAGGGCTGGTGGTAATTAGGAGATTGGACTGACATGATGCTGACATAAAATTGTCGTAATTAGTTCTAGAAGGACGGGCCTGGGATGGTTGTGTGTGAGTGTGTGTGTTGCTGTGAGTGAGTGAGTGAGTGAGTGAGTGTGTGTTACTAACTGTTAGTGTGCATGTTGGTGTGTGTGTTTGTGTGTGTGAGTGTGTTAGTGTGCATTTTGGTGTGTGTGTTAGTGTGAGTGTGTGTGAGGGTGTCTTTGTGTGAGGGAGTGTTAGTGAGTGTGTTAGTGTGCGTTTTGGTGTGGGTGAATGTGTGTGTTAGTGTGAGTGTGTGTGTGAGGGTGTCTTTATGTGAGGGAGTGTTAGTGAGTGTGAGTGTTATTGTGCGTTATAGGGTGTGTGAATGTGTGTGTGAGTATGTGTATTACTGTTAGTGTCTGTGTTGGTGAGTGTGAGTGTCTTAGTGTGCGTTTTTGGGGGGGGGGGGTGAATGTGTGTGGGTCTGTGAGTGTGTGTGTGAGTATGTGTATTACTGTTAGGGTGTGTGTTGGTGTGTTAGTGAGTGTTAGTGTGTTATTGTGCGTTTGGGGTGTGTGAATGTGTGTTGGTGTGTGAGTATGTGTGTGAGTATGTGTATTACTGTTAGGGTGTATGTTGGTGTGAGTGAGTGTTAGTGAGTGTGAATATGTTATTGTGCGTTTGGGGTGTGTGAATGTGTGTTGGTGTGTGAGTATGTGTATTACTGTTAGTGTGTGTGTTGGTGTGAGTGAGTATGTGTGTGAGTGTGTGTGTGAGTATGTGTATTACTGTTAGTGTGTGTTGGTGTGAGTGAGTATGTGTATTACTTTTAGTGTGTGTCTTGGTGTGAGTGAGTATGTGTATTACTGTTAGTGTGAATGTTGGTGTGAGTGAGTATGTGTGTGTGAGTGTGTGTGTATGTGAAGACCTGCATTGTAGTTTCTATCTTTACTAGTAGAGTTTAGTGGTGTGTGAATGTGTGTTGGTGTGTGAGTATGTGTATTACTGTTAGTGTGTGTGTGTGTGTGTGAGTGAGTATGTGTGTGTGAGTGTGTGTGTATGTGAAGACCTGCATTGTGGTTTCTATCTTTACTAGTAGAGTTTAGTGAGGTTGAGGTTTGTGTCATATCAGGATGGGTGTGGTGTTGTCACAGTTCACACTCATGGCACCTTTATAGTGTTGCTCTGCTGCCACCGTGATCCCAGTATACCCCACACATCCACCCGGGCGCCGTGGCCAAATCGGTAGAGCACAGGCCTCGTGTGCGGAAGATCGGGACTTCGCGAGTTTGGTTCCCGGTCGAGTCAAACCAATGACTTAAAAATTTATACTTGTCGCTTCCTAGCCTGGTGCTCTGCATTAATAGGATTGGGGAAGGACTGGTTAGCAGAGTACCAGGATAATGTGACTGTGCGGAATATCGGGTCATGGTGCCGACGGCCTGATCTCCCAGTGGGGCAGCACCATTAAAGTTGCCATGACTGCACACTGTCACAAGTTGGTACCCGTCCTGATATGACATGACCTTAGATGTTGCCAGGACGTAAAACTCCAACAAACAAAACTGACTGTCGCCCTTTGGCAAACCACCCAGTCACGTGGTCAAGTGCAGAGAGGAAGGGAGGGGGGATGGAGGGGAAGGGGGAGAAGGGAAAGGGGTAACCTTCCCCCAATTAGCCTGGTTCCAGGACCCTTCTAGTAGGAATCGGGACCAGTATTGGCAGCTATCTTGGAAGGAGTTCTGGCATTGTAACGATTGCTCAAAGACCAGTCACACCTCACCGGATTGAGCAATGGACAGAATTGTCTTGTCCGGTGGTGATAAGTATCCAAATGTATTAAAATGTGTCAAAGTGTTGCGAAGGCCGCCGGACGAACGGACATGAAACAGACATGAAATGGACATGAATGGATAGCCAACAGACAAAACAAACTCCAACCGGATAAGAACCATAGAGGTCAGTCCGGCGCCATCCATTCTTAGTTTTGTGCATGTTTAAAACTTGTACGGACACAAAACGGACTTTGTTCGGTTTCTGTCCATTTCCCCCAATCCGGTGAGGTGTGACTGGGGCTTCACCCCCTTGTTGAACAGTGTGCCCGCATAGGTCATGGGTGGACACTGTATAGTCAAGGTAATGGTTGGTTGGTTGTTGGAGTTTTAAATCCTCGCAACATCTAAGGTCATATCAGGATGGTTACCGACTTGTGAGAGTGCACACTCATGGCAACTTTTATAGTGCTACCCCACTGGAAAATCAGGCCGACGGTACCATGACCTCATATCCCACTCAGTCACATTATCCTGACATTGAGCTAACCAGTCCTTGCCCTATCCTGTTAATGCCATGTGGCAGGCTAGGAAGCAACACATATCAAATTTATAAGTCATTGGTTTGACTCGACCAGAAACTGAACTCCCGCCCTTCCGTATGGGAAGCCCGTGCTCTACTAAATTGGCCACCGTGCCCGGTACAACTACTAAAAGTACTAGTCAAGGTCATGAGAGAGTGAAGGCTTAGCATTGGCTTAGCTTCGTTAATTGAGAATTCATGTACATGGGGGCCCCCCCCCCCCCCACCCCCCGTTCAATGTATACAGTCTTGAAGGGAGCTTTGGCGTTATGTACCAACTTTATTTACGCAAGTTTGTGAAAGCGTAAAGCTGGGTATTGTTCCGCTATATAATTTACATGGCATTATGTGATGTTTACAGCACTGTAGTTACTATGTGTGATGTATAAGGATTATGCGAGTATAAAGCCGTAGAAGGGAAATATTGTAATTATTATCCATTTGTTATTGTACATCTTACTATATGGGTCCCTTCACCCCCACCGTATGACCAGTGGCACCACCACTGGCCCAAATCCTAACCAACAATGCCTGACATTGTCACTCGTGCGCTGGAAATGTTATATCTATACATATATATATATCGATACATATACAGTATAACCCCGTTAAACCAAACTTGAAGGGACCCTAGAAATTTGGTTGCATTAACCGATCATTGGTTTAACCGAGCTTTGGCTTCGGCTTTGGCTCAGCTTTGGCAGAAACGTGGGTGCATTATGAATGTAATATACAATGTATGTGGACACTTTGATTATTGGTTTTTATGTATATACAGCAAAAACACGTTAAACCAAGCTCGATTAAACCAAATGATCAGTTAATCCCAACTTTGTTTGGCGGCCCGGAAAAATACTACCATTTATCATATAAAAAAAGGTGTCAGATGACCTTATAACCACTTGAAAATTTGGTTTAGCCGTACCGGAAGTGGTGTGGGGCCCGAAATTGTGTTTGGATTAACCGATAATTTGGATTAACCGACTTTGGTTTAACCAACCTGATAAATGGTAGTATTTTGCCGGGCCAGCGAAAAAAATGTTGATTCACCGATCATTTGGTTTAACCGAGCTTGGTTTAACGGGGTTATACTGTATATAGCAATATCACACATATTTTTTTAAACCATTGTCAGTACGAACTCGTCCCCAACTGCTCATTCATTGTTTTCAATACGTAAGGGCGCTGGTTGGCTTCCCATGTAGCTGTTGCATTAGTTCAAACCCCAACTGAGTCAATCCAATGACTTACCAAATTGATACTTGTCGCTACCTAGCCTGGCACTATGCATTAATAGGACAGGACATGGACCAGCTTGCTCAGGTTCTGGGTAATGTGCCTTGAGTGGGGTGGAGGGTCACATTGCTGGTGTCTCAGTTTTCCAATGGGGCAGCATGATACTTGATAGAGTCGCCATGAACGCGCACTGCCACAAAGTAGTATCCATCCCGATATGACCTTAGATGTTGCCAGGACATCAAACTCAAAGAAACAGAAATTTCCTATGGTTGGGTGGGTGTTGAAAAATTGATTGGCTTTAAGTGAGCGGTTTTCAGAAATGTCAGTGTGAAAGTGTGAAGTGAATTCTAGTTTTCACTCAGCACTTGTCTCGTTGGGTGTTGAGGTGTACAGGATGTCAACATCCACATCAATAAACAACAACAACCGCAACAACAACAACAATAAGTAGCAGCAGGAGTGGCGGTGTGATTAACAACTCGTGTCCGCCATCTTCCTCTAGTGTGGAGTGTGCTCGCAAGTGCAAATCGATAAGTCTAGGGAAGATGTCGTGTGGCCCTGAAGGCAAAACTGATTACTGGTCAAATTACCCAGAATCCATTGCACAGTAAGTGGAAATACCTGACTCGTCAATACTGGGTTAATTGGGCGAATTGGATAGCAGCGTGCCACAATCGCAGGCGATTCCAACTTGAGCAATTCAGGAAATCTGGGTTAATTAAAAAAGAAGACAAAATTATACCAGACATGCCTTTTTGGCTTTGTGTTATGTTCTCATTATATATAAGCTAATATCTAATATATATATATGTGATGTATAAGAATTATGCATGTATAAGCGAAGTGAAATGAATACCCATGTCATGCAGTATATACAGGCACCACTGGTGTTACAGGTCCGCACCAAATACCAAATACCAAATACCAAAGGCGCGATCCACTGGTAATAACCGATACTTAATTAATAAACAACCCAGCACCTGTCTTCGCTACTCTCTGTCCTTATAATTATATGTGATATAATTTATTCATCATCATCATGCTGTCGGTCGCAATGCGACAAAGACTGCTTTCAATACTTTGCTCCATTTAGTTCTCTGCTGTGAAAGTGATGTCCATGAGTCGGTCTTAATGTCTCTCAGCTTCAGGTTTCTCTTGATGGTATCCTTGAACCGGAGATGAAGGCGCCCTCTCTTTCTGTATTATATGAATATAAATGGGCAGTTTGTACGAAGTTGTGTTGATACACACGCGTGTGATGGGAGCAGCGCATTTCCTGCAAAGCAACGCGCACGATCCGATGGTGGCATTGCCACACGTCTGCTTCCGGTCATGCCTGAACGCGCCGATTCAGTCATTCACGAGCAACTTTTAGATTATATAATACATTATATATATAATAAATAATGTGTGTGGTCTGCATCTTACTCACGATCTGACAGGTGGCGCCACTAACACTCCCTCCCCACTGCCTGTGTCAGTGGCGGCGATTAAAAAGAAAGCATCGGTAAAGGGGAGAGAACATTGCCTGAGTTATTCATCTTCAACCATCTACTGGTGTACAGATATAACATTAACAAGAATATCATATATGTGATATATATCCGATACCATAAATGTTCCAATATACACACACTGCGCGGGTGCAGACACATGGATGCGCGTCTATTCAAAGTTAAAGAATTCCATGGATTTGTTTTTGTCGTGCCTCTGAAATAAAGTGGGAGTATCATTTTATGTGCATTCAATCTGAATATGATCGTAAATATTGCATGCTTTCAGTCTTGAAATGATGTGGTGTGTGTTTCTATTGGGTAGCGTGCTTCTATTGGGACATATACGGTATATGAATAAATGGCATACATATCATATATGTGATTTATATCATATATATGAATATATTACATCATATCTGTGATCGTATCATGAATTTGTGTATATAGCAGGAATATCATATTTAATATATATAATATGTATATAATATTTAAATGTGTTGATTTGAACAAAAACGTTGGTAAAATTAATCTTCCTCATTCCACTGCTCCTCGCCCTATCCTACTACTACTAATGCCAAAGCACCAGGCCTAGGTAGCGTACCGACAAGTATCAATTTCTGAATCATTCATTTGACTCGGCCAGCGTTTCGAATCCCACGATCTGCCACGCAGGCCAAGCGAGTCGGTGCTCAACTCATTTGGCCATCCCCATCTCGGCTCATCTGATAAATGTTTTATAAATAAATATATTTTACATGAGGTGGCGCCTCTTTTTGTAATTAATTTTTGTAGTAGATGCCCCCCCCCCATCCCCCATTCACACATCTTCCCCCATTCACACATATTCCCGCCCCCCCCCCCCCCCACCCCCACCTTTAAACGGCTAAGGTTCTCTGTCAACTCCACGTGAATAATCACGTTAACATTCCTGCTGTGGTGACTACAGCGTTAATCAGACTTAGAATTAGATGAGGCAAACTAGATGAGTCGAACTAGCGACGCGTTCACACATACAGAGTTTTCAAAGTGTGTCGCGATCAGACACACGCGTTAAACCGGCTCAGATCGATGTTTGTTTGTTGTTGTTTTACATCCTAGCAACATATAAGGTCATATCAGGATGGGTATCCACACATACATACATCCACACATACATCCACATGCAACATATACATCCACAAATTTATACATACAAACAACATACCTAACAAGAGATGGGAAGAGTAGGACGGTCCAAACATGTGCTCCAACCATTATCAAAAGCAACTACCTGTTAGGAAGCAGTCTCCATATGATAAATGAAAAAAAATGGGACGGTCCAAACATGTAGGACGGTCCAAACATGTGTTCTAACCACAATGAAAGCAACTACCTGTTAGGAAGCAGTCTCCATCCATGTGCTTAAGTCGCCTCAACTAAACCAGTTACGTTCACACATGCCATAGGCCGACTCAAGCTAGTTCGCCTGATCTAAACTACCTCGCGAAGTGGTTTACTTGAGGCGAACTAGTTGAGTCGACTCAGCCCTAATTCGCCTCAGGGGACTGTTCACATACGCGATCTGAGTCGACTTAGATGAGCCGAACTAGTTGAGGCGATTTAAGCCCGTGTGTGACCGGGGATTTAGTGTGAACTCCACCGTTGCTAGGACAACCCCCCCCCCCTACAACCCCATTCCCCCCTACCCCCCCTCCCGCCTCGCCCCACCCGACATGGCGGGTTCACGGGACTGTGCATGCACCACCCGATTGGTTGGTTGGTTCTTGGAGTTTTACATCCTGGCAACATCTCAGGTCATATCACTGCATGTACCGACTTGTGACAGTGCGCACTCACGGCGACTTTATAGTTCTGCCCCACTGGGAAACCAGGCCGCCAGCACCATGATCATATCAAGGTCATATCAGGACTGGTACCGACTTGTGACAGTGTGCACTCATGGCGACTTTATAGTGCTGCCCCACTGGGAAACCAGGCCGCCAGTGCCATGACCCAATCTAGGTCACATTATCTGGACACCAAGCCAACCTATCCTATTAATGCCGAGTGACAGGCTAGGTAGCGACAAATATCAATTTCATAAGTCATTGGTTTGACTCGACTGGGAACCGAACTCCCGACCTTCCGCACTCTACCGATTCACCAGACGGGATGGTCGAATGAATTGGGCGTCCATTCTCCGTTTTGGTAAATCTTGAGATTCGAACCAACGGGTTCAAACCAATCACTTAACAATTGATACTTATTGCTGGTCGGTAACTCAGTAGGAACTCCACCGTTGCTAGGACAACCCCGTCACCTCCCCCCACCCCTCCCCCTCCCCACCTCCCCCTCCCCCTCCCCTCCCCTCCCCGTCTCTCCCTCCCGTCCCCGCCTCACCCTCCCCACTTCTCCCTCCCCTCACCCGCCTCCCCCCTCCCCTCCCTTCCCATCCCCTCCCTCCACTCCCTCCCCTCCCTCTCCTCCCCCCCCCCTGCCCCTCCCCCTGCCCCTCCCCCTACGGTCCTGCGCATGCGCATGCTGAGATCCCTGTCTGTCGGACAGAATGGGCCTCTGCCGCTGAATGGCTTTAGTGAAAACATGAAGGTCTCGCCAGATCTCGCGCCATAATGAGGTCCCGCGAGATCAATGCAGCGGAAATGAGAACAGCACTTGTAATTGACATCCAATCAAGCTTATAGGCGGCACTGTGAGGGGGCGCTGCAAATGGGGGTGGGGGGGGGGGGGAGTCGATGGCGGCGAAGGTGGGGGTGATTGAGGGTGCGTACTTGTATGTGAGTACATGTGTGCATTTGTATGTGAGTACATGTGCATTTGTATGTGAGTACATGTGTGCATTTGTATGTGAGTACATGTGTGCATTTGTATGTGAGTACATGTGTGCATTTGTATGTGAGTACATGTGTGTATTTGTATGTGAGTACAGGTGTGTATTTGTATGTGAGTACATGTGTGTACTTGTATGTGAGTACATGTCTGTATTTGTATGTGAGTACATTTGTGCATTTGTATGTGAGTACATGTGTGTACTCATATGTGAGTACATGATGTATTTGTATGTGAGTACATGTGTGTATTTATATGTGAGTACATATGTGTATTTGTGTGAGTACATGTGTGTATTCGTATGTGAGTACATGTGTGTATTTGTGTGTGAGTCCATGCATGTGTGTGCTTGTATGTGAGTACATACATGTGTGTACTCATATGTGAGTGTATGTGTACTTGTATGTGAGTGCATGTGTGTATTTATATGTGAGTACATTGTATGTGACTATGTGGGTGTATTTGTATGTGAGTACATGTGTATATTGGTATGTGAGTACATGTTTGTATGTGTGTGAGTACATGTTTGTATGTGTATGTGAGTACATGTGTGTATTTGTATGTGAGTACATGTGTGTACTCATATGTGAGTGCATGTGTGTATTTGTATGCGAGTACATCTGTGTATTTGTTTGTGAGTACATGTGTGTATTTGTTTGTGAGTACATGTGTGTATTCATATCTGAGTCCAAACATGTGTGTACTCATATGTGAATACATACATGTGTGTACTCATATGTGAGTGCATGTGTGTACTCGTATGTGAGTGCATGTGTGTATGTGTATGTGAGTACATGTGTGTATTTGTATGTGAGTACATGTGTGTATTTGTATGACTATGAGTCCATACATGTGTGTATTCATATGTGAATACATACATGTGTGTACTCATATGTGAGTGCATGTGTGTACTCGTATTTGAGTGCATGTGTGTATTTGTAATCGAGTACATCTGTATATTTGTTTGTGAGTACATGTGTGTATTTGTAGGTGAGTACATGTGTGTATTCATATCTGAGTCCAAACATGTGTGTACTCATATGTGAATACATACATATGTGTACTCATATGTGAGTGCATGTGTGTACTCGTATGTGAGTGCATGTGTGTATTTGTATGTGAGTACATGTGTGTATTCGTATGTGTGTACATGCGTGTATTTGTATGAGTCCATGTATGTATGCGTATGTGAGTACATGTGTGTACCTACCAGTCCCCCCCGCCTCCGGTTCCCGTCCCGTCGTGCCCCGCGTCACCTCAACCGGAAGTCCCGTTTCGCCTGCTAGCGTCACGCCGCCGCCGGTGCGGCCGACCCCGCCAACGGGTGTGCATGTGTGTGGGGGTGTGGTGAGGGGGGAGGGTGAGGAGGGGTTGGTGAGGAGGAGGAGGAGGAGTGAGGGGTGGGTGAGGGAAAGGGGGGAGGGTTAAGAGGGGTTGGTGGGAGGAGGAGGAGTGAGGGGTGGGTGAGGGAAAGGGGGAGGGTTGAGGAGGAGAGGAGGAGGAGTGAGGGGTGGGTGAGGGAAAGGGGGGGGGGTCAGGAAGGGGTTGGTGAGGAGGAGGAGGAGTGAGGGGTGGGTGAGGGAAACGGGGGAGGGTGAGGAGGTGTGGGTGAGGGAAAGGGGGGAGGGTGAGGAGGGGTTGGTGAGTGTGAGGTGGGGAGGGGGAGGGGCGGCTATAATTATGTTGCCGTGTTTACACTGCGGGGCATGGCTGAGCACGGACTGCGTTTTAGGCACAAACTAATCTGGTAAGCAGCCCCCATTACGGCCCTTATTGGCGCCCCGTTAGGCGGGGGAGGCCTAGTGGTGTTGGGGGTGGGGGGGGGGGGGGGGGTGAAGGGCTGGTTTTAGGCTTAGTGTCGATGCGGCTCGGCCTCGGCCGACCGTCTATGTTATACCGTTGTTGTACCTGCAGTAGCTGCCTGCCACATCACCACCTGCACCACCTCTAACCCCCACCACCTGCACCACCTCTAACCCCCACCACCTGCACCACCTCTAACCCCCACCCCCACAACCACCTGCACCTGCACCACCTCTAACACCCACCCTCACCACCACCACCACCACCTGCACCACCTCTAACCCCCACCACCAGTACCACCTCCAACCACCACCCCCACCACCTCTAACACCCACCCTCACCACCACCACCTGCACCACCTCTAACCCCCACCACCTGCTCCACCGTTTCCATCACCACCACCTCCACCTGCACCACCTCTAACCACCACCACCACCATCCCCACCATCACCCCACCACCACCTGCACCACCATCTCCACCACCACCACCTCCTGCACCACCCCTCCCCGACCCACCCTCCCTTCTCCCAATCTCTCCCCCTCGCCCCTCTCCCCTCTCCACTCTCCACTCTCCACTCTCCACTCTCCCCCTCTCCATTCTCTCCCCTCCCCCTCTCCCTTCTCCCCTCTCCCTTCTCCCCCTCCCCTTCTCCCTTCTCCCCCTCTCCCCCTCTCCCCCATCTCCCCATCTCCCTTCTCCCCATCTCCCTTCTCCCCTCTCCATTCTCCCCCTCTCCATCCTCCCCCCTCTCCCTTCTCCTCCTTCCCTTCTCCCCTCCCTTCTCCCCTCCCTTCTCCCTCCACCCCCCACCTCTCCTCCCTCCCCCCACCTCTCCTCCCCCCACCCCTCCTCCTCCTCCTCCTCCACATCCACTCACAGCTCATTAGTTCTAGCAATATTATAACGGATATTACACGGATATAACAAGGAGCGGCAGGTGTGCTCAGATGTGTGGTGTGGGTGTGTGTGTGGGGGGGGGGGCGTGATTAGATTGATGAGGCGGTGGGGGTGGGGGGAGGGGTATCCGGTGGTGGTGGTGGTGGTGGGGGGGGGTACTAAGAATGCGCGGCGGTACTTGTTATTGGAATTAGTCACATTTAATAAGTGTGTCAGGCTTATATAATGGGAATTAATTATGTTATATTTGATAGATCATAGACACGCGGGTAGATGGTTAAAGGCACCGGACGCCATGGCAGAGTCTATACTTGCGCAGGCTTCCCATGCGAAAATGTCGGGCTTTGGAACCCGGCCGAGTCAAAGCAATGACTTTCTAAATTGATACTTGTCGCTACCGAGCCTGGCGTTCGGGATACTAGGATAGGGCGAGGTCTGGTTAGTGCAGTGTCAGGATAATGTTACTGTGTGGGAGTGCACAATGTCGGCACCATTCCTGATATAACCTTTATATTGCCAGGATGTCAAACCCCAAACAAGCAATCAGTTGCATAGTCCGATGATTTTGGCTTTCTGCTATTGTGTGAAATAAATATATTAGGTTAGTGGTTATAACCTGGGTTAATTTTCTGGTATTGTGAATCAGTAGGAATGTCCAACGACTGGTTTGTCTCTGTATCAGGATAACCTGACTCAGTAGGATATTGTATTATGGCTTCCCGCAGCGCGGTACCTCAGTGAGGCAGCACTATAATATAAATCTGTCGCCAACGTGCATAGCTACAAGTTAGCTGTATCCTGATATGACCTTAGATGTTGCCAGGATGTAAAACTCCAACAACCAACTAACCGGTTGTTTCGTGTTGCAAGCCTACACCCACCCTCATGATGATGACCTTAGATGTTGCTAGGACGTAAAACTCCCAACAACCAACTAACTAGTTGTGTCGTGTTGCAAGTCTGCACCCGTCCTGATGATGGTGACCTTAGATGTTGCTAGGTCGTTAATCAGTGTCACGTGTTATTGGAATTAGCCACGGTTAACAACGTGGCTGGCTTATGCAATGGGAGGTAATTATGGTGTCTCGATATAGCACGGATGGGTGGGTTGGTGATTAATATAGCACCAGGCCGTTAGTTCTACAGTGCGTGTGTTTGTGGGTGTGTTGGTGGGTGGGTGTGTGTGGGTGGGTGTGGGTGATTTGTTTGTTTATTTGTTGTTTTACGTCTTAGCAACATCAGGACGGCTACTGACTTGTGACAGTGCACACTCATGGCGACTTTATAGTGCTGCCCCACTGGGAAATCAGCCCGCCCACCACCATGACCCGATATCCCACTGAGTAACCTTATCCTGACACTGGGCACACCAGTCCTTGCCTTGGCCTATTAATGCCGAGCGCCTGGCTGGGAAGCGATAAGTATCAATTTTTAAGTCATTGGTTTGACTCGACCAGATTTCGAACCCACGATCTACCAGCACGGGAGACGGACGCTCTAACTCATTAATAAAAACCTGTCAAAACTGAAGCCAGCATTTTCGCGTCCATGCCAACATTAATTTAGACTATTTTCACATGAATATATCTCCAAAATTAGCCTTTTAAAATAAAAATTATTTCAAGACAAACTAAAGTAGATTATATAGACCGACCTAGTAATATATAATCTTTTTTTTTTAAATGGGAGAAACTTTAGAGTTTAAATTAAAATCATCGGATTATGAAATTTTAACCAAATCTGACGAGAAATAATTAGTAAAGATGGACAACATCTGCTCCCGCTTATAACACAACCCCTGCTCCCCAATAAACATGGGCCTGTCAATTCTGGGGTTGTTTGTAACCTTACAACGGTTACTGGTTGCAGAACTGCAACATTAATACAGAGGCTCCGATAAATCGGCCCAATCTTTGGTTGAAGATTTAACTTCAGTAGGGAGTGTTGTAGAAGCTGGGGACATCTTTACAACGTTGTAACGGCGGGGAGTTGGGGTGGTAGCAAATCTCTTCGGTCCGTCGGTAGTTGAGCGGTAGATGTAGTTGAGCACTTGTATCCAGTCAGCAGCAAGGGATTCGAGGAAGGGCGGGTAAAGATGGGTGCAGTGGTGGTTCCAGCAATGAGAATAAGACAGAGAAACCGTAAAGGTGAAGGGCCCCACCCAAGAACACAACTACCCTGGTCAGAGGAAGAAGTATGCCTGGGAGAAAATCGAAAGGGCAGAGTCTAGGAAAGAGAAATGAGGAGAGTTGAGTCAAAGGACCGTGTCTATTTGCTTTATGGTGACCAACCAGCGAGCCATAGACACGGACAGAGTAATGCTAGGTACACACCTACCGTATACGATTCGCGCACTAAAACTCGCGACTCGACCCGACCCGCTTAAAACTGAAAACGGGCCGATTCGTTTTTCGAATCGCGAATCGCAATCGTAAACGGCCGCTTTTAGCACTAAAAACTGAGTTTTATGCGTGAATCGCAATCGCTAGGTGTGCGCGGGGGGCGCACACATAGCGATTTTTGTGCGCGAAACGGGCAGTTTTCGATTGTAAACGGGAGGTGTGCGCGCACAAACGGTAGGTGTGTACCGGGCATAAGAGTAGAAAGTGAAATGCCGTCGGGCTCCCCCTCCTGGAACTCTTTTCAGACATATCAAGGAGGAGCAAGGCCGGCGGAGAGGTGATAGAGAGAGGTGTGGACAGAGTGCGGTCCGGATAGCAAGTGTGACACATGGGCCTGTCTTGATATGACCTTAGATGTTGCCAGGATGTAAAACTCCAACAACCAAACAATAAACACGGGAAACCCCCACCTCCACCCCTGTGCCCCCCCTTCCATTCACCGCACTATAAAGTCGCCATGAATGCGCACTGTCACAAGTCGGTACCCGTCCTGATATGACCTTAGATGTTGCTAGGACGTAAAACAACAAACAAACAAAATTAAATTGACAATATAAATTTATTCCCGTGAACGTTTTAATGAATGTTTAATAAGTGCATCGATATCTAAGTTGGATTATGTAGAATCAGTTTGAATGCGGGTCGAGTCAAACCAATGACTTCAAAATTGATGCTTGCCGCTTCCTCACCTAGCATAAATAGGATATCACAAGGACTGGTTGGCTTAGTGTCAGGATAATGGGACTGGGTGGGATATCAGGTCATGGTGCTGGCGGTCTCTTCTCCCAGTGGGGCAGCACTATGAAGTTGCCATGAGTGTGTACTGTCACACATCAGCAGTACCCATCCTGATATAACCTTAGATGTTGCCAGGATGTAAAACTCCAACAACCAACCAACCAACTTACCATTACATGGGGACCAGACGGGATGGCCGTATGAGTTAGAGCATCCGTCTCCCGTGCTGGTAGACCATGGGGTCGTGGGTTCGAGCCCTAGTCGAGTCAAACCAATGACTTAAAAATTGATATTTGTCGCTTCCTAGCCAGGCGCTCGGCATTATTAGGATATAACAAGGACTGGTTAGCTCAGTGTCGGGATAATGTGACTGGGTGTGATATTGTGTCATGGTGCTGGTGGCCTAGTTTCCCAGTGGGACAGCACTATAAAGTCACCATGAGTGTGCACTGTCACAAGTCAGTACCCATCCTGATATGACCTTAGATGTTGCTAGGAGCTAAAACAACAAACAAACAAACAAACAAACCATTACATGGGGATGAATATCGACTGATATCTTATGGAAGGAGTAATATGGACCGGTATGCATGCATAGGGTGATGGCATCAGGGAGCCTAGGTGATTTAATGGTTAGTACACTATTCTGGAAAAGAGTTATGGGTTAGAAAACCTGCTCTGTGTGCAATGTTTGCCCTTTTCGTAACCCCGACGAATTAGGAAGCCCAGTTTTCTGCGATTGAAATGGTCAGAGTTTTACATCCTGGCAACATCAGGACGGGCACCGACCTGTGACAGTGCACACTCATGGTGACTTTACAGTGCTGCCCCACTGGGATATCAGGCCGCCAGCACCATGACCCAATACCCGACGCAGTCACATTATCCTTATGATGTGCAAACCAGGCCTTGTCCTATCCTATTAATGCCGAGCACCAGGCTAGGTAGTGGCAAGTATCAATTGTATAAGTCATTGGTTTGACTCGGCTGGGATTCAAACTCGCGCACGGGAAGCCTACGCTCTACCGATTGGGCCACCGCATCCGGTAGGCCAAGTGTCAGGTGTGTGAGTGTGTGTGTGGGGGGGGAGGGGGGGGGGGGCCCAGGTGCTATGTTTGTTGGTTGAAGGTTTTCTACAACTTAGCAACATCTAAGGTCATAGCAGGCCGGTTACCGACTTGTGACAGTGCGACAAGGGTTTGAATCCCTTCAAGTGTATACAGGGTTGAAAGATTTCCGCCATTTCGCGGAAATTTCCTCAATTTTATGTATTTACGGATCAAATAACGTTAAACAATTTTATTTTTAAATGGGATGTATATGAGTATTATGACAATAGTTGGGTAGTTCGAATCCGGTTCTTATATTACCTTAGATCTTGCTAGAACATAACGCCTAATGTGCCTGTCACACTATGGCGGATTGAGCAACGGACAGAACCGGACAAATGAGCAACGGACTGAACCGGACAAAGAATATTCTAGTCCGGTGTTATTCGGACTTGAAATGTATCGATTATGTAATGGATGGGTAACGGACGGGTAATGGACGGTAACGGACGGTAACAGTTGATAATGTATCTAATGATCAACAGACAATTCAGAATACAAAAAGAACTATAACGAACGGGAATGGACGTGTAATGGATATCTAATGGACGGTAACAGATAATAACCGCATAGGGCAGTCCAGCGCAATCCATTACAAGTTTTCTGCATGCTCAAAACTTGTAATGGATCAGGCCAGATATCAACGGATGTGCAACAGATATGCAACAGATATGCAACGGACACAAACCGGACAGATATCAACAGACTTTGTTCAGTTTCCTTCACTCCCAACAACCTATCAACCTGGGGTAGCACAGAGGTTGTACACACACAGTAGTAGTTGGGAAGCTTGAGCTTTCAAGTTGGTAAATTCTTTTTTTTATTGAAGATTTATATTGCCTATCATGGATAAGTCTGGATAGACTTGTTTTCACCATGAGAAAGTTGGTCGATAGAAAGCCTGAGTCTACACTTTTACCGACCCAAGGTATTTTTAACCTCCCACACCACATATACATGGTATGAGAGCAACCGGCCTTTGATGATGCTGTAAGTTATACACAGCAGTGGAAATCCAAATTGGTGGAGGTGATAGCACGGGGAATCAAACCACCGACCCTCAGATTAGGAGTCCGACCTAGAAAAAAGTCAGACACTCTAACCACTCCGTCACAGAGGACACCACACTATAACTCAAATATATATAAGTCTTCCTGGTTGAGCCGCCGAAACACCCCGTCTGGTCCAGTCTGTCTGGTCACCGCCTGGCATTAAGAGCAGAGTGCATCTGGCGACCGACTTAACCAACCCAGTATCATCTTCGACCACCGTAAATCCTTCACTAAGAAGCGCCCCCTGCTTAAACCTCCATCCAGTGTTGTTGTGTGATTTGCGGGGTGAGGGAGAGGGAGGCGGGGGTGGCTTCGCATAAGCCTATTTATTAAACTGTCTCTTACATTATTTTTTTTTCATGAAGAGAAATATTCATTTCGTGACAAAAACCTACTTTGGAATTTGTCTATGAGCAAGGATTAGAAAATTCTGAATTTTGTTCATGGTCACATGGGTCTTTTCCATTGCTTTTAGCAGTTAAATATACCTATTATACAAGAATAAATATATATAATATAAAATATATGTATTATATATATATATATATATAATATAAAATAGTGGCCGTAGTGGCTTATGTGTAATATATATTATGTATGTATATTATGTATATATATTATGTACATATTATGTATATAATATTATATATAATATTATATATATAACATTTGACATGGAATATATAGCACATATAATATATAGCATACATAATGTCGTGGGGGTGATGAAAATGGGAAATATTGCGCCTAGAGCGGGACTCGAACCCACATCTCTTTGCATTCCGGGCCAGTGTGCTAACCATTACACCACCTAGGCTCCCTGATATCAACACACTCCCCACGCCTACCTGTCTATGTGGTTACTTGCCTGAGAGGTCAGTGCAGACCACTACACTAATATATATAATATATAATATAATATATATCACTCTCTCAAACACACAAATATGTACTTATATATTACTTATTAGTATTTTGATCACTATGCCAACATTAATTTTACATTTTTTCTATTAAATTATCTCGAAAATTAACCATTCATGATACAAAAAAAAAACCCACTTTAAACTAAAAACAACGTAATAAGCAACATCAATCTACGAAATTATACTTTTTAAAAAGCCACAACAGTCAAGCGGAAACTCAACACTCACAGCAAATCAGGGGAAGAGGGTGTTGGGTTTATAGGTGGGTTTGTGCCCGGTTCACTTAAGCCTCGATTGGGTTTGATGGGTATTCCTCCTCCCCCTCCCTTCCTCCGATTACCCCCCCCTCCTCCCCACCCCCCCTCTTTTGGATGAGTGAGGGGGGGGGGGGGGGGTTAGGTTATCTTTAGCGGGCCACCTGGCCTTCTTTAATGAAGTCTCCAGGTATATGGCCCTGGTGTGGAGAGGTGGGGGTGGTGGGGTGTGGTGAGTGTTGGGGGGGGGGGTGCTCTTGGTTGTGGGTCTTATATTGAGGTGTTGGTGTTGGTGTCGGGGTGGGTATGAGTGTGGGGGTGAGTCGTGTGGTGTTTTGGGGTGTGGGTCTTATGCTAGGTACACACCTACCGTTTACGACTCGCGCACTAAAACTTGCGACCCGACCCGCTTAAAACTGAAAACGGGCCGATTCATTTTTCGAATCGCAAATCGCAATCGTAAGGAAGCACTTTTAGCCCTAAAATTGAGTTTTCAGTCGTGAATCACAATCAGTAGGTGTGCTAGGGGAGTGCACACCTCAAGACTTTTGGGCAATTTTAGATCGAATACGGTAGGTGGGTGCAGAAAAACGGTAGGTGTGTACCTAGCATTATATTGGGGTGAGTAGTGGGGTGTGGGTCTTATGTTGAGGTGTTGGTGTGGGGGTCGGGGTGGGGGGGGGGGGGAGTAGTGGGGTGTTCTGCGGTGTGGATCTTATATTGAGTTGTTGGTGTGGGGGTTGATGTGTGAGGTGAGTAGTAGGGTGCTTGGGTGTGGTTCTTCTATTGAGGTGAGGGTGTTGGATGGGGTGGCCGTGGTGTGCGGGTGGAGGTTGGTGTGCGTGTGTGTGTGTGGGGGGGGGTGATTGCAGTCCCGCGCTCTGAGAACCAATACCCCACCTGTACAGGACCCAGCAGTCTCTACCTGTGATTTATTTAAAAGTGATCTGCCACCCTGTGCCCATTCACACACCCTCCCCCATTCTCCTCTCCCCGGGGGTCGCCGCTGAGAAATGTGGCCAATAAACGTGGATAGTTGGATTGGACAACAAAAAATCAAGTGGGGGGTATGGGGGGGGGGGGCTGAATTACCAACATTTCTCTCACCACCCTGACCTGAGGGCCTGAATTACCAACATTTCTCTCACTATCCCGGCCTGAGGGCCTGAATTACCAACATTTGTCTCACAACCCTGGCCTGAGGGCCTAAATTACCAACATTTGTCTCACAACCCTGGCCTGAGGGCCTGAATTACCAACATTTCTCTCACTACCCCGGCCTGAGGGCCTGAATTACCAACATTTGTCTCACTACCCTGTCCTGAGGGTGTGAATTACCAACATTTGTCTCACTACCCGGCTGAGGGCTGAATTACCAACATTTCTCTCACTACAACCCCCAGCCTGAGGGCCTGAATTACCAACATTTGTCTCACTACCCCGGCCTGAGGGCCTGAATTACCAACATTTGTCTCACTACCCCGGCCTGAGGGCCTGAATTACCAACATTTGTCTCACTACCCTGGCCTGAGGGTGTGAATTACCAACATTTGTCTCACTACCCCGGCCTGAGGGCCTGAATTACCAACATTTGTCTCACTACCCCGGCCTGAGGGCCTGAATTACCAACATTTGTCTCACTACCCTGGCCTGAGGGTGTGAATTACCAACATTTGTCTCACTACCCCGGCCTGAGGGCCTGAATTACCAACATTTGTCTCACTACCCCGGCCTGAGGGCCTGAATTACCAACATTTGTCTCACTACCCCGGCCTGAGGGCCTGAATTACCAACATTTGTCTCACTACCCCGGCCTGAGGGCCTGAATTACCAACATTTGTCTCACTACCCCGGCCTGAGGGCCTGAATTACCAACATTTGTCTCACTACCCTGGCCTGAGGGTGTGAATTACCAACATTTGTCTCACTATCCCAGCCTGAGGGCCTGAATTACCAACATTTCTCTCACCACCTCGGCCTGAGGGTGTGAATTACCAACATTTGTCTCACTACCCCAGCCTGAGGGCCTGAATTACCAACATTTGTCTCACAACGCCGACCTTTTGTTTACACGGGTCAGTGGGAAGACAACCATTAATGGTTACACTGTTCTTACAATTTCTATTGTCAACAGAATAGTATATGTTTATGGAATAATGTATAGAAATTGGGAATAAAAAATGTATTACTGTCTTCAGGCCCGGTCACATAGCCGTTAGTGGACCTAGTGATCCATACGATCGATTAACGTGGGTCAAACATGGTGTAAGTACGTGAAACTACGTTGAAATAATTTAAGGTACGGCAGGTTTTGATATGGATAAATATGTTATGGTATGTATAAATACGTTACGGTATGGATAAATACGTTACGGTACGAGTGACGGTACATTCAACTACATTCAACTACGTTCAACTATGTTAGCCTGCACTACGATCAACTATGTCCATTAAAGGCTATGTGACCAGGGCTTCGTCCAAGTATGCTAGAGTACGCTAGAGTATGTTCACATCACGGTTGCAAATTCAGCCTCTAACATACCGCTCTTTTGAACATGTCCAAAAATTAAATCGGAGATCACGGCTCACCCACGTTATTACCAAGTTAACATCACGGACAAGTATGGATGCCAGTACGTTCAACTACGTTCAAATACATTCAACTACTTTCAACTACGTTATCCTCCACTACGTTCAACTACGTCCACTAATGGCTATTTGACCGTGGCTTAAATGTCCTACGGGTCTGAATTACCAACTGTTCTCTCACCACCCCGGCCTGTCTGGGCGTAGTTCAGTCCAGATAATAGAGGTACAATGTGTGTATTTGTTGGTGATGTAAAAATCGCTTTATTTGCCTATCAGTATGACTGGATTGGATCCTTCATAATTGACAACATATTCACTAGTGTCCAAAACATACACTTTTTGATTACCCCCAACATCCGAGTTGGGAGTTTAATTTACGGTCGAGTAAAACGAATGACTTACAAAATTTATACTTGTCGCTTCCTAGCTTGGCGCCCGGCATTATTAGGATAGGACAGCGACTAGCTAGCTCAGTGTTAGGATAATGTGACTGAATGGGATATTGGGTTATGGTACTAGCGGACTGATTTTCCAGTGGGGCAGCACTATAAAGTCAGCATGAGTGTGCACTTTCACAAGCAGGTAGCCATCCTGATATGATCTTAAATGTTGCCAGGATGTAAAACTCATAACAACCAACTAGCTATGCAAGTGAAACCCGCTGACTGGCCTATAAAGATAGTTTGCAGTGGCATACAAAAAAGTATGGGGATTTCTTTCAGTTTCACTTTCTTTACTGGAAACTGATTGATTGATCGATTGATTTATGGTTGTTTTTTGCCAGCAGTAAAAGGCAAATTCGCGCCATTTCTTGAAATTGGAAACAAAGATGCAAAAAGCTGTTAGTTGAGTGAGTTTGGTGTCAGAGACGAGAAGACGGTGGGTGCTGGGCGGGGTCTGGGACATACCAGAAAACGATGGGCACGAGGATCTAGCACACATGGGTTAAGGCTCTGTCAAACCTCGCCGGATTAGGGAAATGGAAAGAAACCGAACAAAGTCTGTTGATATCCGGCAAAGTCCAGTTTGTGTCCGTTGCATATCCATTGATATTCGCCTGATCCAATACAAGTTTTGAGCATACACAAAACTTGTAACGGATTGCCCTGGACTGACCTATGCAGTTATTATCCGTTACCGTCCATTCCCGTCCATTACACGTCTGTTCCCATCCGTTATCATTCATTACCGTCCGTTACATATCCATTACACATCCATTGCCGTTCGTTAGTTCTTTTTGTATTCTGAATTGTCTGTTGATCGTTACATCCGTTATCAACCATTACCGTCCATTACCATTGGTTACCCGTCCGTTACCCGTCCGTTACATACACGATACATTTCAAGTCTGAATAACACCGTACTAGAGTATTCTTTGTCCAGTTCTGTCCGTTACTCAATCCACCATAGTGTGACAGGCACTTTAAGGGGGAAAGGGGATTGAACATTGATACAACGCCGCGGCCAAGGTTCCTCATGACAACACAAGACGAGAATCACCGGGTGAATTGGTGGGTAGCAGCCATTTAACCACTACACTGAGGTGCGCATGTGCACATCTGGGGCCGTATGCACGAATCGGGGTTAGGCTTAGCCGGAGTTAAGACAGTAGCCGCGGATACCTACCTCAGGGTAGCGGGGGATTTGAGAAATGTGTGAATCGGTATGCACCAATGTTTTAGCCGCTGTGGATAGCTAACCGTGAGTTTATTTATAGATTTGGGAATTCCCTTTGCGTTTCTACCCATATATTTGGCTTAAATCTATTGAATGCGATCATATTTAACAGAATTACATACGTAATAAGTGAAATTTGATCAATTTAACCCTAAATTCGAAGCGTTATTAAGGCTGCATTGGCGGCGATATTAATAGTTATATTTTCGAATCGGCGACCGTACAGTAAACAAACCGCCGCCGCCACCAGTATGGAAAGCGACGTCGATGCGGCGGCGGCGGCGATTTGTTTACTTTACGTTCATCGATTCGAAAATATAACTATTAATATTGCCGCCAATGCGGCAGTAGCCTTAATAACGCTTCGCATTTAGGGTTAAATTGATAAAATGTCACTTATTGCGTATGTAATTCTGTTAAATATGATCGCATTCAATAGATGAAACATACCACAACCGCCCGGCAGACGTAAAACCTGATTGAAAATGGTTTAGCTAGCCACCGCCGCGGTCCCTAACTCCGATTGGTGCATACCAAATTTTCACATTTAGACCTGCGGGGATACCTTAGCCGCGGTTACGGCCCTAACCCCGATTGGTGCATACAGGCCCTGGTGGGTTTGTATTGGTTGGTTGATTGTTGGATTTATACGTCCTGTCAACATCTAAGGTCATATCAGGACCCGTTCGGATATGTCCTGTGATGTTGCCAGGATGTCCTGAGATTTTGCCAGGATGTAAAACTCCAACAACGAACCAACCATATCAGGACAGATTGAACTCCCGATCTCCCACACGAGAGGCATACGCTCTACCGATTCGGCCACCGCGTCCGGTCAGGGGGGGGGGCGATATGGGGGGACTTCATATATGGACTGCTTTAAATATGTATACAGCATAACCCCGTTAAACCAAACTTAAAGGGACCCTAGAAATTTGTTTGGATTAACCGATCATTGGTTTAACCGATCTTTGGCTTCGACTTTGACTTGGCTTTGGCAAAAACGCTGGTGCGTTATGCATGTAACCCCGTTAAACCAAGTTTGGTTAACCCAAACGGTCAGTTAATCCAAATGTTTTTCGGCGGCCCGGCAAAATACTACCATTTATCATATAAAAATTTGGTGGGGTCTCAGATGTCCTTATAACCACATGAAAGTTTGGTTTAACCATACGGGAAGTGGCCTGGGGTCCGAAAATTTTGTTTGGATTAACTGATAGTTTGGATTAACCGACTTTGGTTTAACCAACTTTTTTATATGAGAAATAGTAGTATTTTGCCGGGCTGCGGGAAAAAAAGTTTGGATTAACCGATCGTTTGGTTTAACCGAGCTTGGTTTAACGGGGTTGTACTTTATTCCGAGTTGTCACCGCTTGTCGCTCAGGCGGGACTGAACCTGCGACCTGGCGTGTTTACACACCGGAAGTCGGTTGAATAATATAATGACATGATGTTTGGTAAGCTATTCCATATCCGTAAGCCATCCTGATAACATTTTAGTAAGCCTTTCCATATGAGTAATCAATGGCTGCCCTAATGTCCAGTAATCTATTCCATATCTGTAAGCGATCCTGATAACCTTCTAGTAAGCTTTTCTATGTCAGTAAGCAATGGCTGACATAATATTTGGTAAGCTATTCCATATCAGTAAGCTACCCTGGTGACATTTTAGTAAGCTTTTTCCATAATCGTAAGCAATGTCTGACAAACATATTCCATACCGTAAAATATATTTGGTAAGCTATTCCATATTGGTAAACCTTTCAGTAAGCCCTCCATTATCAGTGAGTAATGGCAGCTGGTTGAATTTCTCTTAAGCCTTCTACTTGTTTGGCAAACAAATTGTGCCTGGTAAGCAAGGGAATGAAACAGACAAGCAAAAACAACAAATTTGCAGTTTGGGCTATTTTCCGTTCCAACCAGTGTTCCACAACTGGTTCATCAAAGGTTGTCGTATGTGCTGTCCTGTCTGTGAGAAAGTGCATATATAAGACCCCTTGCTGCTTATCAGAAAGAGTAGCCTATGTGGTGGCAGTGGGTTTCGTCTAAAGAAAAGTGTCAGAATGACCAAATGTTTGACGTTCAATAGCCAATGATAAAAATCAATGTGGACTAGAGGCATCATAAAATAAACCAAACTTTCCAAGTTATTTATCGTGAATTAAACTTAATTTGGTTCTGTCTGGACTGGTGAAAATGAATGCCCATTTTAAAGAGTTGTGGCGGGGTTGTTGTTTTTTGGGATGTTTTTTGGGGGGGCAGGGCTATGGATTTTGTTGTAAAACAAAAAAAAGTATTTCTTTAAATTTTTGTTTATCCTACCACCCTTTGAAAAAGAAGCGGAAAGGTCGGGAGTTTGAATCCCTGGCCGAGTCAAACCAATGACTTACAAAATTGATACTTGTCACCATTGGATTCAGTGGCTGAAGCGGTAGAGCACAGGCTTCACATGTGGAAGGTGGGGAGCTTGAATCCTGGTCGACTCAAACCAATGACTTTGGTACTTGTCGCTACCTACCCGCACACTCGGCATTAATATTGATAGGACAAGGACTGGTTAGCTCAGTGTAAGGATAATGTGACTGTGTGCGATATATCAGGCCATTGTGCCGACGGCCTCATCTCCCAGTGGGGCAGCACTATAAAGTCAACATGAGTGTGTGCTGTCACAATCCTGATATAACCGTAGATGTTTCTAGGACCTAACCCCCACAACAAACAGACCAATTTAACAAAGAATGCAATGCCATTAGCATTACAGATTGCACATGGCTTCAAGATTGGCTGAGCAGGCAGCTTACAAGCTGAGTGGTGACTATGCAAGGGCCACGCTGATTGGCTATTGAGGCTGTGACGATGTACCCCACACCACCCTCACCCACCCACCCACTCCTCCACCTTCCTCTCCTTCCACCCTCCCTCACCCTTACATGGCGAGCTGCTCGAATCAGTAGAGCGCCGCCTCCCGTGTGGGAGATTGGTATTTCACTTCCCAGTCGAGTCAAACCAATGACTTATAAAATTGATAATTGCCGCTTCCTAGCCTGGCGCTCTGCGTTAGTAGGATAGGGCAAGGACTGGTTAGGTCGGTGTCAGGATAATGTGTTGAGTGGGATATCGGGTCATGGTGCCGGTCGCCTGATTTCCCAGTAGGGCAGCACTATAAAGTCGCCATGAGTGAGCGCTGTCACAAGTCGGTAGCCATCCTGATATGACCTTAGCTGTTGTCGTAAGACTAACAACCAGTCAACCAACCAACCCTTTTCTCCCACCCCACCACCACCCTTCTCTTTTTAGACACACACACACACACACACACATCCACACACACACACACACACACTCGCTGGTTCCTGACTGAATAGGATGTTCAAATGAGTAACCGCACTTAATGGAGGTTGTTGGGTTCAAACCTTGTTGCTGTTATTTGTTCTTGTTGGTTGGTTGAGTGATCTGAGACAAGTGGTTGAGTTGATTGAGACAAGTGATCTGGAACTACTTGGCCTAGATAAGGGACTTATCGAAAAACTTTGACTTACCATATGCATAGCGATGTGTTGCATCTTCATGGGTTGGTTGTTGGAGTTTTATCTCCTGGCAGCATCTAAGGTCATACCAGGACGGGTACACACTTGTGACAGTGCAGTGGTGACTTTATTGTGCTGCCCTACTAGGAGACCAGGCCGACAGCACCATGACCCAACAGCCCACTCAGTCACATTATCCTGACATTGACCTAACCAGTCCTTGCCCTATCCTATTAATGCCGAGCACCTGGCTAGGTAGCGACAAGTATCAATTTTGCAAGTCATCGAATTGCCTCTACCAGGATTCAAACCCCCAAACCTTCCACATGGGAAGTCCTCTGCTCTACCAATTAGGCCACCACGTCCGTCCATGACCGTAGATGTTGCTATGATGTAAAACCCCAGCAGACAAAGAATCCTTCTTTCCCCTTTTGTCGCCCTCTCTCTGTACAAAGCCTGTATCCGGGTGGTAAGTGGTTTGCGTCCCTATTCTATCCCACATCGCCCACCCCCCACCCCCGCTCCCCTTTGCTACTCCTAGTGGACAAAGACCCTATAACACTAAGACGGCTCACTCAGCCTGTCCTGTGTAATCAAAATGATCAACCCCACCACTTGGTGTGCTGGCTGTTCTCTTGGTTAAACAGTTGCTATATTATATGTATAAATGTATATATGAATGTGATGATGGTGATGATGATGATGATAATGATGCTGATGATGATGTGTATTTGTTCATAGCAATTTCATATTGATGTGTATTCATACTTACCTATCTCATGTATAATATAATTTTATGTGTTTACATGTGAAACACCAACCAGCAGCCGGGCTGATCAAAGCCACCACAAGGTGGCACTGCAAAATGTACATTACCATGGGAGAGATAGGGAGTGAGCCGTCTTAGTATTATAGGGTCTTTGTCTAGGATTACTCTGTCAGTATTTGACATGAGAGGCCATATCAGGGGTGATGGGAGGGGAGGTTGGGAGGGGAGGGGACATGCGTGTTAATATTATGTATTATGTATCTTATTGTAATGGATGTAGCTAAATAAATAGAAAATTACATCACTAATTTGTGACATTGTCAACAGCATTGAAAATAAAGTGTCACAAACTTAATGAAAAACTCTGAACAACAGCACATTTCCCTTCAAATGGTCATATACAATGTCGTCATTAAGTTGAAGACATTATTCCTATTAATTTTTTTTTTTTAATTATGAAATAGTTAACCTTTTCTGGAGTCATTAACATCATAACATTTCGTTTCCACTTGCAAGTACTATGAAACTGTGTTTCAAACACTGAGTACAGATACAGTACATGAAGTATTTTCACCATTTGACACTCTACACTGGACCCAGTTATGGTATAGTAAAAGATCAATCCTGAAATTGGCCCATAACATTGAAATTTGAGCCGAACATTTGTGTAAAATTGTTGATTCCACTTGGACTGTTACCGTGCTAATATTTTTCTGCTTTTCTCTTTAATCATCACAAATAAGACAAAACCATAGCAATGAGGTTTCAAATTATTATTACTTTTGTTTATAAAGCAAGTGGCATGTGAACTGTCCTAAAAATGTCAAGCTTTGTGTGGAAAATATTTGATTTTGGAGTTAGATTGGTTTCCATGCTATACTGCTATTTATTGGGTGCTTGTACACAGTGTACAAATTGTACACATGGTAAACAGTACACAATGTATACATATTGTATATGTGTATCTAGTGTAGAGTGCTCACACTGTGGACAATATATAGACTATACACATTGTATGCATTGCATAGAGTATATCATCATCATCATCATGCTGTCGGTCACGATCTGACAAATACTCCTTTCATTACTTGACTGCCGCTCTCCATTTACCTCTCTTACATTTCATGAAAGCTGCCTGCAAAAGTGTTGAAGTGCTGCTGGCTTTTGCAAGTTACCAGCGGCACTCTCTTGGAGAGCAAATAGAGGTTTCACACCAGCAAGAACATATCAAGACAGGTGCAAAACTATTTGTCCCTGCAGTGGCTAGTCAGGAGATGTTGGGAGTTCCATACATCAACCGCCCTTAATGCTGCCACAGTGACATGGTTTTCTGTTTATGGTTTGCTCCCTTAGTCTTCGGTTCTGTCAAGAACCTGTACCACAAGGCAGTGGTTTACCACTCTGCAGGGCAGGGGCGTCAAACTCCCTGAGGTATCGCAATACCTGCAATACCTGCATACCAGATGGTAAATACCCTGCATACCAGATGGTAAATATAGAGTATATATATATATATAAATAATAAATAAAGTATATATATACATTACACCTATTACACATATATATAACCCCAAACTGAGTCAACTTGTGGGGCGGCTTTATGTTGGCTGAGTGGCTGTCTGTAAGTTGATATTATTGGTAGTCTCCACGTCCCCACAGCCTGCCTGCCTGTCAGGGTTTTACACCGCAGACGGGCGGGGAGGAGGCGGGACGTGGGGAGGAGGGACGGGGTGAGGAGGAGGGACGGGGTGAGGAGGAGGGGTGGGGGGGAGGTGGAAGGGGGGAAGGAAGGGGGGTAGGGCGAGGTGGAGAGGGGGTGATAGGACGTGTGGAGGGTTGAGAGAGGAGGTGTGGAGGGATGAGGTGGTGAGGTGGGAAGGGGTGAGAGGGATGAGAGGAGTTTGGGGGGGGGGGAGTGGGTGACAGGGGGTGAGAGGGGGAGGGGCGGGATGAGGAGTGGGGTGAGGTGGAGAGGGGGTCGGGTGAGAGGGGTTGGGTGGGGAGGGGTGAGAGGGGTTGGGTGGGGAGGGGTGAGAGGGCGGGGTAATGAGAGGGGTGGCGGGATGAGGGGGGGGGGGTGGTAGGGACGGGCGGGTGAGGTGGGTGCGGGGGTGTTGTCGGATAAGGGAGGATCCTGCGGACGAAATGAACATGGCTCAGGCTAATCCCCCTACACATAACCGACACAATGGAGAACAAATTAAATCGGCGCCCACCGGGGTGTCCATTTCGTGTGTTGATTTCACCCCGGCTTCCGTTGGTTATATCGCCTGCACACCCACATCCACACCCACATCCACCCCCACATACACCCCCACATACACCCACCATCAGCACACCCACATCCAGAACCATCAACACCCCCACATACACCCACCATCAGCACACCCACATCCACCACCATCACCACCCCCACATACACCCACCATCAGCACACCCACATCCACCACCATCAACACCCCACATACACCCACCATCAGCACACCCACATCCACCACCATCAACACCCTCCCAACATCCACCACCACCATCACCCCCACATCCACCACCACCCCCATGTCAACCTCCACCATCTCCATGTCAACCTCCACCACCCCCACGTCAACCTCCACCACCCCCACATCCCACTACCCTCACATCCACCACCACCACTCCACCCCCACATCCACCATCACCCCCACATCCACCATCACCACCACCACATCCACCATCACCATCCCCAATCCAACATCACCACCCCCACATCCACCGTCACACCCACCATCCACCATCCCCACCCCCACATCCACCCCACCACCCACATCCACCATCACCACACCCCCAGCCCATCCACCATCACCATCACCCACATCACCACCCCACATCCACCACCACCACATCCACCCACCACTATCCACCACACCACCCACACCCATATCGGCCCATCCCCACATGCACCATCTCCTCTCCACCTCCATCAACCCCCATCTCCCCACTTCCACCATTCATCTCACCAATCACCACCGGACATACACCCCATCGCTAACCCCCCAACATTCGCCACACTCACACACCCCCCCCCCCCCCACATCCTCTATCGCCCCTCACTCCACCCCTCCACATCCACCATCCACCATCCACCATCCACCCCTGACCTCCACCTCCACCTCCACCCACCACTCTACCCCGTCAAAAGCTTGGCTTACCTCAAATCCAGACCCCCATAGTATGTGTGTGTGTGTGTGTGTGTGTGCGTGTGTGTGGAGGGCGGGGGGGGGAGGCAAGTGCCATGTCAAAGACCCCGCCCAATTGCACCCAAAATACATGGGAGTAATCAGTCCGGGATTGGAACCCCAACCACGTGACCCCGCCTCGCCCCTCCCCGCCCCTTCCAGCCACCCGCCTGCTCCCTCGCCCCCTCCTTCTCGTCCCCAACGGCCATTCCCCCTCCCTTTCGGATCACCTCCTACTCTCTCCTCCCCTCTCCCCCTCCCCTCCCCCCCTACCCTCTCCTCCCCTACCCTCTCCTCCCCTCCCCTCTCCTCCATTCTTCTCTGTTACCCTCCCCTCGCCTCCTCTCTCCTCTGCTCCACTCTCTTCACTTCCCCT
>CM059190.1:6810873-6826844 GCA_030323885.1 Branchipolynoe longqiensis
CCCCAACCACACCCCAACCACACCCCAACCCTCCATCCCCACCCCGATCCCCACCACATCACACCCAAATCCTTCTATAACTAGAGAGAGAAAAAACCCAAAACAGTCAACAAAATGATAAATCCACCAACTAAACCCCACCGGTAACCAGTTAGTTACTCCCCCACACCGCCACCACCCCCCACCACCCCCCACCACCCCCCACCACCACAGCCGGCCGCTGGAGAAAGGCTGTCACGTGGGAGCAGGGCAAGGCCGGTGGAAATTGATATTAACAACACTCCGCAGCGAAAGAGAATGAAATCGACATTAACACCGGCCGAGCCGAAATTGGGCACATTTGCATTTTTATTGAGTGTGAACGAAGGGGCAGTGAGGGGGCGCAAGGGTGGGTGAGGGAGGTGACTGTGGGTGAGGGAGGGTGGGCGGTTGGGCGGGCGGAGGTGGGTGAGGGAGGTGAATGTGGGTGAGGGAGGGTGAGGATCGGGGGGGGGGGGGGGCGAGGGAGGCGATGGTTCAAAGGCCGGGTGTCTATGATAGTGGACTGGAGGCATGCTTAAAAAGCCCCAACCCCCCAATCTCCACACACACACACACACACACACACACACACACACACACACACACACACACACACACACACCGCACTGACAGCTTCATTTTCGGGTATTCATGGATAGTGTCATGTGATTGATATGTAGATTAAGGGGCGGTCTGTATGTGTGTATGTGGGGGGGGGGGGGAGGGATGGGGTTGGACTTGGAGGTGTGTGTATTAGTGGGGGAGGGGGGAGGTTGGAGGCGTGTGTAGTGTGCTGGGAGAAAGGGGGTGAGGAGGAGAGGCGATGAATGCCAGCGACAAAGTTCAGTGGAGAGAGTTGCTGTCCTCTTTGTCACCTCTTTCTGTCACCACCATGTCCACGTCTGCACCCTCACCCTCACCCTCACCCTCCTCTCCTCTCCTCTCCTCTCCTCTCCTCTCCTCTCCCCTCCCCTCTCTCCCCTTCTCTCCCCTCCTCTCCTCTCCCCTCCTCTCCCCTCCTCTCCTCTCCCCTCCTCTCCCCTCCTCCCCTCCTCCCCTCCTCTCCTCCTCTCCCCTCCTCTCCCCTCCTCTCCTCCTCTCCGCCCTCACCCCTCCTCCCCCCGCCCTCCCCCTCCCTCTCCCCCTCTCTCCCCCTCCCCTCCCCCCCCCTCCCCCCCCCCCCCCCCCCCCCCCCCCCCCCCCCCCCCCCCCCCCCTCCTCCCCCCTTCCCCTTTCCGCTAACCCCCCCTTCCCCTCCCCCCTCTCCCTCCCCCCCCATCCCCTACATCCCCCCTCCCCCCTCCTCTTCCTCTCCTCTCCTCTCCTATCCTATCCTATCCTATCCCTCCTCCTCTCCTCCTCCTCTCCTCTCTCCCTCCCCTCCCTTTTCCTCCCGTCCACTCCCTTCCTTCATCCCTCCCTTCTCCTCCCCACCCTTCCCTCCCCCCCTTCCCCTACCCTACCATCACCGCCCTCCCCCCATCCTCCTTTCCCCATCTCCCCTTCCCCCCCCTTTTCCTCTCATTCCGCTTCTCTTCCCTTCCTCCTTTTTTCTCTCTCCCCCCCCCCTCTTCCCCTCCCCATTCCCTCCCACTCCCTCTCCCTCTCCCTCTCCCTCCCCTCTCCTCCCTTTCCCTCCTCTCCCCATCTCTCCTCTCCTCTCTTCAACTCCACACACCTTCACTACGGTAGCAGGCAAGATCAAGGTCAAGGTCAAATACAGCTATTCTCAGAACATTAAATGAACGCTGGGCCTGCGAATGATCCTGGGTGTGAATCGTGTTATAAGGTGTGTAAAGTCACGGCTCTAATCACAAAGGTAGCTGTTTAGATTTTCACTGTTTTGGGGCTTTAGATCCGAGCCCCATATGAGGTGATACTAGGGTGGGTAACTGACGGCCGACAGGGCACAGTTTATAATTATAGTCCTTGTCTCCAGCAACATGACACGATATCTCAACTCACTCACAATATCCTGACACCGGTCTAATCACTGTTCTATGTCTAATAAATCCTCAAGTCGTTGGTTTGACTCCACCGGGAACCGAACTCCCGATATCCCGAATGCGAGGCTCGCGCTCTACCGATTCAGCTATGGCGCCCGGTAGGTCCCTGAGCGTGTGTCCAGCTTGACCGCTTCATCCTGCAGGTCATGACTTATACAATGTATACTTGTCGCTTCCTAGCCTGGCACTCGGCATTAATAGGATAGGGCAAGGACTGGTTAGCTCAATGTCAGGATAATGTGACTGAGTGGGATATTAGGTCATTCAGGTCATGGTGCTGGTGGCCTAATTTCCTGTGATACAGCACTATTACATCACCATTAGTGTGCACTGTCACAAGTCGGTACCCGTCCTGATATGACCTTAGATGTTGACAGGATGTAAAACTCCAAAACCAACCAACCAAACAACCAACCAGCACTGTCACAAGTTGGTATCCGTCCTGATATGACCTTATATGTTGCCAGGACGTAAAACTCCAAAACCAACCAACCAGCACTGTCACAAGTCGGTTCCCATCCTGATATGACCTTATATGTTGCCAGGAGGTAAAACTCCAACAACGAACCAACAAATCAATCTTGCGGGTCTGGTCGAGAAGGATTGATTTGGAGCAGTCAAAGGGAAGTTGGATTGCTGCTTCATACAGTTCCCCCTCCCTACCCCCCCCCCCCCCCCACACACACACACACATACACGCGACACCCCGCCTCCACACACCAACCAACTGCCACTTGTAGGTAGTGCTTTGTGCCCGCCCTTCCACCCTTCCTAAATCACCCAATAAAATATTGCTTTCCTTTACGCTTAATTTACCCCGCAAAGCCACCCTCTCGCCCCACAATGCAGTCTGCCCACCCCCCACCTCCACCTCCACCTCCACCTCCACCTCCACCTCCACCCCCCACCCCCACCTCCATCCCTCACATCACACTCCCGAGTTGACTAGCACTCTACTGAACTGACCCCACAGGCAGTGTTGATTGCAGATTGTGGCTATAAACTTTTTTTTTTATTTAAAGATTTTTTTGGTTAAAGCTGCATAGTTCGATGAAAGCGTCACATTTTCAAACCTGACGCGGTGGCCGGATAGAGCGATGGCTTTAGGTATGGAAGGTTGGGAGTTTGATTGCCAGTCGAGTCAACCCGATGACTTACCAAATTGATACTTGTCGCTACCTAGCCTGGCGCTTGGCATTAATAGGATAGTGCAAGGATAGTGTGACTGTGTGGGATATCGATTCATGGTGCCAGTGGAGCAGCTCTATAAAATCACCATGAGTGGCCACTGTCACAAGTCGGTACCCTTCCTGATATGACCTTATATGTGGATATCAAATAACAACAACAATGGTTGAAGGTATTTGTGGTGAACTGGTCGGCGTGTGAGTAGTGACGCAGGCCCAATAGGCCCTCAGCAGGGCCATGCAGGGACCTATTGTTTGACCATTTGTTATCACGCCCCAAAGAGCAAGGTGACAGCCCCATCTACATTCGATACACAAATCAGGGGCCCCGCCCAAATAAAACTATGTTAATCGCTCTAACCCACCACCACCTCACCACCACCTCACCACCACCTCACCCCCACCACCACCATACCCCACCACCACCATACCCCACCACCACCACCTCACCACCACACCCCCGCCACTACCTCACCACCACCACCTCACCACCACCTAACCACCACCTCACCACCACCTCACCACAACACCACCACCTCACCACAACACCACCACCACCTCATCACCACAACACCTCTACCACGTCAGCACCACCTCATCACCTCCACACCACCTCACCACCACCACAACCACCACACCACCACCACCACCACACCACCACCACCACAACACCACAACCGCCACGACATCAACACCACCACCACATCAACACCACTACCTCACAACCACCTCCCAACAATTCTCCTTCCGCCCCCTCACTTCTCAACACACCACACACACCACACACACCACACACACAACACACACAACACACACACCTATATACCCCAGCACACCCTCATACAGCCGATAACCAATAGCTTATTTGCATCCACACACCACACACACCTCACACACCACACACCAGACACGTCACACACCTCAAACACTGAACACACCTACACACTCCAACACACCCCACATCCACTACACATCACACACACCTCATACCAACACACACCTCACACACCTCAAACTCACACATACATACACACTCAGCATTATTAGGATAGGGCAAGGACTGGTGTGCTCAGTGTCAGGCTAATGTGACTGAATGGGATAGCAGGTCATGGTGCCGGCGGCCTGGTTTCCCAGTGGGGCAGCACTATAAAGTCGCCATGAGTGCGCACTGTCACAAGTTGGTACCCGTCCTGATATGACCTTAGATGTTGCTAGGACGTAAAACAACAATAAACACACACACACACAGACACACACACAGACACACACACACACACACACACACACACACACGCGCCCACACTGACCCTCCCCTCTGTGGCAGACGACAATTAACATGACGGGGCTGGGTGGGCGACATTAGGCAAATGGCCGCCCTGCTGCCGGCCGAGCTGACATGTATCAAGGCCTTGTCAGGACCCCGTGTCTGGGGCATTATTAATGCTTATTGAGTTATTATTGTGATTCTTATTTAGTTATTACTTAGTTATTCTGGGCCTATTGAAATTGCATGGAGCGGGACGTAGCTCAGGCAGTAGAGTGTCCACCTGTGAAGGTGTTGATCATCCTATCGATCCTGCTCGGTGGACACAATTTGCAGTTTGGGGTATTTTCTGTTCCAACCAGTGGTCCACAACTGGTTCATCAAAGGTTGTTGTATGTGCTCTCCTGTCTGTGGGAAAGTGCATATAAATAAGACCTTGCTGCTTATTGGAAAGAGTAGCCTATGTGGCGGCAGCGGGTTTCCTCCTAAGAAATATGTCAGAATGACCATATGTTTGAAGTCCAATAGCCGATGATGAAAATCAATGTGCTCTAGAGGCCTCGTTAAATGAAACAAATTGAGATACTTGATTTGGTTTTCAAAATTTGATGCTCTATCGGACTATGCAGCTTTAAAACAGCTGATGTATTGTCAGTACGAGTACCGCCTTGTGATAGTGCGCACTCATGGAGCTTTATAGGGCTGCCCTGCTTGGTTGGTTGTTGGAGTTTTACGTTCTGGCAACATATATGGTCATATCAGGACGAGTACCGACTTGTGACAGTGCACACTCGTGGCAACTTTGTAGTGTTGCTCAACTGGGAAATCAGGCTCATGTCACCATGACCCGATATCCCACTGAGACACATTATCCTGATACTGTGCAGACCAGTCCTTGTGCTACACTCTTAATGCCGAGTGTCAGGCTAGGTAGCGACAAGTAGCAACTTTATAAGTCATTGGTTTGAGTCGACCGGGAACTGAACTCCCGATCTCCTGCACGCAAGGCCTGCGTTCTATCGATTTGGCTACCACGCCCGATGATCAAGAGTTAGAAGGCACGCCTTCGAACATGGAAAGCTAACCGGTATTCTGACAAAGTCAGACATCCAGGCTGCTCCTAAATAAAGAAAGCCTATAGAATATATAGGTATTAAATCAATATAAATATATATATATACTTACATAAATGGAGAAATATATACATATGTATATATGAAATATATAGCAATATATATGAAATATATATGAAATAGATATATATCTAGGTATATATATTTATAATTTGGGTCATTTGAAGGAGGTGGGTGGAGGGCAGGGCGAGGAGAGGAGGTTCGGTGTCAGTGTTGTTGTAGAATTTGATCGTGTGCTAATTTTGTGCCTGGGATTGAAACCACCGGCGTGTCCAGAATATTATCAGTTGGGAGCCTCCCTCCCCCCCCCCTCCCTCCCCTCCTCCCCCCTCCCCGTCCCCCTCCCCGTCCCCCTCCACCTTCCCCTTCCCGCCCCTCCCCATCCCTCTCCCCCTCCCCTCACGCTCCCCCTCCTGCCTAGAATGGCTTCAGGGCCCATATGTATGAGCCAATTTTTAACCTTACCAGGGTTAAAGGCAGGTCCTGGGTTAGCTAACCCCGGGGTTCCAAATGTGTCACGGGGGATATATGAGTCCAAAGCATGCGCAGGTTAGCTAACGTTTCAGTTATTTATAGATATTTAACAGAATTACATACGCAATAAGTGAAATTTTATCAATTTAACCCTAAATTCGAAGCGTTATTAAGGCTACCGCCGCATTGGCGGCGATATTAATAGTTATATTTTCGAATCGACGAAAGTAAAGTAAACAAATCGCCGCCGCCGCCGCATCGACGTCGCTTTCCATACTGGCAGCGGCGGCGGTTTGTTTACTGTACATTCGTCGATTCGAAAATATAACTATTAATATCGCCGCCAATGCGGCGGTAGCCTTAATAACGCTTCGAATCTATGGTTAAATTGATCAAATTTCACTTATTGCATATGTAATTCTGTTAAATATGGTCGCATTGAATAGATTTGGGCATAATCGGTGCCTAACGCCACCCTGGTTTCGCTTGGGGTTAGTTGCAGGCGACTTTACGCTCGCCGAGTTAGCTTAACCCCGACACATACATACGTTTTTTTCGCCGCTAACCAGGGAAATCCGCACGACGCCGGGTTACGACCGCTAACCCGGACACATACATATATAGACCCTGTTGGGATCCTACTCCTCTCCGTCCCCTCCCCCTCTCCGTCCCCTCGCCATCGCCCTCGCCATCGCCCTCCCCTTCCCTTCCCCCTCTCTCCTCCTCTCCTTACCCCCTCCTCCCCCTCCCCCCTCCCCCTCCTCCTCCCCCCTCCCCCCTCCTCCTCCCCCCTCCCCATCCCTCTCCCCTCCCCCTCCTCCCCCCCCCTCCACCCCTCCCCCTCCCCATCCCTCTCCCTCACACAAACACACCTGTCCAACTCCCACATCCTTCCCCACACCCACGCGGCCACTCACACCTATGCACCTACACCCACACCCACACCAACGCCCACTTTTTTTTCTTTCTTTTTTTAGGGTGGGTGGGTTGTTTACAAATAAGGCAATAAAGCACCTATAAATGCCCGCCTCCTCCCTGACACACCACCTGTGTGTGTGCGGGCAGCGTGCAGATGGTGGCCGTGTGTGTGTGTGTACAACTCAGCAGGGTTCGCCCTTAAAGCCTCAACCTCAAGGTGGTCTGTTACTGGTTAAAGCTGCATAGTCTTTTTGAATTATCCTTCATATTTCAGATAAGGATATGAGATTGACAATTATAACCTGTTGACAATCTGTTTGTTCAGCGATAAAAAGCCATGATCCGACAGAATAAATAAACCATCACCAAAAAAACCTACTATTCTGACCAGACGTGATGACCGAATGAGTTGAGCGTCCGTCTCCCATTTTGGTAGATTGTGGGAATCGAATCCGCGAGTTTGAACGTTGGTCGCGTCAAACCAATGACTTAAAAATTTATACTTGTCACTTCCTAGCCAGCCGCTCTGCATTATTTGGATGGGGCAAAGACTGGTTGGCTGTGTCAGGATGATGTGACTGAGTGCGATATCAGTATTGATGCTGGCAGCCTGGTCTCTATAGCACTATATAGTCGCCATGAGTGCGCACTGTCACAAGTCGGTAGCCGTCCTGATATCGCATTTTAAAACCAAAACACTTGGCTAGATTCGATCCTCTATACTTAGTTACTTGTGAACTTATTAAATGTGTACAAAAGGGGCTATCTATAACTTATAAGTCAATCTAATAGAACCTGTCACTCCTTAAATGTGTACAAAAGAGGCTATAGCTTGTAAGTCAATCTAATAGAACCTGTCACTTCTTAAATGTGTACAAGAGGGACTATAACTAATATAAGTCAATCTAATAGAACCTGTCATTTCTTAATCACTTTTCACTTTAAATATCCCCGAAGTTAACCATTTAAAAATAAAAGTTACTTTAAATTTAAGCTAAAGTAGATTACAAAGATCAACCTAGTGTGTTTATGTGAGAAAAATGGCAGAAACTCAAAACCATCGGACTATGCAACTTTAATGTACAGATTAAAAATAAATTAAAAATAACATTTCACGTCATCTCCCATAGATTTGAAGTCTGTGAATAGAAGTCGATTATGTTCTCCTATTACCAATGGTCATGGTTGCGCTTCGACATTTAATTGCATCCATGTGATTGATACCGGTGTACTTTCTGCTCTGTTGAATCGCATTCCTATCATATTAAATATAGCGCAATAGTGAATGGTTTGTTTGTTGTTGTTTTACATCCTAGCAACATCTAAGGTGACAGTGCGCACTCATGGTGAATTTATAGTGCTGCCCCACTGGGAGACCAGGCCACTAGCACCATGACCTGATATCCCACTCAGTCACATTATCCTGACACTGAGCCAACCAGTCCTTGTCCTATCCTAATAATGTCGACCGCCTGGCTAGGTAAGTCATTGGTTTGACTCGACCTGGGTTCAAACCAATGATCCCATGGTCTACCAACACGGGAGACGGACGCTCTAACTCAATCGGCCATCCCGTCTGGTTCAATAGTGAAATAACGATAATGAAATAGCAATAATGAAATAGTTCAGTATGTGTACCATTAAAAATCATTGGCATTATTCTAGTGACATCCGGACATGTAATATTCCTTGTCGGGCCACCTTGTGAGGCCCATTTGACGGCAGAGCGCGGGCCTCGCGTGTGGGAGATCGGGACTTCCCGGTCGAGTCAAACCAATGACTTATAAAAGTGATACTTGTCGCTACCTAGCCCGGTGCAGGGCATTAATAGGATAAGGCAAGGACTGGTTGGCTCAGTGTCAGGATAATGTGACTGAGTGGGATACTGGGTTATGGTGCTGGCGGCCTGATTTCTCCATGGGGTAGCACTATAAATTCAGCATGAGTGTGCACTGTCACAAGTCGGTACCCATCCTGATATGACCTTAGATGTTGCCAGGACATAAAACTGCAACAACCAACCAACCAACCAACTCATGAAGACACTTAAACATGGCTATGCGTATGAAAAGTCAAGTCTTTCGATAAGTCCTTAATCTAGGCTAGGTAGGTCCAGGTCAGTGGTCTGTTCATATTCTTGATTGACATTTTCTTCGATCTACTATTGATGTTAATGATATATGTGCCAGGTAATATTTTATGTGAATATAAATAACAATTTTATTAAGCCTTCCCATTCAGGCGAATCAGATTCCTGAACCTGCTTGGAGTATTTTGCCTGTGTTAAAGTTGCATAGTCCGATGGTTTTGAGTTTCTGAAATCTTTCTGAGATAAATATATTAAATTGATCATTATAATCTACCTTACTTTAGTTTGAAGTAACTTTTAATTGAAATGGCTACCTTTTGAGATATTTGAAATTCAAACGTGTGAAAATAATTTTGGCAAGCACGCCAAAATTCTGATACCATAGGTTTCTGCAATAACAGGTTCTATTAAATCGACTCAGTGTTCCCTTCTATGTGGCAACAAATACTTAATAAGTGCATCATTATCTAAGTTAGATATGTAGAATCAAATCTAGATAATTGTTTTGATTTTGAAAATTTGATGCTTCATCGGAATATGCAGCTTTAATGTTATCACTGATTCACATTGGGGGGTGGGGGTGGGGTAGTGGCATTGTACCATTTGCGAATGATAACCAACCCTCACACTCACCCACACCCCCTGGTGTGTACTTGTTGAACTAAAGGAGGCAGAACAGGGCACCCGTGAAATTAGCTTTCAGATCTGAGCTGTTTGTGTTGCAATGACCGACCACTTGGCGATCACGCATTTCACGATCACGATCACGACCACGACCACTCCTCTGGGATGGATCCTGAAAGCAAGCTGAGCGAAACGCTTCTAAAACTAAAACGAGGCTAAAAATAAGTCACGAAGACCCGTCCCCGCCCCCAACCCCCACCCGTACACACACACGGTGGGTGGTCACCAAAGATGGGTGCCTGTTTTCATTGGGTGAAATCGACATGGCCGACTGTTGATTGGAAGCCACTTGAAATCGACCGGATGAAATTGACCACAAAGTCACCGGGCGCGGTGGCCGAATCGACAGAGTGCGGGCCTCGCGTGCGGGAGATCGGGAGTTTGGATCCCGGTCGAGTCAAACCAATGACTTATTAAATTGTTACTTGTCGCTTCCTAACCTGGCGCCCGGCATTAATAGTGTCGTGGGGGTGATGAAAATGGGAAATATTGTGCCGAGAGCGGGACTCGAACCCACACCTCTTTGCATTCCGGGCCAGTGTGCTAACCATTACACCACCTAGGCTCCCTGATATCAACACACTACCCTCGCCTACCTGTCTATGCGGTTCCTTGCCCGAGAGGTCAGTGCAGACCACTACAATAGGATAGGGCAAGGACTGGTTGCGATAATGTGATTGAGTGGGATAATATGATTGAGTCGGATATCGGGTCATGGTGTGGGCGGCCTGATTTCCCAGTGGGGCAGCACTATAAAGCTGACATGAGTGCGCACTGTCACAAGTCGGTACCCGTCCTGATATGCCCTTAGATGTTACCCGGATGTAAAACTCCAACAACCAATCAACTGACGACAGAGTCTGCTCTGACGGCCTGAAATGTACACAGCTGCAGACGTGGTGGGCGGGTGGGCAACATTAGATTTAAGTTGTTAGTGGGGGTTGGGGGGATTGGGGATGTGGGGGGGGGGGGAGACCAGACGGGATGGCCGAATGAGTTAGACCGTGCGTCTCCCGTGCTGGTAGATCGTGGGATCGTGGGTTTGAATCCTGGTCGAGTCAAACCAATGACTTAAAAATTGATACTTGTCGCTTCCTAGCCAGGCGCTCGACATTATTAGGACAGGGCAAGGACTGGTGTGCTCAGTGTCAGGATAATGTGACTGAGTGGGATACCAGGTCATGGTGCCGGTGGCCTGGTTTCCCAGTGGGATAGCACTATAAAGTCGCCATGAGGGCGCACTGTCACAAGTCGGTACCAGTCCTGATATGACCTTAGATGTTGCTAGGATGTAAAACAACAAAAAACAAACAACATCGGGGGGGGGGGTTGATTTAAATTAAACAGGGGGTGTGGCGGTTTAAACTAAGGCTGCCTAGTTCGATGAAGCATCAAATCTTTCTAAGCCAAAGCCTAAGTCTAAGTCTAAGCCAATGCAAGTACTAACATTAACAATGCAAGGCGCAATTTGGACGAGAAACTCTCTGCCTGGCACCTACGGCAACGTTCATCCTTGGATAATGCTGCCAGTGCCAAATCTATACAGGGGGCAGTATTATACAGGAGAGACGGCATTATATCAGTTCCCTTCCCGGCATTTCTTTGGTGTGATATTTTCAGGGCAAGAGTTGGAACTATATCGCAGGCAATTTTATACTAGGGAAGCAGCATTCATTATACCTGTATAACTATGATTAAGACCTATTCTGTGGGAGAGGGCGATATTATGCCGCAGGGATCCCATTTCTCAGCGAAGTCGCTGATTTCAGCGGAAACTGGGTTTTGAAATCAGCACAGAAAAAATTCTGTCCTCGTAAAATATCAAACTTTTAAATTATTTGTTATGTCACAATATGTGTAAGTAGGTGCCAGATTGCACCATTTAATGTCTTGGTTCATAACAAAGCGGGGGGGGGGGGGTATGCCTTTGAAGGGAAGGGGGAGAAGGAGGGGGGAGGGGGGAGAAAGGGAGAGGAGGAGGCGAGAATGAAGAGGAGGAGGGGGAGAAAGGAGAGGAGGATGGAAAATGAAGGGAAGGCGGGGGAGGAGAGAGGAGGGAGGAAAGGGAGAGAAGAAGAAGAGGAGGAGGAGAAAAGGGAGAGGAGGATGGAAGAAGAAGAAGGTGGGGGGAGAAGAAGGAGGGGAGGAAAGGGAGAGAGAATGAAGAGGAGGAGGAGAAAGGGAGACAAAGAGAGATAGGGGGAAAGAGAGAGGAGGGCGAGAATGAAGGGAAGAGGAGGAGAGGAAGGGAGAGGAGGAAGGGGAGAAAGGAGGGAGGGAGAAAGGAGGGAGGGTGCAGGGGAAGGGGTTTACCCTCCCACATGAGAGGGTAAAAAGGGGGGGGAGAGGGGATGAAGAGAAGGGTGGGGGGGGGGGGGGAGCGGAGGAAGAAGAAGGAGGGGCAGGAGGAGCAGGGGAAGAGGGGGTGAGATGGGGTGAGTGCGGGGGGGGGGGGGGGGGGGATTCACAACCCACACAGACAGACGCCCGGCCTGCATTCACACCCTACCTACCCCGTTGCCAACATGAAACTGCCCCCCCCCTCCAGATTCCCCCCTCCCCCCCACACACACACCACACACCCACAAACGCCAGTCTGCCGGCATCAATTAAAACACTGCAAACGGAGACGACAGTCTTGATAGGTTTCTTCTTAAGTTGCCGTGTGTCATTAACAAAGCCGAACTGGTGCAGTGTTGGGTTGTCGCCGGATGGGGAGGGCGGTGCGGCTGGCGGGAGGGGGAGGGGGGGAGGAGTGGGTGGGTGGGGGTGCTTATCACCTTACTGCCATTTCACGCTCGTCTTCACACGCTAAGACATGTTTTCGCGCCAGGCCTTTGTAAGATGGCTTTTGGTTTTTTTCCCACCCACCCACCAGCCCTTTTTTTGTGGTCGATTTATTTTTAATTGGTTAATTTATTTTACTCCCCCCTCCTCTCTGGTCGTGCTTTTAATCATGTATGTTACTAATATATCAAATCGCTATATTTGTGCACATCAAGTGATGTGGACATATATTATATAGCTATTCACCAACAAAGAAGTTCTCAGAAAAATTAAAAATTAAAAACGCTTGTTTGCCACTATACAGAAAAAGAAACTTATTTATTTCGGCCACATCATTCGTCAGAGTTCAATATACCGTACATTGTTGGAAGGGAAGGTAAATGGCAGCAGAGGGAGAGGGAGACCAAGAACATCATGGTTTACAAATATTTCACAGTGGACAGGCTTGAATTATTCACAGTCTATCAGAACAGCACAACATCGGGACAAGTGGAGAACCATTGCATCCAACCCTCGACTAGAGGACGGAACTATTGATTGATTGATTGTAGTAAATATGCGTATTTGTGATGGATAAGGAATTATGCGAGTATAAAAATATGAAGGGAATTGTTTCCGTTATATATTATATTATTATATTATAGTTATTATCATTGTTATTCTCCATAAATACTCCTCACCTGACAGGTGGCGCCACCTGTGGCCCACCTCCCCTCAAACGGGTGTCGACAAGTGTCAGTCGCACCGGAGGTATATTCTATATAATTTATTATGTGGATATAAATAACGGCAGTCCCTTAATGTTTCTCTCTAACCACCTTAACTTCCATGTTATTCACTGTGGAGCGGGCATTCTCTCCTCCCCGCCTCCTCTGCACAGTGATCCAACTGTCACTCTGCTCACTTTCAAGGTGGGGGGAGGAGGAGCGAAGAGCAGTCCTGGTCCTTCTGGTCTTTCCTTCTCATTCGTAAACAAACTATTTATATATATTTATATAAATATATTGCATATATTGCAGTTTGTTCATGTCCGAACCCTTTCTCCTCTCCCCTCTCCCCTCTCCCCTCTCCCCTCTCCCCTACCCTCTCCCCCGTTTCTTCGCCCTCACGCTGTTCTCTGTGTACGCAGATACGACCACTAAAACGACCTAAACCTACTTAAATCGTTTAATCATTACATTTGACAAGGTTTCCCTCTTAATCCCATACAAGACTTTAATCCCTGCCCTGCCTGGTATGTTAGGTATGTAGCGACGTCCACACACACACACACTCACACACACACACCATGCTCTCAGTCTCACACCACAACCATTACCCACCACAGTTACCCAACACACCCCTACACTACACATTATCACCATCAACCCTCACACACATACACTCACACACTCACAAACACACAACCCTCTCACACACCACCCTCTCACACACCACCCTCTCACATGCACCACCCTCTCACACACCACCCTCTCACACACCACCCTCTCACACACCACCCTCTCACATACACCACCCTCTCACACACCACCCTCACACACACCACCGTCACACACCACCCTCACACACCACCCTCTCACATGTACCACCCTCTCACACACCAACCTCTCACAGACCACCCTCACACACCACCCTCTCACACACCACCCTTTCACACACCATCCTCTCACACACCACCCTCTCACACACCACCCTCTCACACACACCACCCTCTCACACGCCACCCTCTCATACACCACCCTCTCACACACCACCCTTTCACAGACACCACCGTCTCACACCACAACCGATACCCAGCACACCCCTACTATTCACATTGCCACCACGCACCACCACCACCACCACCACCACCACCACCACCACGCTCTCCAGACCACAATCACCCACTCCACGACCCGCTCCATACCACAACAACCCACCACCACCACACCAGTCTGTCCACACCACAACCACCACCGCACCAGTCTGTCCACACCACAACCACCACCGCACCAGTCTGTCCACACCACAACCACCACCGCACCAGTCTGTCCACACCACAACCACCACCACACCAGTCTGTCCACACCACAACCACCACCGCAACAGTCTGTCCATACCACAACCACCACCGCACCAGTCTGTCCACACCACAACCACCACCGCACCAGTCTGTCCACACCACAACCACCACCGCACCAGTCTGTCCATACCACAACCACCACCACAACAGTCTGTCCATACCACAACCACCACCGCACCAGTCTGTCCATACCACAACCACCACCGCACCAGTCTGTCCATACCACAACCACCACCGCACCAGTCTGTCCACACTACAACCACCACCGCACCAGTCTGTCCACACCAAAACCACCACCGCACCAGTCTGTCCATACCACAACCACCACCGCACCAGTCTGTCCATACCACAACCACCACCGCACCAGTCTGTCCACACCACAACCACCACCGCACCAGTCTGTCCATACCACAACCACCACCGCACCAGTCTGTCCATACCACAACCACCACCGCACCAGTCTGTCCACACCACAACCACCACCACACCAGTCTGTCCATACCACAACCACCACCGCACCAGTCTGTCCACACCACAACCACCACTGCACCAGTCTGTCCACACCACAACCACCACCACACCAGTCTGTCCACCCCACAACCAATTATTACAACACCATCCTCTCTAAACTACTGCCACCCCAACCACCACCACCAACCATTCACCAACACCAGCACCACACCACCCTCTCTACACCACCACCACCACCATATGACCATCTCTACACATGACCAACACCAGCACCACACCACCCTTTGTACACCACGACCATCACACCACCTCACCACCACCACCACCACACCACCCTCTCAACACCACCACCACCATATGACCATCTCTACACCAACACCACCACCACACCACCCTTTGTACACCACCCCCATCACACCAGCTCACCACCACCACTCCACCCTCTCTACACCACCACCACCATATGACCATCTCTACACCAACACCACACCACCCTTTGTACACCACCACCATCACACCACCTCATCACCACCACACCACCCTCATCACCACCACACCACCCTCTGTACACCACCACCATCACACCACCTCACCACCACCACTCCACCCTCTCAACACCACCACATGACCCTCTCTACACCACCACCATGACACCACCTCACCACCATGACACCACCCTTTCTACACCACCACCACCATCACACCACCACATAACCACCTCTAGACAAACATCAGCACCACACCACCCTCTCTACACCACCACCATAAACCCGTCAGCACCAACACAGTACCCCCACCCCCACCCCCACCCCCACCCCCACCCCCACCCTGTCTCAGTCAGGCAACTTACACCTATTTTCACCTCATTTTGGTTG
>CM059190.1:6827344-6898188 GCA_030323885.1 Branchipolynoe longqiensis
ACACACACCTCACTGGCAGCTTCAAAGAGGTATTTAATTAGTTGCGCCCAGTACACATAATATCGCCCAGCAGTGCCTGGCCAATCAGCGCGTAGAGAGCTTTCCCCGCGAAGCACTCAGTCGGACCCTCAGGGCACTGCCATGTCCTTTTCCACACACACCTCCACACACACCTCAACACACACCTCCACACACACACCTCCACACACACACCTCCACACACACCTCCACACACACCTCCACACATACACCTCCACACACACCTCCACACACACCTCCACACACACACCTCCACACACACACCTCCACACACACCTTCACACACACCTCCACACACACACCTCCACACATACACCTCCACACATACCTCCACACACACCTCCACACACTTGCTAACACATACACCTCCAACACATACCTCCACACCACCTCCACACTACACCCCAACACAACCTCCCACACACCTCCACACACACCACCTCCACACACCCTCCACACACACACCCTCCACACACACCTCCACACCCACACCCTCCACACACACCTCCACACACTCACACCCTCCACACACATCTCCACACCCCTCCACACACACCTCCACACTCACACCCTCCACACACACCTCCACACACACACCCTCCACACACACCTCCACACACACACCCTCCACACACACACCTCCATCAACACCTCCACACACAACTCCACACATACCTCCACACACACCTCCACACACACCTCCACACACACCTCCACACATACACCTCCACACACACCTCCACACACACCTCCACACACACACCTCCACACACACACCTCCACACACACCTCCACACACACCTCCACACACACCTCCACACACACCTCCACACACACACCTCCACACACACCTCCACACACACCTCCACACACCTCCACACACACCTCCACACATACACCTCCACACACACACCTCCACACACACCTCCAAACACACACCTACACACACCTACACCCCCCACCTGCACACCACCACCTCCACACCACCACACTTGCACACACTTGCACACCCTCACCTCCGCACCTCCACACACCTCCACCTCCACACCCTCACCTCCACACCTACACTCCCACCTCCACCTCCACCCACCACCACCAAACCCCCACCTCCACATGCCAACCTCCCCACACCTCCACGCCTCCATATCCCCACCTATACTCACAACCCAACACCCGAACCCCCACATCGACAGCCGCCAGCCCGGGAAGGAGGGAAGGGTTGGAGCTAGAGTGGGAGTGGGAGGGAGGTGGAGAGTGGGAGGCATGGGGAGGGGGGTGGGGGGGGGAGTAGGAGGGAGGGGGAGTGGAGAGGGAGGGGGATTGGGGAGGGGGAGTGGAAGGGTGGGGGAGGGAGGGGGAGTGGGGTAGAGGCGGGAGTGGGGGGAGGGGGAGTGGGAAGGAGGGGAAGTGGGAGGGAGGGGGGGGGGGGAGTGGGAGGGAGGGGGGAGTGAGAGGGAGGGGGAGTGGGTAGTATGAAGAAGCGGGAGGTGGGGGGAGGTGGGGGAGGTGGGGGGAGGCGAGTTCTTTAAAGACAGGTGTCGCAGTTTCCGCCGTCCGCCAGTTTCAGTGGTACGCATGGCTTCTGCGCATGCATCACAATCTAACAGCATCGTCACTAACCTTATAAAGTTAATATAATGTTTTTGGTAAAGATGTTTTCTACATGTGTACCAAGCGATTTGTTTCTAGGTGGTGTGGTTTTAGAGATATTAAATTTTTTCTGTATTTTCTGCATGAAGATTGCTCACGACCATTGACAATGACTTGAGTTTGATGGTACGCGCAGTGCAAGACATTAGTTTTATTCAAAATTAATAGAAATCAAGAACCCTAACCTTATAAATTTGATATAATCTTTTTGGTAAAGATGTTTTCTATATGTGTACCAAGCTATTTGTTTCTCGGTTGTGTGGTTTTTAGAGACATTTCACTTTTTCTGTATGAAGATTGCTCACGGCCATTGACAATGCCTTTAAAGTTGCATAGTCCGATGAAGCATCACATTTTCAAAACCTAAACACTTAACCTAGATTTGATTCTACACATTTATCTTAGATACTGGTACAGTTATTAAGCATTTGTTGTCACATAGAAGGGCATGGGGAGTCAATTTAATAGAACCGGTTACTGCAAAAGCCTATATGGCATCAGAGTTTTGGCATGCTTGCCAACATTAATTTGACATGTTGTCATTTCAAATATCTCCAAAGTTAGCCATTTAAACTAAAAATTACTTCAACCTGAAGTAAAGTAGCTTATAATGACCAATTTAATGTATTTATCTCAGAAAACTACAGAAACTCACAGCCATTGGACTATGCAACTTTAAGTGTAGGCGTACCGCGGAAAGTGGTGGACGGCGGAAACTGCGACACCGGCACCTCGGACCGGTTGAATCCCCAGGGACGTGGATGGTGCTGAAGAGTAACACTCCATAAGTGAGAGTAACAGCGGGCGTTTAGAGAGAGGGGAGGTGGTGGGTGGGGGGTGGTGGGGTGAGTTAGAGAACGAGTGGGGTAGGGTTGGGTGGGGTGGTTGGGGGTGGGGGTTGGGGTAGTTAAAGAACGGATTTGAGTGATATGTGGAGGGTGGGTGGGATGGAGGTAATATGGAGCGGTTTTGGAAGAAGGAGGGGGTGAGGGTCGGGGTGCGATGGAGTGGGGGTGGACCCGTTTGGTGGGGCGGGGGTGAAGTTGGTTTAGATAGTGGGTGGGGTGCAGGAGAAGAGTGGAGGGTGTTGGGGTGAGTGGGGTGGGGTGAGGTTCTACTCCCGAACCAATTGCTTTATAAAATTGAGTGGTAGAGTGGAGGGGTGGGGGTGAGTTTAGAGAGTTTGGGTTGTGATGAGGGTTGTGGTAGAGTGGAGGGGTGTTGGGGTGGTTGGGGAGGGGTGAGGTTCTAGAGTGGGTGGGTGGGGTGGGGTGGCATGGGGTAGAGTGGAGGGGAGGGTGGGGTGAGGTTAGAGAGTTGGGTAGGGATGGTAGTTTCGTAGAGAGGAGGGGTGTTGGTTGGGTGGGGGTGGGGGTGAGTTATAAAAAGAGTGTGTGGGGTGGGTGGGGGTGGCATGTGGTAGGGGAGGGGTGGTCGGGGTGAGGTTAGAGAGTTGGGTGGGGATGGGGGTTGTTGTAGAAGTGAATGGTGTTTGGGGGGGGGTTGATGTTCTAGAGTGTGGTGGGGTGGGTGGGGGTGCATGTGGTAAGGGAGGGGTGGTGTGGGTTAGTTAGAAGTTGGGTGTGCACAGATGGTGTATAGGGAGGGGTGTTGGGGTGGGTGGGGGTGAGGGTGAGGTTAGAGAGTGGGGTGGAGTGGGGAGGGGGGAAGTGAGGGGCATTATGTGGGGGTGAGGTTCGAGAGTGGGGTGGTGTGGGGGTTGGGGTAGAGTGGAGGGGTGTTGAGGTGGGTGGGGGTGAGGTTAGAGAGGGGGTGGGGTGGGGTGGGAGTGCTTGGTGGGGGTGTTTAGTGGGATGGGTGATTGGGGGGGGGGGTGTTGCAGAGAGAGGTAGTATTGAAGACCCTTGCGTGGGGTGGGGGTAAGTGGGATGTGATGGGGTGTGGTGTGGTTTTGACTTGGTATGTGGTGTCTGGTATGTGATGTGTGGTATGTGATGTGTGGTGTGTTGTTGGTGTTGTATGGTGGTGTTTGGTTGGTATTGCAAAGTGTGGTGTTGGTGTAATTTGGTGGTGTGGTGTATTATACAGGGGTCTGGTTTGTGACTGGTTTGCGACTAGTTTGTGACTGGTATGTGACTGGTTATGACTGGTTTGAGACTGGTTTGTGACTGGTTTGCGACTGGTTTGCGACTGGTTTGTGACTGGTTGTGACTGGTGTGTGACTGGTTTGCGACTGGTTTGCGACTGGTTTGTGACTGGTTTGCGACCGATCGGCGTTCGATTGCAGATCATTCACAAATCAGTCCCCGACCAGTCGCCAACCTCTAACCAACCGATTGTCAATCGGAAGCGAATCACCAACCGCATGCACACATCACACACATACACTACGCAGATATACCACGCACATATCACACACACTCCACAGCACACACATACCACAGAGGTACACTACACAGATATAGCATGCACACATCACACACCACACACATACCTCACACATACACGACACAGATATACCACACACATACATCACACACCACACACATACCTCACACATACACGACACAGATATACCACACACATACATCACACACCACACACATTTATCACACAAACACCAAATACACAAGAAACACCACACACACACCAAACACATCCCTGGGTAATGAATCGAATTGGTGTGAATCTGATTTTTAAATGTTTAAATAAATATTTTTAAAACAAGGAAATAAACCTCCCCAAACAAAAAAAAAACCCACAAACCCTGGCAGCGCAGGAACAACCTCGTATTGAGTTTTGAATCCTCTTGCAAGTCGAGTAACATGGGACTGTGGGGCTGTGGGGCTGTGGGGCTGTGGGGCTGTGGAGCACAGGTGGTGTGATTTTCACACATAAAAAGATTTAATTTAAATATGGATTTTTCATTTCGACTGATGTTTGGGGGTCCGTGCATTGTAAATGTAAACCCCGGAAAACTGAGGACGAGGGAGAGAGGGAGGGTGGTGGGTCGGAGGGAGGAGCGTGGAGAGGGTGGGAGGGAGAGAGATGGAGAAAGGGGGGGGGGGGAGAGGGTGGGATAGAGTGGGGGAAGAAAGAGGGTTAGAGAGAGGGAAGGAGAGGGAGAGAGAGGAAGAAAGAGAGGGAGGGATAGAGGAGAGAAAGGGGGGGAGAGAGGGGTAGAGGGAGAAAGAGGGGAGAGAAAGGGGAGAGGGAGAAAGGGAGGGGAGAGAGGGGAGAGAAAGGGGAGAGGGAGAAAGGGAGGGGAGAGAAAGAGGAATGGAGAGGGGAGAGAGGGGCCTAGGGAGAGAGAAAGAATGAGAGAGGGAGGGGAGAGAGGGAGGGGAAGAGAGGGAGAGAAAGGGGAGAGGGAGAGAGGGAGAAAGGGGAGGGGTGAGAGAGACAGGGAGAGAGCGCGAGGGAGAAAGAGAAGGAGAAAGAGGGGAGAGTGGGAGATAAATGGAGAAAGAGAGAGGGAGGTAAAAAGAGAGCGAGAGGGAGAGAAGCGCGTAGAATTTCTCCTCTTTTCTGGAACTTGTAATTTAATCTTCTGCTTTGAATCTTCAAATCTATAATAAAGATGTTGCATGTTGGAGTTTTACCTCCTGGCAACATCTAAGGTCATATCAGGACGGGTACCGACTTGTGACAGTGCACACTCATGGTGACTTTATAATACTGCCCCACTGGGAAATCAGGCTGCAGGCACCATGACTCAATATCCCACTCAGCCACATTATCCTGACCCTGATCAGTCCTTGCCCTATCCTATTAATGCTGAGCGCCAGGCTCTACCGATTCGGCCACTGCGCCCAGTCTATAATAAAGATGAAGATGAAAATGAAGATGAAGATGAAGAGGAAGATGATGATGTTGAAGATGACGACGACAGTGATGATAATAATAATAATAATAATAATAATAATAATAATAATAATAATAATAATAACAACAACAATATTAATTATTTTTATTTTTATTTTTATTTATATATTTTTTTTAACTGCATAGTCCGATGAAAGCATCAAATTTTCAAAACCAAAATTTTCTATCTTGATTTGATTCTCCAACTTAGATACTGGTGTACTTAGTAAATTTTGCACATTCCGATGGTTTCAGTTTCTGTCGTTTCTCTTAAAGAAATAGTTTATATCGATCCTAATAATCTAGCTTACTTAGCTTTAGTTAGGAGCAACTTTCAGTTTTAATTTCTATTTAATAATCGTGAATTCGCGCGGGAATTTCCACTGGTAATAAATTTAGGTGGAAGTAACATTTTTGCGGAATATTTTTAAACGGATTATCAAAATCGATTGGATGGAAAGCAAGCAAATTATTTGAGGTTCAAAACCAAGAATATCCCCACGTCAAGTATTTATAACAAAATAAACACTTAGTAATGAAGTTGTCTGGTGAAAATTATTCAATTATCTTATTTTCTTTTAAGAGAACTGCTTGATTAATATTGGGTTTCTTAAAAAGAATGAATTCATCTTTATTTGTAGTCATGGACGGTCTTTGAGAACCTCCTGTTCTACTGATTGATTGATGGCTTCTTTGAAGAAACTGTTTAAAAAAAATAGCTATATGGATTTATAGAATGAGTGTTTATTTGAATAAATTATTTTTTGGAGATAGCTATATGGATTTATTGAACAAGTGTTTATTTGAATAAACTATTTTATTGCAGAGAGAGCTATATAGATTTATTTGAAGGAGTGTTTATTTAAAGCTGCATAGTCCAATGAAGTGTCAAATTTTCAAAACCAAAATAATTATTTAGATTTGATTCTATATATCTAACTTAGATACGGATGCACTTATTACTCATTTGTTTCTGTGTAGAAGGCAATACTGACTCAATTTAACAGAACCTGTTACCGCAGAAGTCTATGGTGTCAGAGTTTTGGCAAGCTTGCCAAAACTAATTTTCCATGTTTGCACTGAAAATATCTCAAAAGTTTATCAGTGTTTATTTAAATAAATTGTTATTGCGGAAATAATTATATCAATTTATTGAATGAGTGTTTATTTGAAAAAACTATTTTATTTAGAGATAGTTATATAGATTTGTTTGAATGAACATTTATTTAAATACACTGTTATTGTGGAGATAGATATATGGATTTATTGAATGAGTTTTTATCTGAATAAACTATTTTATTGCAGAGAGAGCTATATAGATTTATTTGAATGAGCATTTATTTATATAAACTGTTATTGCGGAAATAACTATATGGATTTATTGAATGAGTGTTTATTTGAATAAACTATTTTATTGCGTAAATAGCTATATCGATTTATTGAATGAGCATTTATTTGAATAGACTGTTTATGCGGAGATAGGCTGTATACACACATGACCGAATTGATTAAATGACTGTTTATTTGAGTCAACTGTTTTATGCGGAATTAGTTTTATACATCACCTCAACTGGAAGTGCCCTGACCATGTGGTGGAGGCGCATGTGCCACACATTCAATATTTGACAAGGTTGGTTCTGACAGTGGTCCTTTCTGTCTGTAAGGAATTTGTATGCATTTATTGTATCACCTCAGTTTATTGTAAACATACCTTACAGAGAGTTCCCTGGTCAAGTCAAACCAATGACTTAAAAATTGATACTTGTCGCTTCCTAGCCAGGCGCTCGGTATTATTAGGACAGGGCAAGGACTGGTGTGCTCAGTGTCAGGATAATGAGACTGAGTGGGATACCAGGTCATGGTGCCAGTGGCCTGGTTTCCCAGTGGGATAGCACTATAAAGTTGCCGTTAGTGCGCACTGTCACAAGTCGGTACCCGTCCTGATATGACCTTAGATGTTGCTAGGGCATAAAACAACAACAAACACACAAACAATGCAGAGAGTTAAAATTAAATTTGTTTAAACCACACAAAAATCCATAGATGAACTGGCTTTGTCTCAATTTACTGGCCCTGCAATGACAGGACACCTGCTGTGTTAGGACAAGATTGGTCTTGATGCAGAGTTGTCCGCTAAAGACATACCACTGTAATATTGGTGCCGGCAATTGGTGACAGTTGCATGGATTTCTTTATTTGGGGGTTTGCCTGCTAGCAACATTTAAGGTCATATCCAAAGGTTGTAACGTTGGTTGCAGCCACACTAATGGCTCTGACAGTATCGGCGGTTTTCATTTGCAATGGCTGTGACAGTGACACTAGTGGTGACTACACTTACAATGACAGTGACAGTAGTGGTGACTACACTTACAATGGCTGTGACAGTGACAGTAGTGGCAACTACCTCTACAATGGCTGTGACAGTGACAGTAGTGGTGACTACACTTACAATGACTGTGACAGTGACAGTAGTGGTCACTTTTCATAGAATGCTTGTGACAGTGACAGGAGTGGTAGCTACACCTACAATGGATGTGACAGTGACAGTAATATTGGCCAAACATACAATAGCCGTGACAGTGACAGTAGTGGTAGTGAATGAGCTCCTTGTGGGGACAGTGATGACCTTTGACCTCGCGTCTGTATGTCCGGCATTACGTGATCTTTAGGACGTCGTCGATGCAGCAGAGCAAAGACTACAAAGTCTCCTGTCAAATCTCATCCACTTCCAGACGCTGATGGACGGGTGTGAAAAGCCAGGTGTGAATGATGGAGTGTGCGCAGACGTGGGTGTTCCTGTCCACCACCCACACTCACTGTCACACCTACAAGCATATGAAGTGGGCAAGACTATAATCGAGCCGTGGCTGGGGTGGGGTTGGGTCGAGCAACCCGCATATGGAAATGCGGGCTGCTCGCCAAGACGAACCCGCATTGGCCATCAAATGCGGGAAAGGGTTCGCTGCTGTAACTCGTTGCTAGGAGATGTACCGCGGCAACCCGTAGAAGGTTCAAGTCATCGGGTCCGGACTCATCAGACGTGTTTCATTAGCACTCTGATGTTTCAGATGATAATCTGGCTTTAAATACAGTAATTGGAAGTATCTTGACTATAAAGGAAATGGAAGGGAAGTATTTACTCATATGGTTCACATTGGAAGAGATTAGATGGTGTTGGTAGGAACAGAAATAAAGTTATAAGCTCATAAAATGTGATTGAGACGTTCCTTGCATTCCTTACCCTTTATGAACAGGTCCCTTATTACACTAACGGCCATGGTCAACCCCCTAATGATGATTCATTATTATATCTATTAGTATTGGCCTTTTGCACCGATGATGGAGTAATGTAGACATTACAGTAACACAGAATAACCCTCTCCTCGGAACTAGTAACCACTTTCTTGAAGTTGCATAGTCCGATGGTTTTAAGTTTTTGCCATTTTCTGAGATAAATACATTAGATTAATCATTATAGTCTACTTTACTTTAGTTTGAAGTAACTTTTAATTTAAATGGTTAACTTGGGAGATATTTGACGCAAAAACATACCAAATTAATGTTGGCAAGCACGCCAAAACTCTGACACGATAGGCTTCAGTAGTAACCGGTTCTATTAAATTGCCGCATTACACTCTTCTATGTAGCAACAAATGTTTAATAAGTGCACCAGTATCTAGGTTAGATATGTAGAATCTAATCTCGATAATTGTTTTGATTTTGAAAATGTGATGTTTTCATCGGACTATGCAACTTTAATATGGACAATAACAATAATAGGTAATATCTCGGGTGTTTATAAGTGACAGCGGTGGCGAAGTACACCATCGCCCTTAGCATTGGAAGTATAGGAGTAATTGCAATTAATACACAAGCGATATGCGGGGGTAGAGCCCATGGACATGTATTACATAGGCTTTGGCACTCGGGCGAGATCATATTAACGAATATGTGACATGACAGATGAGAGGAAGAGAGACAGCGCCGGCCAGCAGCAGGAGCGGGGAATCCATGTGCATATTAATAGAACAATAGGAGTAGAACGGTTAAACATATATATATATAAACACTCACAGTTACACCTACAGATATATATACACACAGAGTCACACATACACACCTATGGCATTACATGCATAGCAACACCCAGTGTCTTGTGGGTGCCACTGTAGCTGTGATTTGTGCTCTGGTGTTACTCTGCCCTGATTCGTACCTACAACACCCAGTGTCTTGTAGGTGCCAGTGTGGCTGTGAGTGGTACTCTGGTGTTACTCTGCCCTGATTCGCACCTACAACACCGAGTGTCTTGTGGGTGCCAGCGTAGCTCTGACTGGTGCTCTGGTGTTACTCTGCCATGATTCGCACCTACAACACTGAGTGTCTTCTGGGTGCCAGTGTAGCTGTGACTGGTGCTCCTCTAATACTCTCTGCCATTAATAACACACCTAAACACCCAGTGTCTTGTGGGTGCCAGTGTAGCTGTGACTGGTGCTCCTGTGTTACTCTGCCATGAATAACACACGTAAACACCCAGTGTATTGTGGGTGCCAGTGTAGCTGTGACTGGTGCTCCTGTGTTACTCTGCCATAAATAACACACCTAAACACCCAGTGTCTTGTGGGTGCCAGTGTAGCTGTGACTGGTGCTCCTGTGTTACTCTGCCATGCATCACACATCTACAGTAAAACCTCCCTAATCGACCACCTCCACAAATCGACCACTCCCATATATCGATCGCTTTATGTGGGCTCCAAAAATACCATTGTAACCTTATTTTTACTCCCTAAATCGACCACCTCCCTAAATGGACCACTTAAAGTCGGTCCCAAGGTCGGTCGGTTTAGAGAGGTTTTACTGTACATAAATTCCTCCTGCGCGAGTGAGGGTTGACGCGTCCAGTAGGGATAACAAGCGCCGGTGTGGGCGCCACTAGTCCTGGGGGTGCAGGAGGCAGTACATAGATTCAGGATGATAATAATACTATATATTACACAAAGGCCTTGCCCACAGGCCTTAACACTCAACCAATCAATGTCAACAGCATCAAGGGCATAGCGTAGTAAGGGGTTGGATAGTTGGCATGGGGAGCGGAAACAGTCACCCCACGCCAACACGCTGGAACCTGATTTAACTGCATCACTGGGGCAAACAATGGGGCAATTAACGCCATTAGTATAGCTCACAATGCCTGTGCTGGTGAAGACTTGACTAGGGGTGCCTACCTGGCGACAATTAGAGTTGCTGGGACACATACCCATTCCCATTACGTCAAAACAATGCACAAAATCATCAGTACCAGCTTCAGAAAGAGGGGGTTGTCCAACCACCGGCGATATGTCGAGGCCTGGGTGGGTGTCTGGGTCTGAAGCGACATAGTCGTAAGCCAATAATACACAATTGCAAACTTTTTTCCGACCCCGACCCCAGCCCTTCGGCATTCATTCCTTATGACAATTTCCCCTATTGTGTGACTTGCTCCCGCAGCGGGAGCACTGGTGGCCGAAATTGCAAGTTTTTTCATCTCGGCTACAGCCATCTGTTTTATTGTAAGAGAAACAGGGCTTCTTCCCGTCTTTACAGAAAAGTTCCCCAGAACTGCCCTTAACACCCTTGGTTGTGCTCTGACTACCTCTAGCTGACTGCGTCCGCATAAACTTAAAAGCGTAATACTTAAGCGCTAGTTTGGGGTTCCCGTCGCAGAAGGCATCATAGCACTTGATGACGGCAAGTTTCTGGACTGCAAGGTCATACTTAGCGTGCGATTGGTCCTGAAACTTCCCCGTTTTCGCCTTCCTGCAAATATGTTTCATATGTTTAACGTAAGTCCACATCCTTTTTATCGAGGACCCAACCGCAACACGACTGCAGCACTTCGAAGGGGGACAATTTCTTTAAGTCCTTACGGTCCTCCAAATATCTATGCAGCGACCACTTACTGCGCTGCTTTCATTCACGGCTTGTTGTCCCATCCGAGGTGCTTGAGCTTGATGAATGCCAGTGCCGCCGTCGCTGCCGCCGGTCGTGAGACCCGCTCCTTCTCCGGCTGGTGCACTGGCCTCTCTTGTGCCTGGCTGTCAGCTCGGCCGTTTCATCCACCAAGCAGCGTTCATGTCGGTCGAGTTCTGCGCACCGCTTCCGACGCTGCAGAGCCCGCTCCTTTTCAGCTATCACAGCCTCCCTCTCATCCATCTCGCCGTTGCTTGGTGGCGCCTTAGATGTAGTTGGCGATTGAGTCCCCTCCGCCATCGGCGAAGATGCGCCGTCGTCAGACATTACACTCAATTTCTCTGACACCCGTTTGGCGTGACTAGTCTGCATAACTGCTGCACGGCAGTTGTCGTTAACCGGATGCCGATGAGTATGGCCGCACGATCCACAATACATAGGTTTCAGCTGCGCTGGGAAGGTTGATGTTGGGATATGTAAAATGTCGCCAAAAATGTCATCAAAGACACGTATAGTTTGCTAAAATTTCAAAGTCATTCAGAGTATCCTGCAATTTTTTCCCTATGTGTAGAGTAGTGTGTAATTGTCAGGATAATTAAAAATAAAATTGATATCATATGGCAGTTTCAAGTCGTGTGTCGAAGCTGTAATCGACACACACGATATCCAAGATATATGGGTTAAATACACATCGACAATCAAATTGCCTTCCTGCAAACCGCCATCTTGTATAGTTTTTATAAGTAAAAATAAAATGATATCATATGGCAGTTACAAGTTGTGTGTCGAAGCTGTAATCGACAATCACGATATCCAAAATATATGGGTTAAATGCACATCGACAATCAAATTGCCTTCCCGCCAACCGCCATCTTGTTTCGGTTTTAGAAGTAAAATGAATTGATAATATATGGCAGTTTCACGTCGAGTGTCGAAGCGGTAATTGACACGCACGAATTCCAAGTATATAGGTTAAATACACATCGACAATCAAATTGGATTGAGTGTCGATGTTGTTAATCGACACTCAAGAAATTAGAGACCGACTAGTGTGGAAGGTAAGCCTAAGTATCGACAAGGTTCACGTCGACAATCATGGCGGCTTTCCCGCCATCTGCCATCTTGGTCAATTCGATTAAATCCTTCAACTCGACACACAGCAGATCCGAATCGCCGACAGGTTACAAATGAAAGTAATAAGTATCGACAAACTAGACATCGACAATTTTCGTGGCTTTCCCGCTGTCAGTCATCATATTCAGTATGATTCGATCTCTGAACTCGACACACAGGCGAAGTATCGACAACGTCAATCGACGTGAAGGATAGAATATATAAATGTAAAAGTCTTTTAGCTCACGATACTCAGGTTAAACCGATCATCCTTTCCTTGGTTGGGCTGAGCTCCAGGCTTGTCATGGTAGCAGTAAAATGAACACAGGTAGCAAGTAGACTGTGTAGTACAGGTGAGTACAGGTGTAAATAGTACAGGTGTGTATGGGCTTTCAGGCAGCAACAGAGTGAGCAGCCGGTGGAATCAGTGGGGTATATATCACAGATGGGTAGGCTGGTGGAATAGCCAAACCCCTCCCAGCGGGTTCGTCGAACCGGCGGGAGGGGGCAGCACCATGCGATTCCTACATCCGCATATACTTAGTATATACGTTGGTATAATCAAATAATTCCCCTACGTGCCTATATATTCGCATAATTCATTATGCATCACATACTTATATGTACACAGTCACAGTCACACCAACACATGTGTGACCGGTCGCGGTAGAGCGCAGGTTTCTCGTGCAGAAGGTCGGAAGTTCGAATCATGGCCAAGCCAAAGCCATGACTTATCAAATTGATGCTTGTCCCTTCTCAGCCTGGCGCTCGGCATTAATAGGATGGGGCAAGGACTGGTTAGCACAGTGCCAGAATAATGTGACTGAGTGGGATATCGGGCCATGGTGCCAGCAGCCTGGTCTCCCAGTGGGGCAGCACTATAAAGTCGCCATGAGTGTGCACTGTCACAAGTCCGTACCCATCCCGACATGACCTTAGATGTTGCCAGGATGTAAAACTTCAACAACAAACCAACCAACATAAACACAGGCTCACACACATCAGTACACACTCACACACTCAGCTACACCAATACACAAACACTCACCATCAGATCGACAAACCACATGCAAACACACACAACTAAACACACACAACCAAGCACACAGCTCACACACATCAGTACACATTCACACACTCAGCTACACCAACACACAAACACTCACTGTCAGATCGACACACCACATGCAAACACACACAACTAAACACACACAACCAAGCACACAGCTCACACACATCAGTACACACTCACACACACTCAGGTACACCAACACAGAAACACTCACCGTCAGATGGACACAACACATGCAAACACACACAACCAAACACGCACAACCAAGCACACAGCTCACACACATCAGTACACACTCACACACACTCAGGTACACCAACACAGAAACACTCACCGTCAGATGGACACAACACATGCAAACACACACAACCAAACACGCACAACCAAACACACAGCTCACACACATCAGTACACACACACACTCAGGTACACCAACACACAAACACTCACCGTCAGATTGACACACCACATGCAAACACACACAACCAAACACACACAACCAAACACGCACAACCAAACAGACAGCTCACACACATCAGTACACACTCACACACTCAGGTACACACACACACAAACACTCACCGTCAGATGGACACAACACATGCAAACCCACGCAACCAAACACATACAACCAAACACACAGCTTACACACATCAGTACACACTCACACACTCAGGTCCGCACACACACACACTCACCATCAGATGGACACAACACATACAAACACACACAACCAAACACACACAACCAAACACACACAACCAAACATGCACAACCAAACACACAGCTCACACACATCAGTACACACTCACACACTCAGCTACACCAACACACAAACACACACACACACACAAAGACGACCAATAATCACCCTGGCTCCACTGTTCGTATTGACCCTCCATTTCTGAGGTCTCTGCTCTGTTTGAACGCGGTCAACATGGACTCCGCGTTCCGCGCCAGACGCCGCCACTTGGTGGCGCCACCACTGATTCCCGCGTTTTTTTTGTCGTGAGGTGGTGGGGCCTATGGGTGTAGGTGGGGGGGGGATGGGGGAGGGGGGAGGGGGAGGGGGACTGGGAGGGGGTGAGTCGTGGGGGCGGGGAGGAGGGGGTGGGATGGGAGGGGAGGGGGGGAAGGGGGAGGTGGGAGGTGGGATGGGAGGTGGAGGTGGAGGGTGGGTGGAGGGGAGGAGAGGGGCAGGGGGGGGGGGTGAGGGGGAGGGGGATTCTCGGTGATGTATCCTGCTCTATGATATTGAACTATTGTCGTCTGCATTTGTGGGGGTGGTTGTGGGGGGTGGATGGATGGGTGTTTGTCTGTGGGGTGGATGGTTGCTTGGTTGGTTAGATTTTGGGGAGTTTTCAGTTGTGTTGGCACAAGGAAGACTACAAATCTGCAGCACTGTACGGGCACCGCTGAAGGCGGTCCCGTGTGGCCGGGAGTTGGATTCCCGTGGGTAAATGGTCAGAGAAATCTGGAGTGCGGTGGGGGGGCAGTCTAGAAGGCAGTCTAGGTTTTACATCCTGGCAACATCTAAGGTCATATCAGGACAGGTACCGACTTGTGACAGTACAAACTCATGGTGACTTTATAGTACTGCCCCAATGGGAAATCAGGCCACCAGCACCATGACCTGATATCCCACTCGGTCATATTATCCTGACACTGAGCGAGCCAGTCCTTGCGCTATCCTATTAATAATGCCGAGTACCAGGCTAGGAAGCGACGGGTATCAATTTTGTAAGTCATTGGTTTGACTCGACCGGGAATCGAACTCCCGATTTCCCACATGGGACGTACACGCTCTCCCGATTGGGGATATTTGTGTGTAACTGTGGCTGTGAGTGGGTGTGGATGGGGCTGGGTGGGTGTTTGTGTGTGGGTGGGTGTGTATGTAGGTATGTAGGTGTGGATGTGGGCGTTTTAATGGAGTGTGTGGCGGTGGGGTGGTGTGAGTGTTGGGGTGGGTGTGAGTGTGTGACGGGTGATTGTGTGTGTGGGTGTGGGGTCTGTGTATGTGTATGTGTAGAGGTGAGTGTTTGTTCTTGTGTGCGCGTGTGTGTGCGTATGTGGGTGTGGGTGTGGGGTAGGGATGGCGGGGGTGGGGGGGGGGGGGTAGGCAGGTAAATAAGGAGACGAGGTTTGCGTGGCGGTGGCCATATTAATTACACACGTTTTGGGAATTAATCGAACATGGGATCGTTCAGGTCCCGGTAATGGATGGTGTAAAAGGGGCAATGGGCTCCGTTATCGTCCTAGTGAGTGTGTGGACGTGTGCATCATTGTGTGCACGTGTGTGCACGTGTGTGTACGTGGTTGTACATGTGTCTGCATGTGTGTACACATGTGTGTACGTGTGTGTGCACACGTGTGTGTACGTGTGCATGTGTGTGTGCATGTGCGAGCACGTGTGTGTGCATGTGTGTATATGTGTGTGCATGTGTCTGCACATGTGTGTACATGTGTGTGCACATGTGTGTGCACACGTGTGTAAACATGTGCACATGTGTGCATGTGTGTGCACATGTGTGTATGTGTGTACGTGTGTGCATGTGTGTACATGTGTGTGCACATGTGTGCACATGTGCATGTGCTTGTATCTGTATGTGCATGTGTATGCATGTGTATAAATGTGTGTGTATGTGTGGGTGCACATGTGTGCAGTGTGTGCACATATGTGCATGTGTGTGCATGTGTGTATGTGTGTGCATGTGCATGCACATGTGCATGTACATGTGTGTGCACATGTGTGCGTATATGTGTGCATGTGTGTGTATGTGTGTGCACATGTGAATGTGCACGTGTGTGCACATGTGTGCATGTGTGTGCATGTGTATATATGTGTGTGCATGTTTGTGCGCACATGTGCATGTATATGTGTGTGCATGTGTGTGCACATGTGTGCATGTGTGTGCGCATGTGTGCACAGGCTGCATGTGTACGTGTTATCCCCGTTTGTATGAGCGGTTCTTTGTGTGTTTGCATCACCTGCGTGTGCATGTGTGTGTATGTGTGTGTGCGCGTGTGTGCACAGGCTGCATGTGTACGTGTTATCCCCGTGTGTATGACACTATGAGCGGTTCTTTGTGTGTTTGCATTGCCTGTGTGTGCATTGTTGTGCACATGTCTGCACATCGGTGAGTGTGTGTGTATATAATATATTCAGTGCACATAAAAATTCTCAGGCGCGCATGACAATGTGCGAACCCATAGTTAGGATTTGGGCCGGTGGTGGCGCCACCGATCCCCGGGTAGAAGGAACGAGCAGATATATCGATAATAATGGATAATACACCTTTATACTCGCATAATGCTTATACATCACGTATATTTGTGTTTGTTTTGGGGGTTTTACACCTTAGCAATGCAAAAGGTCATATCGGGACTTGCACACTCATGGTGACTTTAGAGTTTATAGTGCTGCCCTACTGGAAGACCAGGCTGCATACACCTGTGACCCAATTTCCCACTCAGTCACATTATCCTGACACTGAGCCAACCAGTCCTTGCCCTATCCTAATAATGCCGAGCACCAGGCTAGGAAGCGACAAGTATCAATTTTAAAGTAATTGGTTTGACTCGACCATGGTTCGATCTATCAAAAAGAGAGACAGACGCTCAACTCATTCGGCCATCCCCTCTGGTAAAGAAAAATGTTAGTAGATGAGCAAACTTTGACTGTTAGTGTTACCTCCCAAAAAGGTCCCTCCTTTTATTCAAAAGTCAAAATTCCAGTGTTTCAGGATAACGTGACTGAGTAGTAAAACATATGGTGTCGCCTCATATCTCAATCCTCTCTGATTCCCTCTCCCTCCCCTCTCTCCTCTCCCTTCCCTCTCTCCCTTCACTCCCTCTTCCCCTTCTTTCTCTCTCCGCCTTCTCCTTCTTCTCCTTCTCACTCCTCTCCCTTCTCTGCCCCTTCCCCTCTCCTCTCCACCTCCCCCTCCCCTTCCCATCTCCTGGCCTTTCCCTTCCCCTCCACCCTCCTCCTGCTCCCCTTCCCCTCCGATTCCCCTCTCCCCTCATTATCTATGTCCTACACTTTCCACACCCTTTTCCCCTTCGCTCTATTTCCCCATCCCTGTCCCCTCCCAGCCCCAGCCCCTCCCCCACCGCCCCCTTCAACACCCACCTCCCTTCCCTTCTCACCCCCTCCCTCAGTGTCCCTCTCCCTTCCTCCCTCCCACCTCCCACTCCTTCCTCCTCCCCCTCCCAACCTCTTTCCCTCCTCTCCCATCCCCTTCCCTTCCTCCCTCCCTCTCGCATTCCCCTCATCCTCAACCTTCTACCGTTCCCTTAACTGACTTCCCCTCCCCCCTCACCCCTCTCCCCTAACCCTCCCCTGTCCTCCTCTCCCCTCCCCCCCCCCCCTCCTTTCCCCTTTCACTTTCGCCTCACCCCCAACCTCCCTACCCTGTCCCGTCACGCTCTTCCGTCCCGCCCTCCCTTTTTCCCCCTTTTACCACTCCCCTCCCTTCCCCCTCCTCCCCTCCTCTTTCCCCTCCCTTCCCTCTCTCCTGCCCCTCTCCCCCTGAATACCCCCCTCGACCGACCCCACTCCCCCCCCCCACCCCACCCTACGACCCGACAACAGACGTACCCGGGGAGAGACACAAATCCGCCCGCCGCCAGCCAAACACAAACGCCGCCCGTCCAAGCCACTTCCGGTTCCGTCAACGACTGCTTCCGGTGATATGTTCCTCGCACGGCGGGGCCGTGTGACTAACAGTTTGAGGACCACTTACCAGCAGTATTGTTAGTATTACCGGACGGGGCTGAAAAGGGGAGTTTCACCCGCTCACACCAGACTGGATGGCCATGCGGTAGGTTGTTCCTTTCCTCTGTGAAAAAGCGCAGGATCGATCCCCGGTTGAGTAAGAGTAACAATTTTAACAAATTAAAAAAATTAATTTTTTTTAAATTGTATTGATTCATTCATTAAGCTGGGAAAATGTCACTATGGACAATTAGTCACCCTATCCTAGTAATTCCAAGTGCCAGGCTAGGTAGCGACAAGTATTACTGGTTTGCCATTACTTTACCTCGGCCAGGATTTAAATATATAAGTTTTCCAGCTTTATGGTGCTGCCCCACTTTGAAATCAGGCTGCCAGCACCCTGCCCCGATATCCCACTCAGCCACATTATCATGACACTGAGCTAACCAGTCCTTGCCCTATCCCATTAATGCCGAGTGTCAGGCAAGGAAGCGACAAGTATACATTTTATAAGTCATTGGTTTGACTCGACCGGGAACCGAACTCGGTCCGAATGAGTTGAGCGTCCGTCTCCCGTTTTAGTAGATCATGGGATTTGAACCCTTGTCCAGTCAAACCAATGACACAATTGATACTTGTCGCTTCCTCACCTGGTGCTTGGCATTAATAGGATAGGCAAGGACTGCTTGAGTCGTGTCAGGATAATGTGACTAAGTGGGTTATTGGGTCCTGGTCATGGTGGCCTGTTTTCCCAGTGGAGCAGCACCAGGCTTGGGTTCCTAGATTCACCCGCCTGCCCCCTTGCTACCCCCCTGATTTCTCTGACCACTACTGACTGGAAGTCAACTCCCACACACATGGGACTGCCTTTGTCGGTGCCCATACAGTGCTGCAAATTTTCACCCTTCAGCACGCCAACACGACTGAAAACTCCCCCAAAACAACAACTATGATTATCGCATTGTCATAAGTCGGCCGATCTACCCCACTCCCCTTTTCAGCTATAACCTCAGCTGTGGCTAAGACCATAAACCCCAATGAGGCAAGTCTGTGACGACACCACCGCCCCTTGTGGGCTGGTAGCGACAGTGCGCCCGGCGGCGTGCGTTATCTGCGGTGAGATACCGGTGAGATACCGGTGAGATAATGGTGGGATAACGGAGAGATAACGGTGAGATAACGGTGAGATAACGGTGGGATAACAGAGAGATAACGGTGGGATAACGGGGAGATAACGGGGAGATAACGGGGAGATAACGGGGAGATAACGGGAGATAACGGGAGATAATGGTGGGTTAATGGGGGATAACGGGGAGATAACAGGGAGATAACGGGGATATAACGGTGAGGTAACGGGGAGATAACGGGCGATAAAGGTGATATATCGGTGATATATCGGTGAGATAACGGTGAGATAACGGTGAGGTAACGGGGAGATAATGGGGAGATAACAGGGAGATAGCGGGGAGATACCAGTGATATAACGGTGAGATAACGGTGAGATGATGGTGATGTAACGGTGAGATAACGATGAGATAAAGGGGAGATAACGGGGAGATAACGGGGAGATAACGGGGAGATAACGGAGAGATAACGGAGCGATAACGGGGAGATAACGGTGATAACAGCGCGACGAGGCCGTCCACAGGACGCTCACCGACTTCCGGGCCTGCGTCCTGCGTCACCAACAACGAGCCTGATATGACCTTAGATGTTGCTAGGACGTAAAACAACAACAAACAACAAACAAACCTCCCTCCTCACCCGACACACTGACACACACACTCCTCTGCCCGCCATGGATAAAATGACTAACTTCGCTTTCACTGTCGCTTTCGCTTTTACATTTCAAATTCGCCATTACTGTCGTTGTTGCTTTTGTAGCAATGGTTATTAATATTATAGCCTTCACTGTCGCCTTCACCTTCTTCTTCGCCTTTGCCTTTGCCATTGCCAATGATTTCGGCTTCATCTTCACCTTCGCCTTCACTTTCGCCTTCACCGTCCCCTTCACTGTCACCTTCAGCTTCACCTTCGCCTTCACCGTCACCTTCACTGTCACCTTCAGCTTCACCTTCACCTTCACCTTCACTTTCGCCTTCACCGTCACCTTCACTGTCACCTTCAGCTTCACCTTCACCTTCACCTTTGCCTTTGCCTTCACCATCACCTTCACCACCAGATTCACCTTTACCTTCACCTTCACCACATTCACCTTCACCACCACCTTCACCTTCACCTTCACCTTCACCTTCACCACCACCTTCACTTTCATCACCACCTTCACCTTCACCTTCACCTTTCACCTTCACCTTCACCACCACCTTCACCTTCACCTTCACCTTCACCTTCACCACCACCTTCACCTTCACCATCACTTTCACCACCACCTTCACTTTCATCACCACCTTCACCTTCACCTTCACCTTCACCTTTGCCATGGCCATCGCTTTTGATTTTTCACCTCCACCTTCGTCTTCACCTTCACTTATGCTATCATTGTTGTTATCGTTGTTATTGTTTTTGTCATTATCATTGTTGCTTTGAATGTTATTATCACTGTTATCATTGTTATCATTTATTGTTATCATTGTTGTTATCATTGTTGTTATCATTGTTGTCATCATTGTTATCATCAGTATTGTTATCATCATTGTTGCTATCATCATTGTTGCTATCACCGTTGTTGCTATCATTATTGTTGTTAGCATTGGTGTTATCATTGGTGGTATCATTGGTGTTATCATCATTTGTGTTGGTATCATCATTGTTGTTATTATCATTGTTGTCATTATCATAGTTGTTATTATCATTGTTGTTAGCATTGTTGTTATCATTGTTATTATCACCATTGTTGCTATTATTGTTATTGTGGTTGTTATCATTGTTGTTAGTGCTGTATGTGTTATAATTGTTGTTATAATTGTTGTATAATTATTGTTATAATTGTTATCATTGTTGTTAGTGTTGTTGTATTTGTTATCATTGTTGTTGTGGGTTATCATTGTTGTTGTATGTGTTATCATTGTTGTTATAATTGTTATCATTCTTGTTAGTGTTGTTGTATTTGTTATCAGTGTTGTTATCAGTGTTGTTGTCATTGTTGTTGTCATTGTTGTTGTCATTGTTGTTGTCATTGTTGTTATCACTGTTGAAACCATTCTTATAACCATTCTTGTAAGCATTCTTGTAAACATTGTTGTTATCATTGTTATCATTGTTGTGAACATTGTTGCTACCATTGTTGATATCATTGTTGGTATCATTGTTTTTGTTATCATTGTTGCTACCATTGTTGCTACCATTGTTGTTACCATTGCGATTGTTGGTATCACTTTTGCTATCGCTGTTATCGTCGTTGCTGTTTGTATGATTGTCGTTATTGTTACTATCATTGTAAGTATCATCACTATCATTGTTGCTAGTTTATAATTATTGTCATTATTTTTGTTTTCAGCGTTGTTTTCATCATTGTTATAATTGTTGTTGACACTTTTGTTATCATTGTTGTTTTTACCGTTCTTATTGTTGTAGACGTAAGACCTGTTAGTACATGAACGGAGTGCGTTACTACATGTACCTGATGCCTGTTAGTACAAATTGGATCGGGTGTCTGTTAGTACACCATGGACATGTCACCTGCTAGCAGAAAGTGGACGGGTATCTCTTTGCACAACGTGGACTGGGTGTCTCTTTCTACAATATGGACTGGGTATTTGTTAGTTTTAGTACAATGCGGACTGTGTGCCTGTCACTTGTTAGCAGCACGCTGGCCGGGTGCCCGTTACTTGTTAGTACATCGCAGCCCGGGTGTCTGTTACTTGTTAGCACAATGTTGCCCGGGTGCCTGTTACTTGTTAGCAAAACGCGGCCCGGGTGCCTGTTACTTGTCAGTACAACACAGTCAGGGTGCCTGTTACTTGTTAGCACCAGGCTGACCGGGTGCCTGCTACTTGTTAGCACCACACGGCCTGGGTGCCTGTTACTTGTTAGCACCATGGGCCTGGGTGCCTGTTACTTGTCAGTACAACGCCGCCCGGGTGCCTGTTACTGGTCAGTATAATGCAGCTCGGGTGGCTGCTACTTGTTAGCACCGCGTGGACCAGGTGCCTGCTACTTGTTAGCATCACGTGGCCTGGGTGCCTGCTACTTGTTAGCACCACGAGGACCGGGTGCCTGCTACTTGTTAGCATCACGTGGCCTGGGTGCCTGCTACTTCTTAGAACCGCGCGGACTGGGTGCCTGCTACTTGTTAGCACCGCGCGGACCGGGTGCCTGCTACTTGTCAGTACAATGCAGACCGGGTGCCTGCTACTTGTCAGTACAACCCGGACTGGGTGCCTGCTACTTGTTGGCACCGTGCGGACCGGGTGCCTGCTACTTGTCAGTACAACATGGACTGGGTGCCTGCTACTTGTTAGCACCGCGCGGACCGGGTGCCTGCTACTTGTCAGTAAAACGCGGACCGGGTGCCTGCTACTTGTCAGTACAACGTGGACTGGGTGCCTGCTACTTGTTAGCACCATGTGGCCCCAGTGCCTGCTACTTGTCAGTACAACGCGGACTGGGTGCCTGCTACTTGTCAGTACAACGTGGACTGGGTGCCTGCTACTTGTTAGCACCACGTGGCCCCGGTGCCTGCTACTTGTCAGTACAACGCGGACCGGGTGCCTGCTACTTGTCAGTACAACGCGGACCGGGTGCCTGCTACTTGTCAGTACAACCCAGACTGGGTGCCTGCTATTTGTTGGCACCGCGCGGACCGGGTGCCTGCTACTTGTCAGTACAACGTGGACTGGGTGCCTGCTACTTGTTAGCACCACGCGGACCGGGTGCCTGCTACTTGTCAGTACAACGCGGACCGGGTGCCTGCTACTTGTCAGTACAACCCGGACTGGGTGCCTGCTACTTGTTGGCACCGCGCGGACCGGGTGCCTGCTACTTGTCAGTACAACGTGGACTGGGTGCCTGCTACTTCTTAGCACCGTGCGGACCGGGTGCCTGCTACTTGTCAGTACAATGCGGACCGGGTGCCTGCTACTTGTCAGTACAATGTGGACTGGGTGCCTGCTACTTGTTAGCACCACGTGGCCCCAGTGCCTGCTACTTGTCAGTACAACTCGACTGGGTGCCTGCTACTTGTCAGTACAACGCGACTGGGTGCCTGCTACTTGTCAGTACAACGCTGACTGGGTGCCTGCTACTTGTTAGCACCGCGCGGCCCGCCCTTGTCCTATCACCGTTCAAGGTCGAGTGGCCACGGTTTAATATGTGACGTGACGCAGAGTCTCTTCTTTCCTGTTCCCACCGGAAATGGAATTAGTCGGACATGCGCAGCGACTAAATTGACAAGTGCGCGAGCGGCGGGTGGAGGGGAGTGGTGGGGGGTGGGGTGGGAGGGGGGCTGAACACCCTGCGGCGATGTACTACTAGAGGAGGGGGCGGGGGAGAGGGGGGTTGTGTGTGGGGAGGGTGATGGAGAGAAGTCGTTTACGTGATTGGGTGTGTTAGAGCATGTGTGAAGGTGCGTGTGTGAGAGGGTGGTTGTGTGTGTGAGTGTGTGAGTGTGTGAGTGAGTGAGCATGTGTGTGTGGGTGTGTGAGGGTGTGTCAGTGAGAGTGGGTGAGATTGTGAGCGTGTGTGAGTATGTGTGAGGGTGTGTGTGTGAAGGCGTGTGATAGTTTGTGTGAGGGTGTGTGTGAGGGTGTCTGTGAGTGTGTGAGTGAGTGTGCATATGAGGGTGTATGTGTGGGTTTGTGAGGGTGTGTGTGTGATGGTGTGTCAGTGAGAGTGGGTGAGATTGTGAGGATGTGTGAGGGTGTGTGTGTGAAGGTGTGTGTGAGAGTCTGTGTGAGGGCATGTGTGAGGGTGTGTGTGTGGATGTGTAAGGGTGTGTGTGGGAGGGTGTGTCAGTGAGAGTGGGTGAGATTGTGAGCATGTGTGAGGGTGTGTGACGGTGTGTGTGTGACGGTGTGTGTGAGAGTTTGTGTGAGGGCATGTGTGAGGGTGTGTGTGAGGGTGTGTAAGGGTGTGTGTCGGAGTGTGTGTCAGTGAGAGTGGGTGAGATTGTGAGCATGTGTGAGTATGTGTGAGGGTGTGTGTCTGAAGGCGTGTGATAGTTTGTGTGAGGGTGTGTGTGAGGGTGTGTGTGAGGGTGTCTGTGAGTGAGCGTGCATATGAGGGTGTATGTGTGCGTGTGTGAGGGTGTGACAGTGAGAGTGGGTGAGATTGTGAGCATGTGTGAGTATGTGTGAGGGTGTGTGTGTGAAGGTGTGTGTGAGAGTGTGTTTGAGGGCGTGTGTGAGGGTGTGTGTGTGGGTGTGTAAGGGTGTGTGTGGGAGGGTGTGTCAGTGAGAGTGGGTAAGATTGTGAGCATGTGTGAGGGTGTGTGAGGGTGTGTGTGAAGGTGTGTGTGAGAGTTTGTGTGAGGGCGTGTGTGAGGGTGTGTGTGTGGGTGTGTAAGGGTGTGTGTGGGAGGGTGTGTCAGTGAGTGTGGGTGAGATTGTGAGCATGTGTGAGGGTGTGTGAGGGTGTATGTGTGAAGGTGCATGTGAGAGTTTGTGTGAGGGCGTGTGTGAGGGTGTGTGTGAGGGTGTGTGAACTCCCAACCTTCCGCACTGGAGGCCTGCGCTCTATCGGTTCAGCCACCGCTTCCACGTATTAGTTTAGGTGTTGCCAGGATGTAAAAACCCAACAATCAAAATCCCACTTGTCATTACCGTCCCTCGGTGCAAAATAAAATGTGGAAATAATTCTATTGTCGTCAGACGCGGTGGTGGAATTGGTAGAGCGCAGGCTTCCCGTGTGGAAGGTCGGGAGTTCGATTCCCGGTCGAGCTAAACCAATGACTTATGGCCCTGTCACACTAGGACGTAACGACGTCAACGTAGGGAGAACGTGAAGAATGTTGAACTTCTCGGCGTAGTATGCAAATTTGGGCACAAGTTGAACGTGGATGCAGTGTAGTGGACGAGAGCATAACGTCGGTAAAGCGTAGTGATACCGTCATTCAATGAGAGAGGTCAACGTAATGATGCTCACGGAACGTTATGAACGTTATTCCATCACCAGAAGAACATTACGTGATGTTAGCTATGTCATGAGACGTTGAACGTACGTTGAATGCACGTTCTCCTGACGTTCTCCTGACGTTCTCCTGACGTTCTCCTGACGTTCTCCTGACGTTCTCCTGACGTTCTCCTGACGTTCTCCTGACGTTCTCCTGACTTTCCCATTACGCCACATGGACTTTTCCACCGGCTTTAATATGGGTCAACGAGTGGAACGTGGTGGAATGTAGTGGAACGTAGTGAGGAACGTTTGCCTAACGTCCGTTTAACGTCATTGACGTTCGCTGAACGTGAACAGAACGTACGGTGAACGTAAACCCTTACGTTCGAGCTACGTCGACATTTTTGAACATGTCCAAAACCTCGACATAACTCGACGTAACACAACGTAATGTGATGTAGGTCGACGTCAGTCTAACGTCATTATGACGTCATCATAATGTAATCCAACGTACATCAACGTAATGACGAAATATCACCATGTTAGGCTCACGTTTGCTCATTACGTCGTAGTGTGACAGGGGTATTACAAAAGCTGGGCGCTAGGGATTAATAGTCGCCATGAATACACACTGTCACAAGTCAGTACCTGTCCTGATATGACCTGAGATGTTGCCAGGACTTAAAACTCCAAATACAAACCAACCAATCCACGCCATTTCTCCCTATGTGTATTAGGGAGATCTCCTGACTCGCACTCTTATCTACCTGCTATTTCTCCCTAGTTACAATGCGTGTATTAGGGAGATCTCCCCACTCGCACTCTTATCTACCTGCTATTTCTCCCTAGTTACAATGTGTGTATTAGGGAGATCTCCCCACTCGCACTCTTATCTACCTGCTATTTCTCCCCAGTTACAACGCGTGTATTAGGGAGATCTCCCCACTCGCACTCTTATCTACCTGCTATTTCTCCCTAGTTACAATGCGTGTATTAGGGAGATCTCCCTACTCGCACTCTTATCTACCTGCTATTTCTCCCTAGTTACAATGTGTGTATTAGGGAGATCTCCCTACTCGCACTCTTATCTACCTGCTATTTCTCCCTATTTACAATGTGTGTATTAGGGAGATCTCCCTACTCGCACTCTTATCTACCGGCTATTTCTCCCTATTTACAATGTGTGTATTAGGGAGATCTCCCTACTCGCACTCTTATTTACCTTCTATTTCTCCCTATTTACAATGTGTGTATTAGGGAGATCTCCATACTCGCACTCTCATCTACCGGCTATTTCTCCCTATTTACAATTTGTGTATTAGGGAGATCTCCCTACTCGCACTCTTATCTACCTGCTATTTCTCCCTATTTACAATGTATGTATTAGGGAGATCTCCCTACTCGCACTCTTATCTACCGGCTATTTCTCCCTATTTACAATTTGTGTATTAGGGAGATCTCCCCACTCGCATTCTTATCTACCTGCTATTTCTCCCTAATTACAATGCGTGTATTAGGGAGATCTCCCTACTCGCACTCTTATCTACCTGCTATTTCTCCCTAGTTACAATGTGTGTATTAGGGAGATCTCCCTACTCGCACTCTTATCTACCTGCTATTTCTCCCTATTTACAATGTGTGTATTAGGGAGATCTCCCTACTCGCACTCTTATCTACTGGGCACCTTTGAATCATCCCAGCATCAGATCCACTCCCCGCTTACCCCCAAATATACCTCACACACCCACACACACCCACACACACCCACACACACCCACACACCTCACCCCACACATGTAGCTGCCAGAACCTACAAAGTACAAGCACCCCCTGACCCCCCCCCCTCACACACACACTCAAATAAAGAACCACAACTCAATTTGCGCTGATTACGTGAAACCCCAAACTTCTTGTCCCCCACCAGGGTTTCACACAAAAAATAAAGCGACTATAGAAATTAAATCACAAGGCTGAGGGTGGGGTGGGTGGAGGTGGATGTGGAGGGGGGTGGAGGGTGGAAGTGGGGGGGGGGATCTTGGGGTATGATAGGGAGAGGGAGGTGGTGGGTGCGTGAATGCCGTGAAGGTGGGGGTGAGGGTGGGGGTGGGGGTGAGGGTGGGGGTGGTGGGGGTGAATGTAGTGCAGTGAGGGTGGATGTCGAGGTGGGGGTGGGGTGGGGTGGGGGCGGGGGTGGAGGTGACGGTGGGGAGGGGTGTAGTTATTTCTCTAAAATTGGTTGTTAGAATTTAACGTCCTGGCAACATCTAAGGTTATATCAGGACGGGTACCGACTTGTGACAGTGCACACTCATGGTGACTTGATACTGCTGCCCCACTTGGAAATCAGGCCACCAGCACCGTGACCCGATATCACACTCAGTCACATTATCCTGACATTGAGCTAACCAGTCCTTGCCCTATCCTATTATTATGCCGAGCGCCAGGCTAGGAAGCGACACGTATCAATTTTGTAAGTCATTGGTTTGAATCGACCAGGAATCAAACTCTCGATCTCCCACATGTGTGACTGAATGTGTGAGTGTGTGAGTGTGTGAGTGTGTGAGTGAGTGGTGTGGGTGTGATGTGTGAGTGTGTGTGGGTGGTGAGGTGGTGTGTGAGTGGGTGTATGAGTGTGTGTGGGTGTGTGAGTGGGTGAGTGAGTGAGTGGTGTGGGTGTGATGTGTGAGTGTGTGTGGGTGGTGAGGTGGTGTGTGTGAGTGGGTGTATGAGTGTGTGTGGGTGTGTGAGTGGGTGAGTGAGTGGTGTGGGTGTGATGTGTGAGTGTGCGTGTGTGGTGAGTTGCTGTGTGTGAGTGGGTGTATGAGTGTGTGTGGGTGTGTGAGTGTGTGAGTGAGTGGTGTGGGTGTGATGTGTGAGTGTGGGTGTGTGGTGAGGTGGTGTGTGTGAGTGGGTGTATGAGTGGGTGTGAATGTGTGAGTGGGTGAGTGAGTGGTGTGGGTGTGTGATGTGTGAGTGTGGGTGGGTGGTGAGGTGGTGTGTGACTGAATGTGTGAGTGTATGTGAGTGTGTGAGTGTGTGAGTGAGTGGTGTGGGTGTGATGTGTGAGTGTGTGTGGTGTGAGTGTGTGTGTGGAGTGGGTGTGTGAGTGTGTGAGTGTGTGAGTGTGTGAGTGAGTGGTGTGGGTGTGATGTGTGAGTGTGTGTGGGTGGTGAGGTGGTGTGTGTGAGTGGGTGTATGAGTGTGTGTGGGTGTGTGAGTGGGTGAGTGAGTGGTGTGGGTGTGATGTGTGAGTGTGCGTGTGTGGTGAGGTGGTGTGTGAGTGGGTGTATGAGTGTGTGTGGGTGTGTGAGTGGGTGAGTGAGTGGTGTGGGTGTGTGTGGATGTGAGAGAGTGTATGTGACTGGATCGTGTGTGTGAGTGTGTGTATGAGTGTGTGAATGTGTGAGTGGGTAGTGAGTGTGGTGGCGTGATGTGTGAGTGTGTGGTGTGAGTGTGTGTGGTGTGAGTGTGTGTGGTGTGAGTGTGTGTGGTGTGTGGTGTGAGTGTGTGTGCTGTGTGTGAGTGTGTGTGGTGTGTGAGTGTGTGTGGTGCATGTGTGTGGTGTGAGTGTGTGTGGTATGAGTGTGTGTGGTGTGCGTGAGTGTCCTGCGAGTGTGTGTGTGTGTGGTGTGTGGTGTGTGGTGTGTGGTGTGTGTGTGGGTGTATGAGTGGTGTGGGAGTGTGAGTGGGTGAGTGAGTCGTGGTGTGGGTGTGATGTGTGAGTGTGTGTGGTGGTGAGGTTGTGTGTGAGTGGGTGTATGAGTGTGTGTGGGTGTGTGAGTGGGTGAGTGAGTGAGTGGTGTGGGTGTGATTTGTGAGTGGGTGTGTGGTGAGGTGGTGTGTGTGAGTGGGTGTATGAGTGGGTGTGGGTGTGTGAGTGGGTGAGTGAGTGGTGTGGGTGTGATGTGTGAGTGTGGGTGTGTGGTGAGGTGGTGTGTGTGAGTGTGTGTATGAGTGTGTGTGGGTGTGTGTGTGGATGTGAGAGAGTGTATGTGACTGGATCGTGTGTGTGAGTGAGTGTTATGAGTACGTGTGAGGGCGTGTGCGTGAGAGTATGTAGTATGTGAGTATGAGATGCATGGGTCCGGGTGTGATGGGGGTGTGTAGGTGTGAAGGTGGGTGTGAGTTTGATGTCCCATATGGTCGGGAGTTGGCTTCGGATGGGGGGGGGGGGGCGGGGGAAGGCAGCCTAAGGCTTGGGAAGAGCCCAACTACAGTCCTCTGAGAAGGCCGGGGGTGGGGGGTGGGGAGGTTGTGTGGTTGGCGTAGTTTTACCCCCTAGCAAGACTCTAGGCCAAACCAGGACAGGCATGGACTTGTGACAGCAACTTGACTTGACTTCTGGGGGGTTCGTAACCTTACGACGGTTACTGGCTGCAGAACTGCAGCAATAGAGAGAGGCACTGATAAATCGGTCCAATCTTTGGTTGAAGATTAATCTTCTGGTGGGACAGTTGTAGAAGCTGGGGATGTCTTTACAACAATTAAACAACCAATCATTGGGGTGGCCCCGAATCACTCCGGTCCGGCGGTAGCACAGCACTTGTATCCAGTCGACAGAAGCAAGGGTTAGGAGGAAGGGACGGGTAAAGGTGGGTCCAGCGGTTCCAGCAACAAGAACAAAGCGAGAGAAATAAGGTAAAGGGCCCCACCCAAGCAAACAACTCCCTTGATCAGGGGGAGAAGTAAGCCTGGGAGAAAAAAAAAGGGTAGAGTATAGGAAAGAGAAATGAGGAGAGTTGAGTCAAAGGACCGTGTCTATTTGCTCTATGGTGACCAGCCGGCGAGCCAAAGACACAGACAGAGTAAGAGTAGAAAGTGAAATGCTGGCGGGTTCCCCCTCCTGGAACTCTTTTCAAGACATTATCAAGGAGGAGCATGGCCAGCAGAGAGGAGATAGAGAGAGGTGTGGACGAAGTGCGGTCCAGATAGCAAGTGTTTGTGACAGCACGCACTCTTGGTGACTTTATAGTGCTGCATCACTGGGAAATCAGGCTACCGACACTATAATAGTATAACCCGATATCCCACTCAGTCACATTATCCTGACACTGTGCGCCCAGTCGTGTGTGAGTGTGGCGATAGCAGTTAGTAGTTTGTGGGGCGGCCGCCAGATGGCCTTACCGATGTTGTGATCGGGAGTCGGTGAAGATTTTTGTGATCGGGAGTTTCGGGGAACCGTGACGCGGACACACGATATGATGCAATCAGAGACGCGCCCCTGTTTGGGACACGGCGTAAATAAAAAAAAAAAACCACGGACGTGCCGCTAATTTGCGCGATCCGGATACCCTGATTGGTCGAGGCGCGGGGACGGACGCTGTGTGTGTTAGGGTGGGGGTTGGGTGGGGTGGGAGTGTGGGGAGGGGGAGAGAGGGGGAGGTGAGAGTCATGGAGATGGAGGGAGAGTGTGTGATAAGAGGGGCAGTGGAGAAATGATGTGTGGATGTGTCTGCGGGAGTGTGTGTGTGGGGAGGGGGGGGGGGGACGAGCCATGAGAGATGTAGATTGATGTACGTGGAAGTTGTTCGTTGTTTGTTGGAGTTTTGTGTCCTGGCTAATTGTAAGGTCATATGAGGACGCGTATCGACTTCTGACAGTGTGCACTCATGGTGACTTTATACTTAAACTTAAAGCGCTGTCACACTGGGATAGTTGGTTGTTGGAATTTTGGTCGTGTCTCCAAACTCACCTTCACGTTTCTCTCATCCCCAAACCCACCTATGCGTTAGTCTCATCTCTGAACCCACCTGCATGTTACCCTCGTCTCCAAACCCACCTGCACGTTATGCTAGGTACACACCTAACGTTTATGACGCGATTCGCGCATACGACCTCGTTAGTCGGTAGGTGGGTGCGGGACCATAGCACACCAGACGTCCACGATTTGCGATTACAACTCAGTTTTAGGCCTTAAAACTGAAATCGCAAGCAATTCGAAAAACGAATTGGGCGATTGCAAATCGGGAGGTGCATGCGGTCGGTCGTATCTTAAACGGTATATGCGTGCTAGCCGCCGACTGTTCGCGTCTGAGTTTTAATGATCAATGAATCGCCGGGCCGGAAAAAGGACACGTGACAGTGTCTTAACCAAAATATTCTAATCGGCGGCTATATATTAATATTTTCTAATCGACGAATGTAAACTAAACAAATACGTAGCAGGCGCAAGGAAATTCCGCCGGTTCGGCGGCTACATATTAGACCCAAATCTATTCAACGGCGGCGATATTAATGTTTTCTAATCGACGAATGTAAACTAAACAAGTACGTAGCAGGCGCAAGGAAATTCCGCCGCCGGCGATATTAATGTTTTCTAATCGACGAATGTAAACAAAACAAATAGCATTGCTACAGGAAACTGCTAGATGGCGCTGATGGCGACGTAGTTCGCGCAAAACCCACCAGGTGCGTGCAGCGCAGTCGCGAATCGGCGCAAGGAAAATGCTAGATGGCGCTGATGGAGAGGTAGTTCGCGCAAAAACCCACCAGGAGCGTGGATCGCAGCCGCGAATCGGACGTTATATGTGTGCGTCCAGTCGGTATATGTGCGCATCCCTTATCTTCGGTTTTAATTGCGATCGGGTCGCGATCGGGTCGCGTCGGGCGCAAAGTTTTAGTGCGCAAGTCGTAAACGGTAGGTGTGTACCTAGCATAAGTCTCGTCTCCAAACCCACCTGCACCTTACTCTCATCTCCAAACCCACATATGCATTAGTCTCATCTCTGAACCCACCTGCACATTTCTCTCATCTCCAACCCCACCTGCGTGTTAGTCTCATCTCTGAACTTACCTACACGTTACTCTCCTCTCCGAACCCACCTGAATATTTCTCTCATCTCCAAACCCACCTATGCATTATTCTTCTCTCCGAACCCACCTACACATTTCTCTCATCTCCAAACCCACCTACGCATTATTCTTCTCTCCGAACCCACCTGCACATTTCTCTCATCTCCAAACCCACCTGCGTGTTAGTCTCCTCTCCGAACCCACCTACACATTTCTCTCATCTCCAAACCCACCTACGCATTATTCTTCTCTCCGAACCCACCTGCACATTTCTCTCATCTCCAAACCCACCTGCGTGTTAGTCTCCTCTCCGAACCCACCTACACATTTCTCTCATCTCCAAACCCACCTACGCATTATTCTTCTCTCCGAACCCACCTGCACATTTCTCTCATCTCCAAACCCACCTGCGTGTTAGTCTCCTCTCCGAACCCACCTACACATTTCTCTCATCTCCAAACCCACCTACGCATTATTCTTCTCTCCGGAACCCACCTGCACATTTCTCTCATCTCCACAACTCCAAACCCACCTCGTGTTATGGGGCTGTCACACAACACACTACGACGCTCCTCGCCGGTGACCCGTCAACGTGTGGTGTTTTTGGGCGATAATTAGGGAAATGGCGAGAGGCGCTGGGGGCGCGTTATGCGCGCGTCGGTAAACGTCGGTACACTATCTTGGACGTTGACGGTCGGCGGACAACGTCGGCGCGCGTTATTGGTCGCTGATTGTTTTGAACATGTCAAAAACTACCAGCGACCGGCAACGCGCGGTAGTAAATGGGTAAGAACGCTAGGAGGACGTTAGGCGCGCGTCGCGCTGCGTTGGACGCGCCGGAATAACGTTATGGGAACGCTAGGAAGACGGCGCGCGCGGGGGAGGGTCGTTGCTCACACGTTGCTGTGTGTGTGTCTCTGTGTGTGTCTCTGGTGTGTGTCTGGTGTGTTGTGTGTCTCTGTGTTGTGTGTGTCTCTGTCTGTGTCTCTCTCTGTATGTGTCTCTGTGTCTCTGTGTATGTCTCTGTATGTCTCTGTGTGTGTCTCTGTGTGTGTCTCTGTCTGTGTCTCTGTCTGTGTCTCTGTGTCTGTCTCTGTATGTGTCTCTGTGTCTCTGTGTATGTCTCTGTATGTGTCTCTGTCTGTGTCTCTGTGTGTGTCTCTGTGTGTGTCTCTGTGTCTGTCTCTGTATGTGTCTCTGTGTCTCTGTGTATGTCTCTGTATGTGTCTCTGTGTGTGTCTCTGTGTGTGTCTCTGTGTGTGTCTCTGTGTGTGTCTCTGTATGTGTCTCTGTGTCTCTGTGTATGTCTCTGTATCTGTCTCTGTGTGTGTCTCTGTGTGTGTCTCTGTGTGTGTCTCTGTGTCTGTCTCTGTATGTGTATATGTATGTGTCTCTGTCTGTGTCTCTGTCTGTGTCTCTGTATGTGTCTCTGTCTGTGTCTATGTATGTGTCTCTGTGTGTGTCTCTGGGTCTGTGTGTGTGTCTCTGTGTCTCGGTGTGTGTCTCTGTGTCTCTGTGTGTCTGAGTCTCTGTGTGTGTCTCTGTGTCTCGGTGTGTGTCTCTGTGTATCTGTGTATCTGTGTGTGTGTCTATGTCTCTGTGTCTCAGAGAGAGAGAGAAACAGAGACAGAGACACAGACAGAGACACAGACAGAGACACATAGACAGAGACACAGACACAGACAGAGACACAGACAGAGAGACATACAGAGACCCAGACAGAGACACAGACAGAGAGACACAGACAGAGACACATACACAGAGACACAGACAGAGACACAGACACAGAGACACAGACAGAGACACAGACACAGCGCGCCGATGTACGTTACCACAACGTTGGCCGCGCGCTACCAACACGCTGACCGAATGCTGTCGTACCGCTGATGACACGCCGCGCGCGCCATCCAGTCGCGGCGCCAAAACGAGACATCGCATTTGTTTTTGTTTTTCCCACGCGTCGACAAGCGTTGCCCGTGCACTACCAACACGCTACTGAAACGCTCCGCCAACGTCCAATTTCACCATATTTCCCCTAAATCTTTAACGTTTCTCGACACGCAAGATAGTACTTTCAACGCTGACGGGTCGCCGAGAGAAGCGTCGTAGTGTGACTGGCCCATTAGTCTCATCTCTGAACCCACCTGCACATTTCTCTCATCTCCAAACACACCTGCGTGTTAGTCTCCTCTCCGAACCCACCTACACATTACTCTCATCTCCAAACACACCTGCGCATTATTCTTCTCTCCGAACCCACCTGCACATTTCTCTCATCTCCAAACCCACCTGCGTGTTAGTCTCCTCTCCGAACCCACCTACACATTTCTCTCATCTCCAAACACACCTGCGTGTTAGTCTCATCTCTGAACCCACCTGCACATTTCTCTCATCTCCAAACCCACCTGCGCGTTGTCTGCCCTTTAATGGCAGCAAACAAACCGCCTCCATCCGCCATTGTTGTTCTGGTCCCGGCGTCGCCTGCTCCCCGTCGGTGCCGCCCGGCGGACGCAGCTCCTGAACCCGGCGTAATCCATTTGAGGGTGGCGGGCCTATCAGCGCCAAATTAACGTCAGCCTCAATGAGATGGAGGGGGCCTTTTGGAGTCAATTTCGGCGGCCATCAATTTTCACTCTGGCACCACGTGATTTCATTAGGGCCCGACCGAAAACGGCCGGTAGGGGGACGGGCAGGGCATGGCGCCAGATTTACAAACAATTGAGACCGACACATCTCTGTGTGTGGTGGGGTGGGGTGGGTGGGGGGGGAGGGGGGGGAGGAGGGAGATAAATGTAGGCTGAGTGTGGGTGTAGGTGGCGTGGGTGGAGGGGGGTGAGGGATGGGGTGGGAGAGGGTTGAGGGAGATAAATGCTGGGTGCAGAGGTAGGGTTGAGGGTAGGTGGGGTGTGTGGGTGGGGGAAAGGGGAGGTGAAGGAGATAAATGTAGAGTGCAGAGGAGGGGCAGGTGTGGGGGCGGGGCGGGGCGGGGGCGGGGCGGGGGGGCGGGGCGGGGCGGGGCGGGGCGGGGGCGGGGCGGGCGGGGGGGGCGGGGCGGGGGCGGGGCGGGGCGGGGCGGGGCGGGGCGGGGCGGGGCGGGGCGGGGCGGGGCGGGGCGGGGCGGGGCGGGGCGGGGACAGTCAGCGTGGAATGGAGATTGTAAGACCAGACTTATGTAGTGCGACAATTGATCGCGAATCGAGTGGACCTACTGTCCGGAAACTGGGTCACACTCTGCGCGTGTGGCGAGATTTTACTTTGCTGGAGATTTACACTATTGCACTAAAGCCATATTTACACCATCGCACTAAAGTCATATTACACTGAGCTATTCAGTCCTTCTCCGATCCTATTAATGTCGAGCATCAGGCTAGGTATTGATACGTGTAAATTTGGTAAGTCATCGGTTTGACTCGACCTCATTTCAAAGCTAAGGCCTCCCACATGGGCAGTCAGCCAGCGCTCTTACCACTCGGATGTTAAACTTTGTCCCACCACCAGACTTTATTTCTACCTCCTATCTATCAGCCTGTGCAATTCATTATTTTAGTTTTGTTGGGAAACTGTTCTTTCATTTTTACTTTTGTTAGACTTAGACTTTATTAGACATTTTCAGACTTTGTCAGCCTTCATTAGACTTCGGTAGACTTTGTTTGATTTCGTTGCACTTAGTCAGACTTTGTTCGACTTTGTTATGTTTTGTCAGACTTTGTTTGACTTAGTCAGCCTTTGACAGACTTTGTTTGGGTTTGTCAGACTTTGTCGGACTTTGGTAGACTCTGTCAGACTTTGTTTGATTTTGTTGCACTTTGTCATATTTTGTTCGACTTGTTCGACTTTGGTAGACTTCGTTGGACTTTGGAAGATTTTGTCAGACTTGATTTAACTTTGTCAGACTTTATCAGACTTTGTTGGACTTTGGTAGCCTTTGTTAGACTTTGTCAGACTTTGTCATACTTTGTCAGACTTTGTTCGACTTCATCAGACTTTGTCAGAGTTTGTTTAACTTTGTTTAAGGTTGTCAGACTTTGTTAGACTTCGACTTCTGTAGACTTTGTCAGGCCTTGTTGCACCTTGTCAGACATTTTAGCTTTTGTCAGACTTTACTAGACTTTGTTATATTCTCTTAGACTTGTTATATTTTGGTACATTTTGATGCAACTTATCACAGTTTGGCGTACGTTGCTATATTTTATTTCTATTTATTGCACTTTGTTACATTTTATTAACCGTTGCGCATTTTAATGCAGTTTGGTAATCTTGTTCCACTTCAGTGAACTTCGTTTTATTTTGGTGCCTGTTATTGCACTTTTTTGCTCGTTATTGCACTTTGGTGCATTTTGTTAAACTGTCTTTTACATTCGAACATTTCTGCACACTTTATGACACTTAAATGTACCTTGTTGGACTTTGTTGGACTTTGTTGTCACCTGTTGCAATCTGTTGCATTCTGTTGTAATATGTTGTAATCTGTTACATTATGTTGCATTTTGTTATATTCTGGTGTAATTTGTTGCAATCCACTATTATCTGTTGTAATCTGTTACAATTTGTTGCATTCTATTACATTCTGTTACATTCTGTTGCACTCTGTTACATTCTGTTACATTTCTATTACATTATGTTACATTCTGTTACATTCTGTTACATTCTGTTACATTCTGTTGCACTCTGTTACATTCTGTTACATTTCTATTACATTATGTTACATTCTGTTACATTCTGTTACATTCTGTTACATTCTGTTACATTCTGTTGCACTCTGTTACATTCTGTTACATTTCTATTACACTATGTTACATTCTGTTACATTCTGTTACATTCTGTTACATTCTGTTACATTCTTTATCTGTTCATTCTGTTACATTCTGTTGCGTTTTTGTTCTTTTTCTTATGTTACATTCTGTTACATTCTGTTACATTCTGTTACATTCTGTTACATTCTGTTGCATTCTGTTACATTCTGTTACATTTCTATTACATTATGTTACATTCTGTTACATTCTGTTACATTCTGTTACATTCTGTTACATTCTGTTACATTCTGTTACATTCTGTTACATTCTGTTGCATTCTGTTACATTCTGTTACATTTCTATTACATTATGTTACATTCTGTTACATTCTGTTACATTCTGTTACATTCTGTTACATTCTGTTACATTCTGTTACATTCTGTTACATTCTGTTACATTCTGTTACATTCTGTTACATTCTGTTACATTCTGTTACATTCTGTTACATTCTGTTACATTCTGTTACATTCTGTTACATTCTGTTGCATTCTGTTACATTCTGTTACATTTCTATTACATTATGTTACATTCTGTTACATTCTGTTACATTCTGTTACATTCTGTTACATTTGTTTTCTGTTCATTTGTTACTTCTGTTTTTTACATTTGTTACATTCTGTTACATTCTGTTACATTTTTCTGTTACATTGTTTTTGTTTTTGTTTTTTTTGTTTTCTGTTACATTCTGTTACATTTGTTACATTCTGTTACATTTTTGTTTTGTTTTTTTTTTTTTTTGTTTTCTGTTAATTTCTTTACATTTGTTATTTTGTTTTGTTACATTCTGTTACATTCTGTTACATTCTGTTACCTTCTGTTACATTCTGTTACATTCTGTTACATTCTGTTACATTCTGTTACATTCTGTTACATTCTGTTACATTCTGTTACATTCTGTTACATTCTGTTGCACTCTGTTACATTCTGTTACATTTCTATTACATTATGTTACATTCTGTTACATTCTGTTACATTCTGTTACATTCTGTTACATTCTGTTACATTCTGTTACATTCTGTTACATTCTGTTACATTCTGTTACATTCTGTTACATTCTGTTACATTCTGTTACATTCTGTTACATTCTGTTACATTCTGTTACATTCTATTACATTCTGTTACATTCTGTTGCACTCTGTTACATTCTGTTACCTTCTGTTACATTCTGTTATATTCTGTTACATTCTGTTACATTCTGTTACATTCTGTTACATCTGTTTTACTTTTTTTTTTACATTCTGTTCATTCTGTTACATTCTGTTACATTCTGTTACATTCTGTTACATTCTGTTACATTCTGTTTGTTCATTTGTATTGTTACATTCTGTTACATTCTGTTGCATTCTGTTACATTCTGTTATGTTCTATTGCATTCTGTTACATTCTGTTACATTCTGTTACATTATGTTACATTCTGTTACATTCTGTTGCACTCTGTTACATTCTGTTACATTCTGTTACATTTTACATTTCTATTACATTATGTTACATTCTGTTACATTCTATTACATTTGACAGTTACATTATGTTACATTCTGTTACATTCTGTTACATTCTGTTACATTCTGTTACATTCTGTTACATTCTGTTGCATTCTGTTACATTCTGTTATGTTCTATTGCATTCTGTTACCTTCTGTTACATTCTGTTACATTCTGTTACATTCTGTTACATTCTGTTACATTATGTTACATTCTGTTACATTCTGTTGCATTCTGTTACATTCTGTTACATTTCTATTACATTATGTTACATTCTGTTACATTCTGTTACATTCTGTTAATTTGTTACATTCTGTTACATTCTGTTATTCTGTTACATTTGTTTTTTTGTTTGTCCTTCTGTTACATTCTGTTACATTCTGTTACATTCTGTTACATCTGTTGCACTCTGTTACATTCTGTTACATTTTTTTTGTTTCTGTTACATTCTGTTAATTCTGTTACGTCTGTTACATTGTTTCTGTTACATTCTGTTACATTTCTGTTTACATTCTGTTACATTCTGTTACATTCTGTTACATTCTGTTACATTCTGTTACATTCTGTTACATTCTGTTACATTCTGTTACATTCTGTTACATTCTGTTACATTCTGTTACATTATGTTACATTCTGTTACATTATGTTACTTTCTGTTGTTTATTGCATTCTGTTACCTTCTGTTAATTCTGTTACATTATGTTACATTCTGTACATTCTGTTGCATTCTGTTACATTCTGTTACATTCTGTTACATTCTGTTACATTCTGTTACTTTTATTCTGTTACATTCTGTTACATTCTATTACATTTGTTACATCTGTTACATTCTGTTACATTCTGTTGCATTCTGTTACATTCTGTTATGTTCTATTGCATTCTGTTACATTCTGTTACATTCTGTTACATTATGTTACATTCTGTTACATTCTGTTGCACTCTGTTACATTCTGTTACATTCTGTTACATTCTGTTACATTCTGTTGCATTCTGTTACATTCTGTTACATTTTTTACATTTGTTACATTTGTTTTCTGTTACATTCTGTTACTTTGTTATTCTGTTATTCTTGTTTTTGTTTTGTTTTACATTCTGTTACATTCTGTTACATTCTGTTACATTCTGTTACATTATGTTACATTCTGTTACATTCTGTTACATTCTGTTACATTCTGTTACATTCTGTTGCATTCTGTTACATTCTGTTATGTTCTATTGCATTCTGTTACCTTCTGTTACATTCTGTTACATTATGTTACATTCTGTTACATTCTGTTACATTCTGTTACATTCTGTTACATTCTGTTACATTTCTATTACATTATGTTACATTCTATTACATTCTATTACATTCTGTTACATTCTGTTGCACTCTGTTACATTCTGTTACATTCTGTTACATTCTGTTACATTCTGTTACATTCTGTTGCATTCTCTTACATTCTGTTATGTTCTATTGCATTCTGTTACCTTCTGTTACATTCTGTTACATTCTGTTACATTCTGTTATATTCTGTTACATTCTGTTACATTCTGTTACATTCTGTTACATTCTATTGCATTCTGTTACAGTCTATTGCATTCTGGTACATTCTGTTACCTTCTGTTTTATTCTATTGTCTTCTGTTGCATTCTGTTACATTCTATGGTAATCTGTTGCATTATGTTGTAATCTGTTGCCTTTTGTTGTAATATCTTGCATTCTGTTACATTCTGTTGCCTTCTGTGGCATTCTCTTGCCTTTTTGTCGCATTCTGTTACATTCTATTGTAATCTGTTGCATTCTGTTGTAATCTGTGGCATTGTGTTACATTCTGTTGCCTTCTGTTGCATTATGTTGTAATCCGTTGCCTTCTGTTGCATTAGGTTGGCTTCTGTTACATTCTGTTGCATTCTCTTATATTCTGTTGCCTTCTGTTACATTCTGAGGCATTCTGGTGCATTCTGTTGCATTCTGTTGGCTTCTGTTACATTCCGTTGCATTCTGTTGCCTTCTGTTGCCTTCTGTTGCATTCTGTTGCATTCTGTTACATTCTGTTGCCTTCTGTTGCATTCTGTTGTAATCTGTTGCAATCTGCTGTAATCTGTTATATTCTATTGCATTCTGTTACATTCTGTTACATTCTGTTACATTCTGTTGCATTCTGTTATATTATGTTGCCTTCTGTTATAATCTGTTGCATTCTGTTACATTCTGTTGTGATTTGTTACATTCTGTTGCATTCGGTTGCATTCTGTTGCATTCTGTTGCATTCTGTTGTAATCTGTTGCATTCTGTTACATTCTGTTGCATTCTGTTACATTCTGTTGTAATTTGTTGGATTCTGTTGGATTCTGTTACACTCGGATGCACTTTGTTCCAATTTCTTTCACGTTATTTCACTTTGGTAGATTTTAATTGTGAGAAGAAGGGAATGGTGGGTAGACGGGAAGGAGGGAGGCGGGAGGGAGGGAGGGAGGAAAGTAGTGAGGGAGGGACAGTAGGCGGGAGGGGGGATTGAAGGAGGAAGGGAGGGGGAAGGAATGGAGGTAGGGAGGGGGGAGGAATGGGGGGAGGAAGGGAGGGAGGAGGAAGGGAGGGATGTAGGATGAAGAAGGAAGGGATGAAAGGAGGAAGGTAGGGAAGGGAGGGGGGGGAAGGGGTAGTGAGGGAGGAATGGGGGGAGGAGTGGTAGAGGGCGGGGGATCGGAGGGGAGGGAAGGGAGGAAGGGAGGGAGGAAGGGGCGGAGGAAGGGCGGAGGGATGGGAGGGATGGGATAGCAGGTTATGAGGGAGGGGAAAGGGAAGAGAGGGGTAAAGTAGTGAGGGAGGCGAAAGCGTGGAGGAGGGAATGAAGGAAGGAGAGGAGGGGATTGTGAGGGGTGGGAAAAGGGTTGGAAGTAAGGGAGGGATAGGGATAGGGAGGAGGAGGACAGGGTCGGAAGGAGAGCGGGGCGGGGGTGGAGATGGAACGAAGGGAGAAAGATAAAGGAGCTGGGTGGGAAAAGAAGGGAAGGAGAGTGATTGAGGAAGAAGAAAGGAAGGTAGGAAGGGGAACGGGAGATGATGGGGAATGGTTAGGAGATAGGGAAAGGGGGACAGGGAGGAGGAAGGGGGGAGATGGAAGTGGGAAATTAGGAGATAGGGAAGGATAGGGAGGGGAGGGAGATGGAGGGACAGGGAGGGAGATGGAAGGAGGGGGAAAGGAAAGGGAGGTGAAGTAGGAAATGAAGGAAGAAGGGGAGGAGATGGGAGGGGGAAGAAAGGAAGGAGTGAGAGGAGGGAGAAAGGGAGGGAGGGTGGGAGGGGAGGGAGATGGAAGGAAGGAGGGAAGGGGAAGGAGAGGAGAGATATGGAGGGAGAGGGAGGGAGGGTTGGTTGTTGGGGTTTTAGGTCCTGGCAACATCTATTGTCATATCAGGACGGGGGGAGGGATGGAGATGAAGGGAGGGGAGGGAGGAAAGAGGGAAAATGAGGAACGGCAATGGAGGGAGGGAAAAGAGGAGAGGAGGAAAGGGGGAGCGTATGGAGATGGAGGGAGGGAGAGGGAGGGGGATGGTTGCCCTGTCGTCACGTGACCGTCACGCCGGCGGCGGTATTCAGTGCATGCTGATCGAATCACATGATCTCTCATCGACCAATCACGGCGCGTCTTACAAACAGTTCACGGGCAGCCCGCCAAACCACAGCCGGTGCTTCTAGCTACAGGTGAGTGTGAGGTGAGTGTGAGGTGAGTGTGAGATGAGGTGAGTGTGAGATGAGGTGAGTGTGAGATGAGGTGAGTGTGAGGTGAGTGTGAGGTGAGTGTGAGGTGAGTGTGAGGTGAGTGTGAGGTGAGTGTGAGGTGAGTGGTTTGACGTGTGTGTTTGATGTGAGTGGAAGTGATGTGGTGAGTACTTTATGGGAGGTGGGGGGTATTGTGTGAGGTGACTTTTAGGGAGAGTGGTGGTGTGATGGTGAGTGTTGAGAGAGTGTGAGTGATGTGAGGTGAGTGATGTGAGTGTGAGGTAGTGAGGAGGGTGTGAGGTGAGTGTGGGGTGAGTGTGAGGTGAGTGTGAGTGTGAGTGAGTGTGAGGTGAGTGTGAGGTGTGTGTGAGGTGAGTGTGAGGTGAGTGTGAGGTGAGTGTGAGGTGAGGTGAGTGTGAGGTGAGTGTTGTGAGTGGAGTGTGAGGTGAGTGTGGGGTGAGTGTGGAGGTGAGGGTGGGATGAGTGTGAGGTGAGTGTGAGGTGAGTGTGAGTGTGAGGTGAGTGTGAGTTGAGTGTGAGTGTGAGTGTGAGGTGGAGTGTGGGTGAGTGTGAGGTGAGTGTGAGGTAAGTGTGAGGTGAGTGTGTGAGTGTGGGTGTGAGTGTGAGTGTGGGTGTGAGGTGAGTGTGAGGTGAGTGTGAGGTGAGTGATTGTGAGGTGAGGTGAGTGTGAGGTGAGTGTGAGGTTGACTATGAGGTGAGTGTGAGCTGAGTGTGGTGTGAGGGTGAGGTGAGTGTGAGGTGAGTGTGTGGTGAGAGTGTGAGGTGAGTGTGGATGAGGTGTGAGGTGAGTGTGGTGTGAGGTGAGTGTGAGGTGAGTGTGAGGTGAGGTGGGTTGTGAGTGAGTGTGAGGTGAGTGTGAGGTGAGTGTGAGGTGTGATGTGGGTGAGGTGGTGTGAGGTGTGTGAGGTGAGTGTGAGGAGTGTGAGAGTGTGTGGTGAGGGTGAGGTGAGTGTGTGAGGTGAGTGTGAGGTGAGTGTGAGGTGAGTGTGGGGTGAGTGTGTGGTGAGTGTGCGGTGAGTGTGAGGTGAGTGTGAGGTGAGTGTGGGTGAGTGTGAGGTTAGTGTGGGGTGAGTGTAGGGTGAGTGTGAGGTGAGTGTGAGGTGAGTGTGAGGTGAGTGTGATGTGAGTGTGAGGTGAGTGTGGGGTGAGTGTGAGGTGAGTGTGAAGTGAGTGTGAGGTGAGTGTGAGGTGAGTGTGAGGTGAGTGTTAGGCGAGTGTGAGATGAGTGTGAGGTGAGTGTGAGGTGAGTGTGAGGTGAGTGTGAGGTGAGTGTGAGGTGAGTGTTTGTTGTCTACTTAATATATGTGATGTATAATGCATTGTACGAGTATAAATGCAAGGGGAACATGTACTCTACATATATATTCCCTCTTGGCGCATTGGTGGAGTGCCCTCCCCCCCCCCTCCCACAGCTGTTGGGGTAATTGCTCGGTGGGCACACCTCGCGCCACACACACTGGATGATTAAACAAATTATATATATATTATGTCTAACGTATTATGCGAGTATAAAGATGCAGAAGTGAATTATTATATTGTTTTGCCCCGTATGACCCAGTGGTGCACCGGTCGCGCCACTTTTGGCCCCCCCCCCCCGCCCTCGCCTTCACCGGATGTTGACCAGTGCCCGTCGCACCGGAGGATTTATATATATATATGCCTCAAAAGGTGATAAGTAATATGGGACAGAACTTTTTCCATTGTAACGATCAACATACTATGTGCTTATGCATTTGCTATGGATAAACTGATTTATGGTGTTTCATAATCCCAATAGAATATATATTGATTTGAAGCAAATGTCCTTGTGTTTTCAGTGTAACTGTTTCTGTGCTGTTTTGTGTCAATCGTTATGCGGATTAAAAATAAAGAAGTTATCACCTTTTGAGACAGGCTCATATACATATGGGTTGCTGCTGCCCGTGCTGAACATTAAGGGCAAAATCGATTAATCAACTCGGCTACTTTTTGGCGCATGCGCACATCCTACAGATTCGGGTTGAATAAACGAATATGCTCAGGGTGGACAAAATGGTGGCTTAATCTAAAACTTAATATTTTTTTTCAATAACCGATATAAGTACAGCAAAATAGGATTTAAAGTATGTTATGACTGTAGAAGTTGACAATCTGGGTTAATAAAAAAAGAAGCATTAAAACAACACATAGGAGTTGTACTGGTAGCGGTTATCCTACTGGTACCAGCACAGATGTGACGTCATCGCTCCTAGCAAACCCCAGCCAAGAGGTGAGTTACTGGGGTCAGGTCGTTTTGCACACGGCACGTGTATTTCTCGACTCCACCCGCAGTGTTCGATACTGGTGGCCTGGGCTCCCAGTCCCAGTGGGGCAGCACTATAAAGTTGCCATGAGTGTGCACTGTCACAAGTCGGTACCCATCCTGATATAACCATAGATGTTGCCAAGATGTAAAACTCCAAACAATCAAACAACTATTCATTCATCGTTACTTTGAAGAAAAATTGTTAATTTTGGAGTAATTTGAGATGAAAGAAAATGGAATAATTTTGTCAAAGTTGCCAGAAGCCTGTAACTATGTCCCAGATTGTCATCTTGCGATGACCACGTGATGTTGGCTGACCTACTGATGTCGGTACCTGGTCTCCTTAGATTAGAATGAGGGCAAGTCTAATGAGGTCACGAGACTGACCTAATTGGTCATCATATGTTATAAGTATTGACCTAATATATTATAAGTTTTAACTGAACATATTCAACTTTTTATTTTATTTGTTGTTGTTAAAGATGTGGCAGGGACTCAAAAAGACCAGTCGGGATGGCCAAATGAGTTGAGCATCCATCTCCCGCTTTGGGATCCAAAACTCACCGGTCCAAACCCTGGTCGAGTCAAACCAATGACATAAAAATTTATACTTGTCACTTCTTAGCCAGGCGCTCAGCATTATTACGATACAACAAGGAGCAGTGGAATGAGGAAGACCAATGGGTCGGCGATTGAAATTTCCCCGGCTTAATCAACTAATGTACCAACAAAAACCACTAGTAAATAGCAACTAGCAAAACAAGGAGCTAGCAAAATGCACAAAGAAAATTAATCACATGCTTTGTACTTAAATCCCTACCACACACACACTCACACACCACCACCACCACCAACAACAACAACGAACATACAACTAGAATCCATGCGGTTTTATGGGTTATTTTAAATTGGATTTGCGGATGGATAGATAGTTAGTAAACCAGGACCTCCAGCCACAGCAAGTAGAAAACTCCGTTAGCCACACCTTGCATATCGGGCCCCTGAACGTAAATATTCACCGAGCATTAAAAAAACATATATTTACACACGGCACGACGCGAACATGCCTCTGGAATGAATATATTATATATATTATACATATAATATATATTATATATTATATATCCCCTTCCATCTGTAGAATGTAGCAGACTTACATGTTGTTGTTTTTTTTACATTTTAATTTTCGTTGATTTCGTGGTGGGTGGTTCGTTAGTAGCGCGGGCCCGGCCCGTTATTGATGTCGATTCGAGGCAGGTCATGATGTCGATTTCACAGGGGTCATGACCCCGCTCCGCCTCGTCATGAAATTTACGACGCAACAGGTTTACAAGTAATACAATAAAGGCCGGGGTCACTGATTGGGGTCACGTGGTCACGTGGTACCCACTCGCCGCTTTGTCGGCTGCTCATGTGGAAGAAAAGGTTGGTTGTTGGACTTCTACGTCCTGGCAACATCTAAGGTCATACCAGGACGAGTACCTACTGACTTGTGACAGTGCGCACTCATGCTGAATTTTTAGTGCTGCCCCACTGGGAAATCAGGCCACCAGCACCATGACCCGATATCCCACTCAGTCGCATTATCCCGCCACTGAGCTAACCAGTCCTTGCCCTGTCCTATTATTAATGCTGAGCGCCAGGCTAGGAAGCAACAAGTATCAATTTTATAAGTCATTGGTTTGACTCGACCGGGAACCGAATTCTCGACCTTCCGCACGCGAGGCCTGCGCTCTCCCGGGTCGACCATTGCGAAGAAAAGCGCGCTCAAATATTTGTTTGTATAATGTATTTTTTTATTCTTTTTTTTTCCCATCGAGAAATATCCCATATCATCAATTAGTTGATGTTTCAAATTGATGTGTGGTTACCATGGAAACTGAACGCGGTATAGTGATTTCATTGTTGTTGTTCTTATTGTTGGATTATGGTGAATGGCAGCAGACGATACTTATTACTTCCGGTATGACCGTAAAGTTTCAATTTAAAGTGTGAGGCTTGTCCTTAGAAATGAACCCACTGCAACTCACAAGGGCCCCCCCCCGCCCCCCCCCCCCACCACCACCACCGTTCCCCACAAATGGTGAATTCTTATTGGGGAGGTTTTCTTTTTTTGGGGGGGGGGGGGGGTTCTCTGATATTTTTCTTTAAAAAAACAAGTATAGAACTAAATATTTTGTTGGAACCTGAAGAAAGGCACAATATAGGTCACTGACCTGAATATTGTTTGCAGGTTCTGTTAGTTTTTGTTTTAGTTTTTGTTTGGGGATTGCTTTCTTTTTTGCTACATTAGTTGATTAAAGCTGCATAGTCCGATGAAATATCAAATTTTCAAAACCAAACCAATTATCTAGATTTGATTTTACATATCTAACTTAGATACTGATGCGCTTATTAATCATTTGTTTCTGCATAGAAGGCAATACTGAGTCAATTTTACAGAACCTGTTACTGCAGAAGGCTATGGTGTCAGAGTTTTGGAAAGCTTGCCAAAACTAATTTTCCATGTTTGAACTAAAAATATCTCAAAAGTTTACCATTTAAAATAAAAGTAACGATGAACTAATGTAAAGTAGATACTAGTGATCGCTCTAATATATTTATCTCAGAAAAATGACAGAAATTCAAAACCATCGGACTATGCAACTTTAAGCACAGGAAATTTCTAATTGTGGACAATTGATCTTCCTCATTCCACTGCTCCTTGCCCTATCCTAGTAATGCTCAGCATCAGGCGAGCTACTGACCAGAATACATTTTGTAAGTCATCGGCTTGTCTGGGCCAGGGTTCAAACTCAGGAGTTCAAATCCAGTGACATACCAAAATGGGAGGTGGGCGCTCAGTGGAGTAACCACGAGTGTACTTTACTGCAAACTGTGTCTTGCTGCAAATACCTTTCACTATGTTGAGTACCTACGCTGTACGATATACAGCATAGACTTCTTCTCCACTTTCAATGTTCAGAATGGGGTGTGCTACGCACAATGCACCACATTCCACTTCCCCATCACCACGTACAAACCAAATGTCATCGCTTCAACGGCTGGAAGATCTGTGCCTCGGCGCTGACAACATATGTATTCAGATGAATAAAATATTTACCCAAACAAAAAACCCCGCAAAAAACCTTCTTTAGTTTGAAGCAACATTCATTTTAAATGGCTAACTTTAGAGATATTTGAAGTGCAAACATTCATAATTAATTTTGGCAAGCATGCCAAAACTCTGACACCATAGGTTATGCAGTAACATGTTCTATTAACTTGCATCAGTGTTCCCTTATATGCAGAAACAAATGCTTAATAAGTGCAGTATCTAAGTTAGATATGTAGAATAAAATCTAGATAATTGTTTTGGTTTTGAAAATTGTATGCTTCATTGGACTGTGCCGCTTTAATCTGTTTAGATGTTCTTAGGGTTGATGTAATGTATAGTCTTTTATACACATATTATTACTGTCATTATCCTTCATTATCCTGATATGTATTCACTGGCTTGCCATTGTTTATTGTACTTAACTCAGACGGTAGCGTGTCTACCTGTGAAGGTGTCAATCATCCTATCAATCCTGCTCAGTGGACCCATTTGCAGTTTGGGCTATTTTCCGTTCAAACCAGTGGTCCATAACTGGTTAATCAAAGTGTATATAAAAGACCCCTTGCCTCTTATCGGAAAGAGTAGCCTATTTGGCATCAGCGGGTTTCCTCCAAAGATATATGTCAGAATGACCGGATGTTTGACGTCGAATAGCCGATGGTAAAAATCAATATGCTCTAGAGCCGTCAATAAATAAAACTAATACTTTTTGCTACTTAACTGCTATTCCGCCAGGTGTAGGTGGCTGAGCAACCTGGCATGCGGCTGCACTTGCAGCTAAGCAGGCCAACTCACGCGTCACATGCTGCGTTCCGCTCTCCCACACACTTATCCCATTTTCCACCAATGAAATGTAACGAATGGTCTTTAGGGACAGAGTGTGAAGACTCTCTCTGAATAACCAACCCGACTTTTTCTGACGCAACTGTTTGAAAATAAAATATCAACTCTGCATAGTCCGATTGTTTTGAATTTCTGTATTTTTTTTTAGATAAATATATTAGATCGATCATTAGTATCTACTTTACATTAGTTTAAAGCTACTTTTATTTTAAATGGTAAACTTTTTAGATATTTTGGGTGTAAACATGGAAAATTAGTTTTGGCAAGCTTGCCAAAACTCTGACACCATAGACCTCTGCAGTAACAGGTTCTGTTAAATTGACTTAGTATTGTCTTCTACACAGAAACACATGCTTAATAAGTGCATTAGTATCTAAGGTAGATATGTAAAATCAAATGTATGTAATACGTTTCATTTTGAAAATTTGATATTTCATTGGACTATGCAACTTTAAATTTCTTGTAACTCTTGAAAATACTTCATCAATCCTTAACATTTCTTCACGATGCCTGAGTGAGATGAGGGGAAATGCCTTTTAGGCATACTGGTGACACGTGGGTGGGGAGTGGGGGGGTCGTGGGGGTGGGGGTGTTGGTTGTTGGAGTTTTACGTACAGGCCACATGTAAGGTCATATCAGGATGGGTACCGACTTGTGACAGTGCGCACGCAGTCATGTCCATTTTTGTTGTGCTACCCACTAGGAGACCAGGCCACCGGCACCATGACCTGATATCCCACTCAGTCAAATCATCCTGACACTGAGCTAATCAGTCCTTGCCCTATCTTAATAATGCCGAGCGCCTGGCTAGGAAGCGACAAGTATAAATTTGGTAAGGTATTGGTTTGACTCGGCCAGGGTTCGAATCCCACGATCTACCAAAACCGGAGACAGAGGCTCAACTCATTCGGCCATCGTGTGGTGGGAGCGGGGGGGGGGGGTGAGGGTGGAGGGTAAAGGAGGTCAGGGGGTTTGGTGGGATCAAGGCTTGAGGCAAATTGAATGCACTGACTGACATAGACTGCTACTTAGGACATTTATATCTGATCAGATCAAAGGCAGGAACACAAACAAACAACCAAAGTCAGTCAAAGATAGCATCAGAATCACCAAGTCATCCATTCACACACTCAACATGAATAACACTAATATATATATATATATAGGTGAAGTTTTTGTTTGTTGTTGTTTATGTCCTAGCAACATCTAAGGTCATATCAGGACGGGTACCGACTTGTGACAGTGTGCACTCATGGCGACTTGATAGTGCTGTCCCACTGGGAAACCAGGCCACCGGCACCATGACCTGGTATCCCACTCAGTCACATTATCCTGACACTGAGCAGACCAGTCATTGCCCTGTCCTAATAATGCCGAGCGCCAGGCTAGGAAGCAACAAGTATCAATTTTTAAGTCATTGGTTTGACTCGACCGGGGTTCGAAGCCACAACCCCACGATCTACCAGCACGGGAGACGGACACTCTAACTCATTCGGCCATCCCGTCTGGTTATATAGAGGTGAAGTATAATCCATTATATGTATAAGGCTACACAATAAATAGTGATACACAGGACGGATTCAGTTGGACATAATACTCTGAATTTTTTTGGCAGTAAATATTTTATTCATCTGAATACAGTCTTTTTACAGCGCCAACGCACTGGTCTACCAGCCATGCATAACCTCAGTCATTTACTCGATTTAAATACGAGAACAATCGTAAGATAATATTGTTATTACATTCAGATAATTAAGAGTTTGCGGTATATCTGGTCAGTGTATGCATTCAGTGTATCCATTTTGATGGAGACGGTGTTTTAGTTAATTTGCTAGGCATGGGGTATGTCGGTATAGACTTATTTCAATGTTTGTAAACATCGTGTATGCATGCGCAGCTCGGCTGCAGAACAAATGCACACTGCCACTGAGTTTGCCAGTACGCGCAGTCCAAAACGTTTATTTTATTCAAAATTAATAGAAATCCAGAACCCTAACCATATAAATTTGATATAATCTATTCGTTGAATATGTTTTCTATATGTATTCCAAGCAGTTTGTTTCTAGGGGGTGCGGTTTTAGAGATATTTCACTTTTTCTGTATGAAAATTGCTCACGGCCATTGACAATGCACTGAATTTGCCAGTACGCTTTTTGCGCTCAGAACGCACTGTCAAAAACCCTGTTTACATGGGCGATTTAAAACGCCTCATATAAAACGCCTTGCCTAGATCGATTCACATTTGCCGTGTAAACGCGACTCTGAGGCGTTTTAGGGCTGAATCGATTCATATGAAACGCTTCATCTATACCACCTCGGGAGGTGGTTTATTTGAAGCGATTCAGCTTGTTCCCGGGCGGCGATAGTATAAAATAGTAGTGCGTGCCAGGAACAGGGGGAGCAGTAACTAATCGCTGGTGCCCGGCAGTGTTAGGGCCCGATTAGGCCGAAATCTAGTGAATGCGATCATATTTAACAGAATTACAGACTCAAATAATGAAATTTAATTAAATTAACCTTAAATTCCAAGCGATATTAACATAGCAGCTACATCTGCATCGAATCGACGTGTGTAAACTAAACAAATAGCAATGCTTGCCGGCTACAGGCGGAACTAAGGCTGCTTGTTCCCGGCGACAAAACACTTTCAAACTCTGTCAGTGTAAACGCACCTCAAAAACGCTTCATATAAATCGCCTTGTCTAGAACGTTTCACAATTCCCCGTGTAAACACGGCTATAGGCATAGAGACAACATTAAAACCACCCTAACTATCACAGTAATTTGTGATTTGTGGTGCTTTGAAAGCAAATTTATCTTGTTTCTATTAAATAGTTCAGATCTTTCTCTACAAATTCACATTCAGGGTTTTTTATCAGCCAATTGGAAGTTCTTGAATTTATTTTGCGAAAATAGTTTTTTGAGGCCATGATGTGGTAAGGCTGGCGCTGACAGTCAGAATATCCCAAATTTCACTATTATCTCTGTTTTTAATACTTTCAGCGTAAATTTCTCTTAGATTACATTAAATACTTCAGATCTTCCTCTTCAATCGCGCATTAAGATATTTTTAATCGATCCAATGAAAGCTTTTAAATTTATTTTACAAAAATAAATGCTCCGCATAGACATAGCATTGCTGCAGCACACATCACTGCGGTGTTTAACCCTTCGCGGGCAGTTTGCCGGTATGCGCAGAGCAAAACGTAAGTTTTATTCAAAATTAATATAAATCCAGAACCCTAACCGTATCAATTTAATATAATCCTTTTGGTAAACATGTTTTCTATGTGTATTCCAATCAGTTGGTTTCCAGGTGGTGGGGCTTTAGAGATATTTATTTTTTTCTCTATGAAGATTGCTCATAGCCATTGAGTTTGCAGTGTGACCGGATGTTGTCCTGCAGCCAAGAGATGCACGCACTGACCTAGATACACATGCTGACGTCATATGAAATTCGTCAATAGTCTCAGTTTAGATATAATCTAGATTTAGCTAACTAAGTGGTTGCGATGTATATATATAATAGTAATTTTCAGCGGTAAGTGACTTAGGTCAATGAGCAGAGGCGAGCGGTGGCGCCACCATCAGAGCTGAGGTTGCGTAGGTTGGAGCAATAGATGACTAGCCCGAGGCTCCACCACCCAATTACTGGTGGGTGGATGTGAGCAGAAAGTATGGAATTCCGGCTTATTATAATAGTATAATTCTTATACAGCATATATATATGTATACGTATATAATTATATAGATATATATGTATATATACTTTAAAAGTGGTCAATTAGAGATGGGGAACAAGGCGAGAGAGAATGAGACTATGCAGAGTCAGAGGTGAATCTCATTTGGTGGTTTCGTATTGGTGATGGAATATTACGGAAATACACAACATGTTGGTGGTTCCATTATTCATATCCACATAATAAACTATAATGTACATATATTTATGTGAGTGAAGACACTGTTGATGCACAATGCCTCAATTTGCGTTTGATTCATGGCAGTAGAGGAACCGCCCCGGCTGTTCTCTCTCCTTCCCTCTGGACTGTCGCCTCGGGCCTCACTCGCCTGCGCCACCACCTGTCGCCTCCCACCAGAACCTGCCACCGCCTGTGCTGCTGTCATTCTCTTCACTACTCTTCCAGAAGCCGAGACGTCAGGGTAAACTTTTCCACCCGTCCACCCAACTTTCTACTTCCTGTTCCTTCTTGTTCTTGTACTTACAATTACAAGTAATATCCAGGTAGCACAAATACAGTAAACACAAAGGGATAGCTCAACACTATAAAGCACTATCACAGCTTGTGCGGTATCCTGCTCACAGTCACAGCATCAAGGTTGTGGGATATATTTGCATATGATGGGAAACATGTGTGCATAGAATGAGATTTGAAGTGGACTCGAACCCAAACTTCTGACATTCCGGAGGGTGATCGCCCTAACCACTAGGCTATCTAGACTTCCGGATGCAATCAACCTACTCACACCTACCCTAGTTCATTAAAACAATTTTTATTAATTAATTCTTTCATCTATTTTATTTAATTATATGATTTTGGGCTTTAAACAATTAATAAGTGTCTATTGACACCTAACTGATTGTATGCTTTTACATTATATGTAAAGGCGATGGTTGAATAAAAAAACAAACAATTCTCGCCGTGAATATGGCCTATCCTGCCGACACGGCGTAAAGAAACCACCAATCAATCAATCAAAACCTACCCGGTGCGTGTGGAATTTCAGCTCCGAAGGTGAGTGCACCTCACTAAACTGCACCTACCTGTGTATGTGGCATTTCACCTGGGGAGGTGAGTGTGCCTCACTACACTACACCTACCTGTGTATGTGGCATTTCACCTGGAGAGGTGAGTGCACCTCACTACACTACACCTACCTGTGTATGTGGCATTTCACCTGGGGAGGTGAGTGCACCTCACTACACTACACCTACCTGTGTATGTGGCATTTCACCGGGGGAGGTGAGTCATCATCATGCTGTCGGTCGCGATGCGACAAAGACTGCTTTCATTACTTGACTGCCGCTCTCCATTTAGCTCTCTGCTGTGAGAGTTGTGTCCATGAGTCGGTCTTAATGTCTCTCAGCTTCAGGTTTCTCTTGATGGTATCTTTGAACCGGAGACGGGGGCGCCCTCTCTTTCTGTAGCCAGAAGACAGTTGAGAATAGAGGATCTGCTTTGGTAGCCTGTCTGATGACATCCTCATGAGGTGTCCAGTCCACGGAGATTCTTTTTGATCAGAAGATCTTCCATAGAGGGCAGCCCCATCCGTTCGAGTATTTCCTTATTCGTCACTTTGTCCTTCCAGGTTAGCCTCATGATTGAACGCAGATGTCGCATCATGAAGGCATGCAGCTTTTTCACCTGCTGTCTGTACGCTGTCCAGGCCTCGGCTCCGTATAGTAGGGTGGATAGCACGATTGCGCGGTAGATCTTACCTTTGACCCGAATGGACACATGGTGGTTGTTCCAGAGTCTCTGGCGTAGTCGGCCGAAAGATGCGCTAGCCTTGGCCATCCTCCTCTGTATCTCAGCATCAATGCGTCCATCACTTGATATGTGCTTCCGAGATAGGTGAATTCCGGAACAGAGTTCAGCTTGTTTCCGTCAACCATGATCTCTCCTCTCGGGTTCTTGTAGAGTTGGGTTGGTACACACTCCGTCTTCTTGATGTTAATTTTCAGGGCAACTTCTTTGATGCATCGGAGAAAGCGTCCACTATTTTCTGGGTCTCTTCAGCAGAGTGGGCAACCAGTGCACTGTCATCTGCGAATAGTAGCTCTCTCACCAGTATCTGAGTAGTCTTGGTCTTCGCTCTGAAGTGTGCGACATTGAATAGGTCAGCGCTCTGTCTGGACTGTATATAGATGCCATCCCCCATGTCTCGGAAAGCCTCTCTAGCATTGCTGATGGAAGATGGAGAAGAGAGTGAGGGCCAGGACACAACCATGCTTGACCCCATTGGTAACCCAAACGATTCTGAAACTTCCGCTCCAACACTAATGTTCACCATCATTCCTGTATGTAGAGCCTCGATCATAGTTGTGAACTTCTCTGGGCATCCGTACTTCTCAGTAGCTGCCATAGCCCGGTCTCCCGACTGTACAAATGCTTAGTGAAATCGACAAATACCATGTACAGTGGTCGGTCTGCTCATGCACTTTTCTTGTAGCTGTCGGAGACAATATCATCCACAGTGCTCCGGTACTCTGAGCACACTGTGACTCTGGAACTACACCAGGTGTTATGTGAATGATAGGATCGATCTTCCCTGCTATGGAAGAAGAGAGATTCCTCTATAGTTCCCACAGTCTGTTCGATCACCTTTCTTGTAGATGGTTACAATGCTGGCATCCTTCCATGCTTGGGGTACAGAACCCTCCTCCCAGGCATTGGTGATTAGTTGGTGCAGTCTTTTGAGCAGATTGTCTCCTCCATGCTTCCATACCTCGGCAGGAATTCCATCACCCCCAGGTGCTTTGCCATCTTTCAGGCTGGCGATTGCTCTAGCCATCTCATCCATGGTTGGAATCTCATCGAGGCATGTTTTGGTAATGCGCTGCTGGATGTTGTTTAGAGCTTCGTGATCTATGTCACCAGGGGCGTTGAGTAGCTTCTGGAAGTGTTCGCTCCATCTTGCCACAACTCTCTTGCTGTCGGAAAAGGTCTCCGTTCCATCTGTTGATTTCAGGTGAACAGCTCCCTTCTTCACGGGTCCCCACACTTCCTTCAGTCCGCTGTAGAAGCCCTTCATGTTGTTTCTGTCTGCAGCTCTCTGCAGCTCCTCTGCCTTCATTCCCCCATCTGACTTCAATGCAGGGTCATTTTTGTAGCAATCTGCAGCATCTTTGTATGCTGCAGTGGTGGATCTATGTTCCTGGTCTGCACACTCTCTGGGGGGCTTGGTCTCTCTGCTCAATTTCATGAAAGCTGCCTGCAAAAGTGTTGAAGTGCTGCTGGCTTTTGCAAGTTACCAGCGGCACTCTCTCGGGGAGCAAATAGAGGTTTCACACCGGCAAGAACATGTCAAGACAGGCGCAAAACTATTTGTCCCTGCAGTGGCTGGTCGGGAGATGTTGGGAGTTCCATATATCAACCGCCCTTAATACTGCCACAGTGACATGGTTTTCTGTTTAGGGTTTGCTCCCTTAGCCTTCGGTTCTGTCAAGGACCTGTACCACAAGGCAGTGGTTTAGAACTCTAGTATAGTGAGGTGAGTGCACCTCACTATACTACACCTACCTGTGTATGTGGCATTTCACCTGGGGAGGTGAGTGCGCCTCACTACACTACACCTACCTGTGTATGTGGCATTTCACCTGGGGAGGTGAGTGCACCTCACCACACTAGTAAATAGCCCTAGGCCTTACGTAATATGGCGCCGGGAATAGTTGGTTGGTGGAGCTTGACGTCCTGGCAACATCTAAGGTCATATCAAGATGGGTACCGACTTGCGACAGTGTGCACTCATGGTGACTTTATAGTTCTGCCTCAGGAGGAGACCAGGCCACCAGCACCATGACCCAATATCTTATTCAGTCACATTATCCTGACACTGCACCAACAAGTCCTTGCCCTATCCTAATAATGCCGAGCGCCAGGCTAGGAAGTGACAAGTATACATTTTTAAGTCATTGCTTTGACTCGACCATGGTTTGAACACCACGATCTAACCAAAATGGGAGACAGACGCTCAACTCATTCGGTCACCTCATCTGTTGCGCAGGGAATATCTATTTATAGCCATTGGCTCCGCAGAAAACCACATGGCTGGTGGCCCTTTGCTAACTGCTCAATACAAACAGGAACATTTGGGTGAAAACCTACTCGCTGTTCAGCCATGCGTGAAATGTGTCCCGAGCCAGATCCAGGTGAGGTGGGTGGTACGCAGACATGCGATTGGCGACGACAGTCGTCCATTGTCGGCCACAAACTGCGCAGCGTTAGTTTTTTTCCATAGAAGTATTGACTCAAAAGCATCGGCACTTATTGCAGATTGGCATGCGTTGCCATCATTGCTATTATCGCTATGTTCTGTTCTGTCTCAGAATGCCCAGTCCCTGATTTAAACAAATTAAATGTAGGTGACATAAATTATGCCATACATCCCATGTGTTGCTAGTTGTATTATTATGCATTTTATTCCTGAAAGTTTCCCAGTGGTGAGTAGGTAAAGTCATGTGTTAGGTTGTGGTGTGGGAATGTGCCATAGGTGGCCCTAATGTCGGAATAATCTGCAGTACAGTGAGTGTTTATTGTGCATTAGTTGATTAAGCAGGGTAAATTTCAATCGCGGATAATTGGTCTTCCTCATTCTACCACTCCTTGCCCTCACGTCACCACTCCACCTCCCCCTCCCCTCCCCTCTCAACTCCCCTCACTCCCCTCCCCTCAACTACCCTCAATTCCCCTCTCCTCCCCTCACCACACATCACCACCCTTCCCCTCCCCTCACCACCATCCCCTCCCCTCCCCTCACCACACCCTCCCCACCCCCCCCTCCCACCCCTCCACCACACCCTACCCTCCACTCCACTCCCCTCCCCTCCCGTCCCCTCGCCTCCCCTCCCCTACCCTCCCCTCCCCTCACCACACCTCGCCACCCCTCCCCTCCCACCCCTCCCCTCCAACCCCTTCCCTCTCCTTCTCTGACCTCCCCTCCCCTCCCCCCCACCCCTCCCCTCACCTTCCCTCTCCTTCTCTGACCTCCCTCCCCTCTCTTACCTCTCCTTCCCTCCTTTTCCCGCGCTCCTCCCCTCCTTCCCTCCCTTCCATACCCCTTCCCTCACTCCCCTCCCTCCATCACCTCCCCTCCCCTCCCTCCCATCAACCTCCCCCTCACCTCCCCCTCCCCCACCGCCAGTGACTGGCTTCCCTCCAGACGCTTCCCACGGCTCGCGTGTCTGTCATGGCGCCCCCTGGAGGACCTGTACGAGGGTGCACCTGGTAACCCGGTCACATGTCCCCTTCACTACGTCACCACACCGGGCACAATCACGATGAAGCAAAGTGTCCTAATCAACAACAAAAACAACAAAAGGTATGAGAAAGGAGCGTTGTGGTTTAAGGACTAATGCACTGATATGTGGTTGTTGGAGGTTTACCTACTGGCAATATCTAAGGTCATACCAGGACAGGTACTGACTGGTGACAGCGCACACTCATCACACTGCCCCACTGGGAGACCAGGCCGCCAGCACCATGACCTGATATCCCACCCTGTTACCTTATCATGACACCGAGCCAACCAGTCCTTGTCCTATCTTTGCTTTTGGGGAGTTTGTAACCTTACGACGGTTACCGCCTGCAAAACTGCAACAATATAGAAAGGCCCTGATAAATCGGTCCAATCTTTGGTTGAAGATTAATCTTCAGGTGGGACGGTTGTAGTAGCTGGGGATGTCTTTACAACATTCAAAACGATGAATCGCTGTGGTGGCCCCGAATCACTCTGGTCCAGGGGTAGCAGAGCGCTTGTATCCAGTTGACAGCAGCAAGGGTTCAGGATGAAGGGACGGGTAAAGGTGGGTCCAGCGGTTCCAGCAACAAGAACAAAGCGAGAGAAAACGATAAGGTAAAGGGCCCCACCCAAGCAAACAACTCCCTTGATCAGAGGGAGAAGTAAGCCCGGGAGAAAAAAAAAGGGTAGCGTATAGGAAAGAGAAATGAGGAGAGTTGAGTCAAAGGACCATGTCTCTTTGCTGTATGGTGACCAGCCGGCGAGCCAAAGACACGGACAGAGTAAGAGTAGAAAGTGAAATGCTGGCGGGCTCCCCCTCCTGGAACTCTTTTCAGACATTATCAAGGAGGAGCAAGGCTGGCAGAGAGGAGATAGAGAGAGGTGTGGATGAAGTGCGGTCCGGATAGCAAGTGGTTGTCCTATCCTAAGAATGCCGAACGCCAGGATAAGTAGTGACAAGTACAGGGATCCTTGTTCCTTTCTTTTATTTTCCTCCTCCTTTTTTCTTTTCTTCTTCTTCCCTCCTCTTTCTTTCGTTCTTTATCTGTCTATAAGCACCAGACGGGATGGCAGGTTGGGTTGGGTGTCCGCCTACCGTTTTGGTTGGTCATTACATTTTAACTCCCCAACCCCGTTCGAACCCTGGTCGAGTCAAACCAATGACTACAAAATGTATACTTGTCACTACCGAGCCTGGTGTTTGTCACTCAGGAGCAGTGGAATGAGGAAGACCAATTATCCGCGATTGAAATTTCCCTGACTTAATCAACTAATGTAGCAACAACATGTCTGGGTTGAATTGGATGTTGTCTGCTCTCTCCTTCCCTAAAAATGTTCACTTTACACTCAATTGAATGACGTCATTTCAATCTGTCTTTTATAGAATGAGCGACAAATCACACCGATTGGCTACCGACAGTCGTCACGATTCAGAATCGCAAGTCGTAGATGTTGTTGTTGTTTTGGGGAGTTTTCAGTCGCATTGGTGCGCTGAAGGCCGCAAATTTGCGGCACTGAATGGGCACCTCTGAAAGCAGTCCCAAGTCGTAGATCAATCATACAACAACGATGGAACCCCTATGTTACTGAATAGGCAACTTGTAGTTGTTGTTTAGTTGTTGTTTAGTTGTTGTTTAGTTGTTGTTTAGTTGTTGTTTAGTTGTTGTTTAGTTGTTATTTAGGTGTTGTTTAGTTGGTGTTTAGTTGTTGTTTAGTTGTTGTTTAGGTGTTGTTTAGTTGTCGTTTAGTTGTTGTTTAGTTGTTGTTTCGGTGTTGTTAGTTGTTGTTTAGGTGTTGTTTAGTCGTTGTTTAGTTGTCTTTAATTGTTGTTTAGTCGTTGTTTAGTTATTGTTTAGTTGTTGTTTAGTTGTTGTGTAGTTATTGTTTAGTTATTGTTTAGTTATTGTTTAGTTGCTGTTTAGTTGTTGCTTAGTTATTGTTTAGTTATTGTTTAGTTATTGTTTAGTTATTGCTTAGTTGTTGCTTAGTTGTTGCTTAGTTGTTGTTTAGTTGTTGTTTAGTTTTTAGTTGTTGTTTACTCGTTGTTTAGTCGTTATTTAATTGTTGTTTAGTTGTTTGTTGTTTGTTGTTTTTGGAGTTTTTGCTGTTTTGTTGCTGTTTTGTTGTTGTTTTGTTGTTGTTGGCATTGATTAAGCAGGCTTCAATGAGTGTCTACCGGGCGCGGTGGCCTAGTTGGTAGAGCGGGAGCCTCGCGCGTGTGGAAGGTTGGGAGTTTGATTCCCATTCGAGTCAAACCAATGAGTTATAAAATTGATACTTGTCGCTTCCTAGCCTGGCGCTCAGCATAAATAGGATAGGGCAAGGACTGGTTGGCTCAATGTCCGGATTATGTGACTAGATGGGATATCGGGTCATGGTTCCAGCAGCCTGATTTCCTGTGGGGCAGCACTATAAAGTCGCCATGATTGCGCACTGTCACAAGTCGGTATCCGTCCTGATATGACCCTCGATGTTGCTAGAATGTAAAACAACAACCACCACCATCAACAACAACAATCAGTGTCTTCCTCATTCCACTGCTCCTTGCCCTATCCCAGTAATGTCAAGCGCCAGGCTAGGTAGCGACAAGTATATATTTTTAAGTCATTAGCTGTGTTCACACGGGCAAAATGAAAAGCGGGTTAGACAAGGCGAATCATATGAATCGATTTAGATGCGCGTTCACACGGGCAGTACTTGGGCCGGAAATCGATATCAGCGCCTGCGCAAGTGCAGACTAACCAGCGCCAGTTTCGGTTAGTCAACGTCGGCACGAGAGAGTGTGGGTTCGACCTAGATATCTATAGACTGAATCATATTGTTTTGGAAGCCTAAAAACTTCTGCTGGGCAGTGAAACCCTAAAAATAAATGATGAAAAAAATATCTGCGCATAGCTAGCGGTTTCATTATTTAAATTATATAATATGCGCTTTTGATCGACCGGAAAGTCAACAAACTAAGGTCTCGACTGCGCATGCGTGTGACATCCTTAATCCGCCTCAAATAAGTCAGTTGCGTTCACACGGGCGATCTAAGTCGATTCATAAAATTCGCTTCATATAAACGACCTCCTTAGGTGGTTTGTGAAGGGCGATTTGTATGAATCGAATCAGCCCTAATCCGCCTCAGCGTCGCGTTCACACAGCAAATGTGAGGCGAACTAGGCAAGGCGATTTATGTGAGGCGGATTAAATCGCCCGTGTGAACACAGCTATTGGCTCGACTCAGCGAGAGGGATCCAAATCTCACGACCTGCCGCACAGGGAAAAGACCGGGCCTCATGTCAACCCATTTTGGCAATCCCAATCTGGTTCGTCTGACAGTCAGCGATGACGTCATTGACAACCATAACGTTGATAACGTCATTCAGGCGACTGTATCACTGATGGAATGATAATCAAATAGATATCTGTAAATAGATCTTCTTTTTGTTGGTTTGTTGGATACTTTCTTTGATGTCATCAATTAAGACAGCAGACGACTTTTAGAATAGAGTACAAGCATTCCATCCAAGTCAAGTGTGTGTGAATAGACATTGGGAAAACACTGCAAACATATGGCTTTGATTGTAAAAAAAAGTTTGTTTTATTTAACGACGCCTCTAGATCACATTGATTTTTATCATCGGCTAGTGGACGTCAAGCATATGGCAATCTGACATATTTCTTTGGAGGAAACCTGCCACCGCCACATAGGCCACTCTTTCCGATAAGCAGCAAGGGGTCTTTTATATGCACTTTCCTCACAGACAGGACAGCACATACCACATCCTTCGATGAACCAGTTGTGGACCACTAGTTGGAGCGGAAAATAGCCCAAACTGCAAATGTGTCCACTGAGCAGGATCGATCAGATGACCCACACCTTCACAGGTGGACACTCTACCGTCTGAGCTACGTCCCGCTGCCGTAGGCTTTGATTGTGTAGTCTGCATTGCCCTCTCAGGCGAGAAGCCACATCACCAAGTAGCAGGGTAGGCGTGGATTGGGTTGGTTGTTGGAGTTTTACATCCTGGCAACATCTAAGGATGGGTACCAACTTGTTACAGTCCGAACTCATGGTGACTTTATAGTGCTGCCCCATTGGGAGACCCGGCCACCACCACCATTACCTGATATTCCACTCAGTCACATTATCCTGCACACTGAGCTAACCAGTCCTTGCCCTATCATATTAATGCCGAGTGCCCGACTGGGAAGTGACAAGTATCAATTTTATAAGTAATTTATTTTGACTCGACTGGGAACCGAACTCCCGATCTCCCACACGCGAGGCCCGCACTCTACCGATTCGGCCACTGCCCCGATCCCTAGGATATAGGACATAAAAACCCCACAGCAACCAAGCGCACAAATCGGGGGTTGGAGATGGGGGTGGAGTTGGGAGTTTGGAAGGTGTCATGGCGGCCATCGGCGTGTGAGTCATGACCTAGTATTGACAACTGACAACATCCGGGTCCTGAAAACTGCCTGATTATATCGAGACCCACTCAGGAACAGCGATGGGTTCACACGGGAGGAGCCAAGATGATATCGCATTGTGGCCACGTCCGTCTGGGGGATGGGGGGAGGAGGAGTGGGGAGTCCCTGACACTGGAGTGGTATCCTGACACTGGAGTGGTATCCTGATACTGGAGTGGTATCCTGATACTGAGCTAATCCTATTAGTGCCGAGTGCCAGGTTAGGAAGCGGCAAGTATAAATTTTGTAAGTCATTGTTTTGGTTCGACTTGGAATTGAACTGACCTTAGATGTTGCTAGGACATCACAGAACAACAACAACAACACATAATGCCACCCCGACTCCCACCCCCCACCCCCACCCCAGACGTCCATAGCCTCCGTGAGATCTAATCTAGGCTTCTCACGTGTCTGTTGTTGTTGTTTTATGTCCTAGCAACATCTAAGGTGAGTTCAATTCCCGGTCGAGTCAAACCAATGACTTTACAAAATTGACACTTGTCGCTTCCTAGCCTGGCACTCGACATTAATAGGATAGGGCAAGGACTGGTTAGCTCTGTGTCAGGATAATGTGACTGGGTGGGACATCGGGTCGCGGTGCTGGCAGCCTGATTTCCCAGTGGGGCAGCACTATGAAATACCCATGAGTGCGCACTGTCACAAGATGTTGCCAGGACGTAAAACTCCAATAACCAACTAACCAATTCAAGGTCATATCAGGACGGGTACCGACTGCTGAAACATATGAGGTCAACATGTTGATATGCTTGCCAAAATTAATTGTGTCATTTTTTCACTTAACATTTCTCTGAGGTTAGCCATTTAATACCAATATTCTAATATATTTATCTCAGAAATTACAGAAAATCAAAAGTATTGACTATGATACTTCACAGCTGGTCCAGTGTATTATTAACAACCCCACCCCAACAACATAATTCATAAACTCACATAACTAACTACACTAGAGTTACACTAGAATATTTCTAACAAACTGAAATTTATATACCGCTTGCCTGAACTTTACCAACTGAATGCAGAAGATAACTTCTGCTTACATTCTAAATACTATGTAAATACTCACATTGATCTGACTAATATTGATCTAGTTATATGACACTCAGAGTTCAATATACCGTACATTGTTGGAAGGGAAGGTGAATGGCAGCAGAGGGAGAGGGAGACCAAGAACATCATGGTTTACAAATATTTCACAGTGGACAGGCTTGAATTATTCACAGTCTATCAGAACAGCACAACATCGGGACAAGTGGAGAACCATTGCATCCAACCCTCGACTAGAGGACGGAACTATTGATTGATTGATATATGACACTACTGTTACCATATTGCTATGGAACTTTTGGGTTACAGAATTTCATTGCGTTACATGCTGCAAATTGTGTATTCAACAGTTATTGTATACCTTATTCTATATACCTTTTGTGTAAATAACCCTTAATTGAAAAATGGCTGGAAGACCAGTGCTTCAGCACTGACAAAAGACTTATTCAGCAGAATAAACATATTTACCACACAAAAAAACGGTGCATAGTCCGAAGGTTTTTGAGTTCTGTCATTATACTTTTAGATAAATTGTTAGGTTGATCATCCGAATTGACCTTACGTTAGCTTGAGGTCATGTTTATATCAAATGGTTAACACTGGAGCTATTTGAAGTGAAAACATGTCAAATTAATTTTGGCATGCACTTAAAAAGTCTGACACGATAGGTTTAAGCAGAATCTGAAGAAATGTAATGTCAACGCTACAACCTGGGAAATAGTTCATGGTGTGCTTCTATTCATAAAGGCACAACACAGTTTCAAACTGATCGCCTATCTCAAACTAAACAAAAGCGTCAGCAGAGAAAAGAGCATCTCCTTCATCTACCAGACTCTCTGACCGCAGCTACACATAATGTCCAACGTGCCACCGCACATTCCGAGCACAAATTTTACTCATCAGTCATCAACGAGTTTACAACTAATGATGAGTTGCTGTCATCGTCGCCACCGATGGACAACCAAGAAGAAGAAGATGATGAGGAAGCAGTAAGAGGTTCTGTTAAATTGACGTATTATGCCATTATGTACAGAAAAGGTGATTAATAAGTGTAGCTGTGTTTAAAGTTCCATAGTCCGATGGTCTTTAATTTCTGTATTTTTTTATGAGATAAATATATTGGATCGATCAGTAGTATCTACTTTATATTAGTTCAAAGTTACTTTTTATTTTAAATGGTAAACTTTTGAGATATTTGAAGTGCAAACATGGAAAATTAGTTTTGGCAAGCTTGCCAAAACTCTGACACCATAGACTTCTGCAGTAACAGATTCTGTTAAATTGACTCAGTATTGCCTTCTACGCAGAAACAAATGCTTAATAAGTGCATCAGTATCTAAGTTAGATATGTAAAATCAAATCTAGATAATGGTTTGGTTTTGAAAATTTGATATTTCATCGGACTTTAAGCTGACCGATAAATCAAATATAGGTGATATAGAAAGAATGAAAAAACTAAGAAAGAAAGAATAAGGAAAGAAAGAAAAGAAAGAAACAGACAGGAGAGGAAAGAGAGAAAGAAAGATTGAGAGAATGAAAACTAAAGAAAGCGTGACAGAATGAGAGATAGAAAGAGTGACAGAAGGAATGAAAGAAGGAACAGAAATGAGGAGAGAAAAAGATGAGAAAGAGAGAAAGAAAGAACAGAGAAGGACAGAAGAGAAACAATTAATGTCTTCAGACTAAGTTGGAAATTACATTTTCTTTTTATTAGCGTCAGGGGACATTTCATCAGAGCAATCGACAAATTAGTGTGAATAAATAGAAACAGATAAAAGAAAGACAGAAAAATATCACATTATTCGACGGTGCAGTGAAAGTCTACTCTCATGTCGGCAGTGTGAAACATTTCATCAGAGCAGACGACAAATTGACCCCAATTAACAAAGAGACGGAGTGTTTTGAGACATTCCATTTGAACAAGTGGTAATATTTCATCAGAGCAGACGACAAATTTACCCAAATTAACAAAGCGACGAGGCGTTTTGAGACGTTCCATTTGACAACAGACGACATTTCATCAGAGCAGACGACAAAGCGGGCTGAGTGAAGAAAGGGCGAGAGGCGGAGGCGGGAGGCGGGAGGCGGGAGGCGGGAGGCGGGAAGCACTTCACACACTTCACACACACTACACACAGACACACTTCACACACACACTTCCCACACACACTTCAAACACACACTTCCCACACACACTTCACACACACTACACACACTTCACACACACACTTCACACACACAATTTACACACACACTACACACATGCTACACACACTATACACACACTTCACACACACTTCACACACACACTTCACACACACACTTCCCACACACACTTCAAACACACACTTCCCACACACACTTCACACACACTGCACACACTACACACACACTTCACACACACAATTTACACACACACACTACACACTATACACACACTTCACACACACTTCACACACACACTTCACACACACACTTCACACATACACTACACACACTACACACACTTCACACACACTTCACACACATCACCCTACTCACATTCCTGACTCACACACACTTCACACACACACACTTCACACACAATACACACACTTCACACACACAGTGCACACACTACACACATACTACACACACTTCACCTTACCGACACCTCCCCCTCACACACACACTTCATCTTACTATACTAACACCCCTCCCTCATTGACACACTTCACCCATCCACTTCACACAGACACTTCACCCTACCGTCACCCCTTCACACACATACTTCACACACACCACCTTACCGTCACGCCTCCCTCACACACACCGCTCTACCACCCCTTCACACACACGGACACACGGACACATGGACAGACACATGGACACACGGACACACATACACACGGACACATGGACACACGGCTGCACGGACACACGGACACACGGACGCAATACACACGAACACGCGGACACACGGACATACGGGCACACGGCCACACGGGCACATGGACACACGGACATACGGACACACGGACACACGGACACACTGACATACGGACACAGGGACACGCGGTCACACGGACACACGGACACGCGGTCACACGGACACACGGACACACATATCCCGTACTTCCGGTTCGAGGCAGACGACAGGGCGGAGTCTTTGTTGCTATTCGTTTTATTTCTTCTAATTGCGAGTGGCAAAGGTGGTGGTGGGGGGGGGGGTGGCGGGGGAGTGGGGAGAAAGGGGAGGAAGTGATGGGAGGGAGGGCGGGGAGAGGGGCGGGAGGGGCGGAGGGAAGGGGCGGAGGGAGGGGAGCCGTAAATGCGATGCATACTAAATAGTAACGGGGCTGTGATGTGTGTAAGTAGGGTGTGTGTGTGTCTGGGTGTCTGTGTGTGTGTGGGGAGTGGTGGGAGGGGAGGTGGTGGGTGGCAGAGAAAAGGACCACACATGGCGTTTTCGCACGTCCCCATGGGGTTGTCACCCCCCCCCCCCCCACACACACACACTCCTCCACCAGATCCACCCCGCCCCACATATCCATAGCAACCACCACCACCACCACATCGCCGCCGCCACCAAGACCAAACAACTACAGCCTATTGTCGCGAGTACCCGCTCCACTATTACCATACCCCTAATTGGAGAACCCTAATTTGATATCCATGTTTACATGGGTTCACTGACCCCCCCGCCCCCCCAATCCCCCCTCCACCTCCTCTCCCCCTCCCCTCTGTCCTCCCTCCTCCGCCTCCGCTCCATCTCTGCCTCTTCTCCTCTCCTCTCCTCTCCCTCCCTAGCCTCTCCTCTCCCCCCCCCCCCCCCCCCTCCTCTGCCTCCTCCTCTCCCTCCCTTTCATCTCCTCTGCTCTCTCCCCTTCCCCTCGCCACCTCCCCCCGTCCTCCCTCTCCTCCCCTTCCACTCCCCTCCTCGCCCCTCCCCTTCCCTTCCCTTCTCCCCCCCTCGTCCCCCACATTCCCCCTGCCCTACTCCTCCCCCATCTCCTCTCTTCCTCCTCCCCTCCTCTCTCCCTCCTCCCTTCCTCTCCCTCCTCCCCTCCTACCCCATCGTTCCTCTAGCCTCCTACCTCCTCTCCCCATCCCCTTTATTTTCCCCCTCTTCCCCTACTCCCCACTCCTCCTCTCCTCTCCCTCCTGCCCTCGTTCCTTTGTTTTTTATTACATTAGTTGTTTAAGCAGCGGAAATTTCAATCGTGGACGATTGGTCTTCCTCATTCCACTGCTCCTTGCCCTATGCTAATAATGCCGAGCGTCTGGCTAAGAAGTGACAAGTATCAATTTTTAATACTGGTTAATTGGTTTGACTCGACCAGGATTCGAAGCCACGATCCCACGATCTACCAACATGGGAGATGGATGCTCTAACTCATTCGGCCAAACCGTTTTGGCTTTGAAAATGTTATGCTGTCATCTTACGATGCAGTTTTTAAACAACAACAACAAAAATATCAGCCAGGGCATTGTGGCGGGTGTTCGACTTGCAGGGCCTGTTAGAGGGGTTTGCAGGCTGCCATTACGCAAGGCTCCTCCTGCCTGCATTTTCCAGTTTGCAGTTTGCAGGGTGGAGTGGGGACTGTCAAATCTCCCATTCTCAAAGCTCATTCAGCACAAAGGGAATATTTGATGATATTGACTATAACTAACTGATTGCCCGGGGTGTTTGTTTGTTGGTGTTTTGCGTCCTAGTGACATCTAAGGTCATGCCATTGTCCGCACAGTCCATCCTGAATGCAATATTCAGAAATGATATTCTTGATTCAAGTCAAATGTGTTGTCTGAGTATGTTGTATATGTCACCAACCAACACAGATATCTCAGTTGTTCTTTTTTTTTCTTTTTTTTAAATTCGTTTTTTGTTTATTTTTTTTTGTTCAAATTGTTATTCCAGTTGAATAACATCTTTTTTTCAGCACCGAGGCACTGGTCTTTTTTTCTTTTTCTTGAAGATGTATACTGCCTATCATGGATAAATCTGAATAGACTTGTTTTCGCCATTAGGCAGTTGGTCAATAGAAAGCCCGAGCCTACACTTTTACCGACCCAAGCCACATAGACCTCCCACACCACATAGACATGGTATGAGAGCAACCGGCCTTTGATGACGCTGTAAGTTAAACACAGAGGTGGAAATCCAAATTGGCAGATGTGAGGGCACAGGGAACCGAACCACCGACCTTCAGATTAGGAGTCTGACCTAAAAAAAGTCAGACACTCTAACCACTCCGCCACAGAGAACACGCCCTTAACAATTATAGTGCATATGAACTATTTATGGATGAAATGATGAGAAGGTATGAACAATATAGACAATAGTAGGTTAAAATGAGGCATTACAAATATAGTGGAGATCTTATTTTGCACATGTAGACTGGAGAACAGCCATTTACCCTTAGACTATACCAGTGATTTGATGATCATACCTGTGAGGAGACATTAATAAAATGGGCATGACTTGCTGATACAGGTAGTCATGGATTTTTGATTATGTAAATAATGGTTGCATGACTAATTTAGATTGTCTTGGACAACTATAGCTTTGTCAGTAGTATATGTTTGATTGGTTTAGTCAGGTGTTATAGATCAACTATAGCTTTGTCAGTAATATATGTTTTATTGGTTTAGTCAGGTGTTATAGGCTGGTGGGTATACTTTGATAGTTGTTATTTCTTTTACTCTTTTTGCCAGGGGGGATTTCAGAGAGGGAGAGGGAAGGGAGTGGTTTGGGACTATGTATATATTTCGGTTCTCAACTTCCTATGGTTTAGATTGTCTGGCAGATAGGCCTGGCTTCGGTTGGTTGGTCGTTGGAGTTTTATGTCCTGGCAACATCTAAGGTCATATCAGGACGAGTACCAACTTGGGACAGTCCGCACTCATGGTAACTTTATAGTGCTGCCCCACTGTGAGACCATTCCATCAGCACAATGACTTGATATCCCCCTCGGTCACATTATCCTAACACCGAACCAACCAGTCCTTGCCCTATCCTAATAATGCCGTGTGCCAGGCTAGGGAGTGACATGTATCAATTATTTAAGTCATGGATTTGACTCGACCAGAATCGAACGATCTACCGAAAAGGGGAGACGGGCGTTCAACTCATTCGGTCATCCCGTCTGGGCGCTTGGATGGGGTGATTGCATCAGGGAGCCTAGGTAGTGTAGTGTATTTCCTATTTTCATCACGACAATAGTGCACACGTGATGGGCGTTGGCTTAATTTTGCCAGGCACATCAAGTGTTTCTCCAGATGTCTAAGAAGATCCACTCAGCTCGCCTCAAAAGACGCAGCCATCGACACACCCCGCCCCTGGGGCAGTAGGCGATAGGCCTGAAGCCGGAGGCAGAGTGCACAATGCCTTGTAAGACTATACACCCGCTTCAACGAGGCACAGTGGGGCCACGTCACTAACTGATCGTCGCCAGAAAACCGCACAAATTTAAACACTGCAAAAATAACAAACCACACTCCTCAAAGATACTGTAGTGGTCTGCACTGACCTCTCAGGCAAGGAGCCGTAATAGACAGGTAGCTGTGGGTAGTATGGTGATATCAGGGAGCCTAGGTGGTGTAATGGTTAGCACACTGGCTCGGAATGCAAAGAGATGTGGGTTTGAGTCCCGCTCTAGGCGCAATATTTCCCATTTTCATCACACCCCCCATGACACTGGTTGCCGTGACCATGATTCTGTACAAGCTACGCACTGTATGTTTGTTGAACCTACCCTGTTTATGTATATATATGTGTTAGTGCATTGTCTTTATGTATGTAATTGTAAGCATTAAAAGACTTACAATTCCAGGGGGACGAGTGTAGTGGTCTGCACTGACCGCTCAGGCAAGGAGCCGCATAGACAGGTAGGTGTGGGTAGTATGGTGATATCAGGGAGCCTAGGTGGTGTAATGGTTAGCACACTGGCCCAGAAGGAAATGTGGGTTCGAGTGCGCTCCCATTTTCGTCACCCCCACGACAATACCAATGTTAGTGTCAAGGCAACTGCTCTCCTCCCTCCCTTAGGTCGTGCTTGGAGGCAACGCACACTGCAGCACTTCACGCATATCGGACGCAGTGGCAGAGACGGTAGAGCGCAGGTCGGGAGTTCCATTCCTGGTCGAGTCAAACCAATGATCTGCAAAATTGGTACTTGTCGCTTCCTCGGCATTATTGTGATAGGGCAAGGACTGGTTGGCTTGGTGTCAGGATAATGTGACTGAGTGGGATATCAGCTCATGGTGCTGGCAGCCTGGTTTCCCAGAGGGGCAGCACTATGAAGTCGCCATGAGTGCGCACTGTCACAAATCGGTACCCATCCTGATGTTACCTTAGATGTTGCCAGGATGTAAAGCTCTAACAACCAACCAACGAACCAATTCACACTGCTACATGGTATATATATATATATATATATATATATATATATATATATATCTTGGTTGTCCATCAGTGGCGATGACGACAGCAACTCATCATTTGTTGTGAACTCTTTGATGACCGATGAGTCCAATGAGTCCAATTTGTGCTTGGAATATGCAGTTGCACATTGGACATGTGTCTAGCTGCACTCAGAGAGTCTGGTGGGTGAAGGAGACGATCTTTTCTCCGCTGACACTTTTGTTTAGCTTGAGATATATGATCAGTTTCAAATATATACACACCGGATGCGGTGGCCAAATCGGTAGAGTGCAGGCTTCCTATGCAAAAGGTTGGGAGTTCGATTACAAGCCGAGTCAAATCAATAACTTACTAAATTGATACTTGTCGCTACCTAGCCTGGCCCTCAGCATTATGCTTAGAGTAGGATATGGCAAGGACTGGTTAGCTCAGCATCAGGATAATGTGACTGAGTGGGATATCGGATCATAGTGCCCATGGCCTGATCTCCTAGTCAGGGAGCACTACAAAGTCGCCATGAGTGCGCGCACTTTCACAAGTCGGCATC